>CM053028.1:300286020-300791020 GCA_028564925.1 Lithobates sylvaticus
GTGCACACTGGCTGCAAATGGGGGGGGGGGGGGGGGACACTGGCTGCAAATGGGGGGGGACACTGGCTGCAAATGGGGGGGGACACTGGCTGCAAATGGGGGGGGACACTGGCTGCACATGGGGGGGGGACACTGGCTGCACGTGGGGGGGAGGACACTGGCTGCAAATGGGGGGGGGGGACACTGGCTGCAAATGGGGGGGACACTGGCTGCAAATGGGGGGGGGGACACTGGCTGCAAATGGGGGGGGGACACTGGCTGCACATGGGGGGGGGGACACTGGCTGCACATGGGGGGGCGGGGGGGGACACACTGGCTGCACATGGGGGGGGGGGGGACACTGGCTGCACATGGGGGGGGGACACTGGCTGCACATGGGGGGGACACTGGCTGCACATGGGGGGGGACACTGGCTGCACATGGGGGGGACACTGGCTGCACATGGGGGGGGGGGGACACTGGCTGCACATGGGGGGGGCACTGGCTGCACATAGGGGGGCACTGGCTGCACATGGGGGGGCACAGGCTGCACATGGAGGGGGGACACAGGCTGCACATGGAGGGGGGGACACAGGCTGCATATGGGGGGGGGGGGACAGGCTGCATATGGGGGGGGGACACAGGCTGCACATGGGGGGGGGACACAGGCTGCACATGGGGGGGGGGACACAGGCTGCACATGGGGGGGGGGACACAGGCTGCACATGGGGGGGACACAGGCTGCACATGGGGGGGGGCACAGGCTGCACATGGGGGGGACACAGGCTGCATTAACATTAAGGTTGTTAATATTTTTATAACTTAATTGCATAAAACATTAAAGGGCGGGTTTAGGGGCGGGGCAGGGTAGGGGTTGGGCGGGGCAACTGGTGGCGAGTAACCCTTAAGGCCTGGCTAGTAGCTCAGGACTTGAAATTTTGAGCCCTGACTTTAATATAGAATGCTGAACAATCACAGGGGTGATTCGATCAAGTGCTCCTGTCAGTGTTTCAGGCCACCTGATTGCTAAACTATGGGCAGTTGGTTACAAGTCCTTTTACATTCTGCCACCTGTTGATCTAACATGGATCTCTAAAGCTCTGTTTTGTAAATGCAACAGAAACTTGAATGGACACAGATGTCACAAAAGTAACATTCATTGTGTTCTGCCCTGCTTCAGCAGGATGACCTGTTCACTGATCCAATGCTGATCAGACCGGATAGCACCCGTGTGAAAGGAGCCTACGATGAACAAAAAGGTGTACAAAATTCATGTACAAACACCCAATGGGGTTCATTTACTACAACTGGGTGTAAAATCTGGTGCAGCTCTGCATAGAAACCAATCAGCTTTCAGTTCTTTTGTTGACACTTAATAGAATTAAAGGAAGTTATTATATTATTATACGGGATTTACATAGCGCCAACAGTTTGCGCAGCACGTTACAACATGAGGGCAGACAGTACACTTACAATACAATTCAATACAGAAGGAATTGGAGGGCCCTGCTCAATAGAAGTACGTTAGAAGCTGATTGGCTGCCATGCACCACTGTACCAGATTTTGCCCTCTCCAGTTTTACAAAATCAACCCCCCCGTGTGTCTTTGGCTGGGTTTTCTAGGTTAGAGGTAGAGAAACTTTATTTTAGTTTCAAATTACATTATGTTCCCATTTGGGTAACAGAAATTGTGAGGAATGTTGGTTACGGTAATTAAAAATCACCTATATTACTTCATATTGCTACTGTAATAGCAGAACCTTTTTTTTTTTTTTTCAAACACAGAAAAATGTACACAAGTTATATTCTTTATGTCCATCCTAGGTCATATATTGTAACTTCAAAAGATAATTACATAGTTTGGAAAAAAAAAAGATAATTAAATTGTTCTGACATTTTTGTTACTTTATGTAAGCTCAAAAATCCAGTTTGTTACAAACTTACATCATGTAATTTTTAACATTCATTCAGCCTCAGCAGTTGTCTCTGTGTTCTGTATTGGTGAGTTGTTTACTAAAGACCTGCCAGAGTGTTTTTTTTATATTTGTTACCTTTTTGTCTTCTTGGTTTGCAGCAATACATATTTGCTAGTTAAATACCCAGTTATCAAAAAATATATCTGTATATAATCATAATCCTCTTGATATCTGGTATAATGATTCTATTAGTATTCATAATTTTTTTTTTTATCGGTTGAATTAGAAGTATATGGTATAAAATGATATGTTGTCTATGGAAGTAATAGAATATAAAGTTATAGCGCTGTGGCTTGTAGCATTTGTGGTTTTCCACTTGTCACCAGTACACCACAGACACAAGTTCCATGTGGACAATAGCTTTTCTATAAAGCCATTCGAGAGCGCATTTACCTTGTTCTGTGTATTTTTTGTAATCGTGGTCAATTTTCAAATATCGCAAAATACTTGAGGGAAGAAAAAAGTAGCGAGACAGAACTGTTTTTGATATTTTTGAAGAAACCAAACTGTTTTCCAGGTGTAATCGCAATACAGCGTGTAATTATCACAAGGGGCTGTCAAACCACCTTTAGCCAGAGATTGCCAAAATACACCAGCTTGAACACTACGATACAGTAAATACAGATGCACCTTTTTTCCGTTTTTTTAATTTTTTTTTTTTAAAGTATCGGTTTCGGATGCATGTACAAATGAGGAAGTTCTGTGTTGTGTGACTATGTCGTTTTGTGGTTAAAGAGAGAAAAAAATCCCCAGAGCAACAATTTGATTGATCCATCTGTCTCAAGTGACCCAAAATGCAAAGAAAGTGTATTGCTTTGTTTGTTATGAGTTGTTGTTTTTTTATTTTTTATTACTCTACTATTATTTTGTTGCTAAAACTGGCCACACTCTGGCAGGTTTTCCTTGGCTTGGGGCAAAAGATCTGATTACTAAGCTGTTCATTGAGAGATCAGATCAGTTGTGAATCCTCCCTAGACAAATAAGCACTCTAGTTCTGCATTCCAAGTGATCATTTTCTACAAAGATTTTATGACTAAATGAAACCCATACTGAGAGAATTACAAAGACCATTACTGCTGACTATCTTTCTGAAAATTCCAGTTACCTGGCTGCCTGAGAAACCCCCATTAGTTGTTTGTGTTCCCATTCACACAGCATGCCTAAATAAAAAAATATTTTTAAAAATGTATTTTACATTTAAAGATACTAATTATTCTAAATAGGAGACCTTCATTTTGTTTGCAAATATTTAAAGATTCTAACTACCAGCAAGAATAAAAAAAAAAAAACCGCACATTATACTTGCCTGCTCTGTGCAATGGTTTTGCACAGAGCAGCCCCTATCCTCCTCTTCTTGGGTCCCCCACCGATGCTCTGGGCTCATTCCCCCTACTGAGTGCCCCCATAGCAAGCTGCTTACTATAAGGGGCACTCGTTTCCATCTTGCTCCCAAGCCCAACTCTGTGTGTGTTGCTCCCTCCTCACTGCCTGTAATCGACAGTCTCTGCTCTCATGCATATTGTTGGATGATCAAGATCAGGCTCAGGTAAGTATTGGGGGAGTGCTGCATACTGAAGTTTTTTTACCTTCATGCAAAGAATGCATGAAGGTAAAAAAAAAACCTTCAGACTCTAATACAGTGATCATTGCTAATATACACTGTCACTGTACTAATGACACTGGTTGGGAAGGGGTTAACATCAAGGGGCAATCAAGGGCTTTAATGTGTGCATAACAATGTTTACTGTGTGTGTTATGTGCTGCTTTTACTACGCGATCATGCTGTTGTCTTTTTTTTTTCTCCTGTCAGTATTTGGAGCTCTGTGTGGCTTACAGTCTGACACCCCGCAACTACGATCTTGGTAAAGAGTCTCCGCAGTCCACGTGATCAGCCGTGTCCAATCACCGCTGATCACAGTGTAAATAGGAAGAGCCGGTAATCGGCTTTTCCTCACTCGCGTCTGTCAGACGCGAGTAGAGGAGAGCCGATCGGCTGCTCCTCTGACAGGGGGTGTCTGTGCTGAATGATTATCAGCACAGCCCCCCCCCCCCCCCCCCCCCGGTGGATGCCCACACTGGACCACCAGGGACGCCACCAGACCACCAGAGATGCGGCAGCACAAGGTATGCCACCCTAGACCACCAGGGATGACACACAGTGCCCACAATGGATGCCAATCAGTGCCCACAATGGATGCCAATCAGTGCCCACAATGGGCATCACTGATTGGCATGCATTATTGTTTGGCACTGATAGGCAGCATTGTTTTGTATTGATGGATGCCAATCAGTGCCTATCCGTGCCACCTATCAGTGCCCATCTGTGCTGCCTATCCATGCCCATCCATGCCGCCTATCCATGCCAATCCGTGCCAGCTATCAGTGCCAATTTGTGCCACCCATCAGTGCTGCCTATCAGTGCCCATCAATGCCACCTCAGTGCCACCTCATCGGTGCCCATCAGTGCCGCCTTATCAGTGCCCATCAGTGCAGCCCCATCAGTGAAGGAGAAAACTTACTTATTTACAAAGTTTTGAAACTGAAACAAAAAAAAACATATTTTTTTTCCAAAATTTTCGGTGTTTTATTATTTGTTTAGCAAAAAATAAAAACCGCAGAGGTGATCAAAAAATTGGTCTGGGCAGGAAGGTGTTTAAGTGCCCTGTATTGAAGTGGTTAATCTTGGTCTTGGATTTGGATACACTCTGGAACAAGTGTGCGTCTAGTAATGCCAATGAAAAATCAGAACTCCAGGTCAGCTTTGCTGTTCCAGGTCAGGGCCTCAGAGTGTTAAAGCTTTTATGTTTATATATTTTGGCAGTACAGGTTTCATTTAAGTAAGAAAAAATTTGAACATACCACCAAGACCTTAAATATTTATTGTCAATGCCACAATTTCGGGGGCATTGGTGTGTCTGTCACTACTAAAAAAAAAAAAAAAAAAAAAAAAATTATTTACCTGTTCTGCCTCCCATATCACTGATCTTTGCTCTGTTGCAGAACTATGGTGGCTGAAGAAACATCATCATCCAAGGGGTTCTGGAAAGTTGGTTGTGTATATGTCCCACTGCATTCTGTGATTCCATCTTCTGGCCCCTGCTAGTTACTACAGGACACATTAAGGCCTCATACACACTGGACGTTATAAAAAAAGGCAGTAGCATTAACTGTATAAAGCTGTAGAATGATTTTTTTTTCAGCGTTTTTGCAGTAGCGTTTTTCAGCTTTTTTTTTTTTTTCAGCTTTTTTTTTTTTTTTTAGCAAAACTATACTCCCAAAACTAAACTATACTTTAGCAAAACCTATACTTCCACAAAAGCTTATGGCTCAAAAACGCTGATAAATGCTGAATAGCCGCATTTTAAAGCTTTTATCAGCGTTTTTTTTCCAGCCAGAAAATGCCCCTGCCAAAAAACACTGATAACAGCCTATGTGTGCATGGACACATAGGATAACGTGCTGGGGAGATTATCGGCTGCAAAAAACGCCTGAAGCCAAAAACAGCAGCTATAAAAATGTCCAGTGTGCATGAGGCCTAATAATGTAAGGGCTAGTGAGTAGAGCCTTGGCATGCAGAAGGGGACCAGCATTCAAGATTAGCCATTTTAGTTCTGCGATACAGAGGATCAGTGGTGTAAGCAACATAACAACAGTTAAAGCTGAAGTTCAGCTAAAAAAAAAAAAAGGTTTAGTTACATTACTTACCTGCAATGAAGCATGCCCCATGATGTGCAGGTTGCTGGATTCTGATGAAATCTTCATTGCAAGGCTGCCCTGTCCTCTTCCTGCTGCTAAACTTCTTGCCTTGAGTTATGGGGGTTACCAGCTTTGGGTCTCTGGGCTCAGCTGGACTGAAGATGAGAAAAGTTCTTTCACTGATCACAGTGCCTGTAACACGATTTATGAATGGGGAAGAGTGTGATTAGTCACAAGATTCTCTCTTCAAAACTACATTTTAGCTTTTAAAGAGGAAGTAAACTCTCCCACTCTGATGCTTCTTTTCATTTAGTCCATTATAATAAGTAATTATCAAACTATAGCCACTGTAATCCAGCCCAAATCGCATATTACTTACTGTTTAAAGAAACTTTAAAAATAAAAAATGTTTCCAGGGGTTAGGCAGCGCCATCTTAAGTATTGTTTTCTGAGTCCACAGTGGAGTGTATTTCCGCCCTTACATTGAGCACTTCCTGTACTGTTAACCAAGCCTCCTTCTCAATCAATTCTCTATGGCAACCCTGCTTCCCTTTTCATAGATGACTTGTTTTATTTCATAGTATTTACTTGTGCTGATTATCTAGTGTTTGCCTGTGTCAAGACACAGGGGTGTAGTGGTTAGCACTTCCACCTAGCAGTAATAGGGTCGCTGGTTCAAATCACGACCACGACACCTTCTGCCTGGAGTTTGCATGTTCTCCCTGTGCCTGCGTGGGTTTCCTCAGGGTACTCCGGTTTCCTCCCACACTCCAAAGACATGCTGGTAGGTTAATTAGATACTGTCGATAAAAAAATTGGCCAAATATGTGTATGTTGTATGTGTTTGTAAGCATGTCGGGACCCCACAGGGCAAGGACCGCACTATACCACAGATGGACACCAGTGGCAAAAAGCGCCCTGAGGCAATTCAGTTCGCATAGGTAGTGCTATACAAGTCATTCATTCAGTCTTATCAGCTTCAGCTGATAAGACTGCAGTAATGCTGTACGATGCCCTGGTTTACACTGCATGTGATGTCACATGGTCACATGGTCACATGGGGTGTAGGAGGAAGCTCTGAGTGATTCTGCAGTCTCCTGGGATTTCAGTGGTGTGTCGTAGGAAGTCCTGATAATAGATAGACAAGTACACAGAGTGTGCCATAAATCAGGGGAGATCTGGACATGCTCAGTGACGTCATTCTACAGAACAAAAAGGATTACAACAATACTAAGCAAGTAAGGAGATATCTACAAGCAGTGTTCATTAGGGGTTTTTTTTGCTGATTTACATGGGACAAAGTTGTGGGGGAAAGTTTACAACCACTTTAAGTATTAGGTCTTTTTTTATTATAGGCAGCACTTATTAAAAACCACTTCATTGAGTGTGTTGCTTTAGGCCACATTCACACTGACATTTGCTTCAAACAGTAGTCAACACTAGTATCCTGACCCTCTCCAAAGCTGGCACTTCTACTGCGAATAATTGCGTTGCACAATTACAAGCAGCTGCGTTTTATCTGTTTTTTTATTTTTCCTGTATCCACAGAAAGTATTGTTTTTAAACATGAGGCTACCCATAATCCCCCAGGCCACTTTCTTTCTTTGTGTGAGTAGTTGTCTGAGTGAGCAGAGTGTGCTGTACAAAGTATTGAGCAAAGCTATTGCCTCAAATTGTGTGCCTCTTGAGAGGAGAAAATGATTAAGGCAGATGTTAAAAGATACACAGCTAAGATGTCGAGCAAACTGGGTACATCCTCTAACATCCCAGCATCTAAGAAGAGGACTTTGTCCTTATGTATGAGGAAATTGGAAGATATCCTGACAAATTCATTATCAAATGTCAGTGTTCACCTTTGACAGCTTACTTGCTGCTGGTAGATCATATCTCAAAAGAACCAATACCAACGTGAGAAGATGTGAATCTTCAGAAGAAAGGCTACTGTTGATATTGAGGTAATTTTATTTTTATTGTTTTTTAATGTTCTTTGATATCAACATAATTTCTAGAAGAAGCCACTAGTGATGATGTTCATCTTTTTGTTTTCAGATTTCCTGGTACTGGAGCTTCATTTATATCATTACATAATTTCTTCTTGCTTGCTGTGTCTTCTATATCTGCATTTGTTCATGACGCATGTATAGCTTTATGGAAGGAAGTAAATGAGAAAGTAATGTCCGAGCCAGTAGTACAGTTGTGGAAAGGTATCTCCATGGAACTGTGGGGGGGAAAAAAACGAATTTTCTGAATTGTATGGGCAATGGATGACAAACACATGAGGGTCATAAAGCCACCCAATTCAGGATCCAGGTAATATAAATACAAAAAAATATTATACAATTGCTGTCATGGGACTCTGTGTTGCCAAGATGAGCTTTATCGCAGTTGAAGTGGTAGCTTACAGATGTTCAACCGAATCTCGGATCTTCTGATACTCAAATAGGGACAGAAGGTTCTTTGAGAACACATTTGCCATTAATGTCTGGTCCTAATTTACAATGGGTGGGTGAAGTTGATGAGGCCTTCAACTTATTACAACCTCTTCTGAAGCCCAAAGTATGATCGAATATGCTTTTGGGTTTATAGCACTAAATGATGTGTTCTACTCATTTTTTTTTTTGGAATGTTGTTTGTTACATAACTATGTACATACCTGGGATATTGGGTCATGATTGCAGTGATGAACAAGCCAGTGGCAGTAACATTTTAGTTTTTGGACCTGTGACTTGGAGATCCACAAGAGATTTTCAGATTTCCCGCAAAAGAGATACATCTAACATTTGTTTCCTGTGTGCCTAACCTTTTAGGGAGTGGTATAAGCAAGCGGTAGAATGTAAATATGATGACCCTTTACCTTACAAACCAATAACCCTGATTTTTCAAAAATACACATATTAAAAAATTAATAAAAACATACTAATTTGGTCTCAACTTTTCATTGTGTGTATACTTTCCGTGGTTAAGTAAGGAAAATTGACACTGTAAGCGGCACTGCTTTTCCTAAATGCTGGTATACTGCTAATTGTTCAGTGCTTAAAAAGGAGCTCCAGTCTCCACCAGAAAAATTTAATGTCAGCAGATGCTGTAGCTGCTGACGTTTAATATAAGGACACTTACCTGTCCAAGTGTCGGCATTGTAAATAAAGCTGGCCATTAGACAGAGCAAATTTCTTATCTGCAACCACAGTCAGTGTTGACCAGGGAATCCCTCCCGCCAGGCTATTGTGTTTTCCCAGCGAAGGGCTTGGAAACCCGTCCCCACCGTGAGAAGACGGTGATTACTGCTAGTGGTTATAACAGCCTCTAGCAATAATCGCAAGCAAAAGCCGGCAGGCTGGTTGTACCCAAGTTGATTGTTCGATCAACTTGGGTACATTCAGCCTGCCCCTACATAGTTTGAATCTCGGCTGCTTCCTGCTGAACCGGCCGAGATTTGAGCCGTCTATGGCCGGCTTAAGGGAAACTGCTGCGCAGTCTTCTGGGACCTGTGCTGTATCCCAGAATGCTGCAAGGGAAGGGGTAGAAACTTCCACTCAGATTTCAATAGAAAAACTAGGTACTCCCCCCCCCCCCCAGCCCCCCAAAATGTGCCAGTAATTAAAGAGGTGGGGGGAGAATGCAAAGAAGTGGAACTTTCCCTGTTGGGTGAAGTTCTGCTTTAAGTAACTCTTGACTAGTATTGCTTGTGTCTAGCTGTATTTGGAAATCCCTTCTAAATGTTGCTAAATGCTGTATTTTGAATGCAGTGTGAATGAGGCCCTAAAGAGGAGCTCCCTTCATATTTGTGTTTATTAAAAATCAGCAGCTTTATAAACTGTAGCTGCTGACTTTTTAATAAACAGACACTCGCCTGTCCCAGGATCCAGCAATGTGCTCAACCAAGCCGTTCCTTCTATCGGTCTTCTGTCCCCGGTACCCGCATTTCAACTGAGGGCACCAGACTATGACAGCTGGGTGTCCACTGCACATGTGCGAGCCACCCTGCACATTCTGAATGGTTTTGCAGTCTTCTGGGACCTGTGACGCAGCCCAGAAGACTGCGGGGAGGGAGGGGGAGGAGAACTTCAGCTTGGAGCACCTAGGCGAGTGGGTACCTGTCGAAACCAGGTACCGACACCCCCCCCCCTCCCTAAAAAAGGTGCCATTTTATGAAGAAGAGGTGGGGGAAGAGGCCTTAAAGCATAACTTTGCCTTTTGGGTGGAGCTCGGCTTTAACTTTATGAGTGGATTTGTAGAAGAAGAGCATTTAGATTCCATTCAAATAGTGTTCGGGTTGGATATAAATCCAGCGCTAGAGACGCAAGGCCATATAGCAGTGAGGGCGAACCTTGGCCCCCCCAGATGTTTTGGAACTACATTTCCCATGATGCTCATGCGCTCTGCAGTGTAGTTGAGCATCATAGGAAATGTAGTTCCAAAACATCTGGAGTGCCAAGGTTCGCCATCGCTGCCATATAGGCTTACCATTTAGCTACTGCGATGACTGAATTTGTTTTGGTACTTATCGAAGGTGACCTCATTAGGAAATATCAATTTTCACTGCACTTTTAGATCCACAGTTTATTGTATATTGTGTGGATTCCTGATATGCTTTGATGTGTGGTTTACTGTGTTTTCTGTTGTACCGAATCAAGGCTCGCATACAGTATGTGGTGATGTTTTGTTGTTGCTGTGTAACATAATTGCATTAGAATTCAACATTTGGGTTCAGTAAAAATTTGCAAAGATGTGATCTTTCGTGGCCTCCAACACTTTACTTGGTGCAACATGAGCTTCGTCGTTATTTGCAGGTAGCAAATTTGTATTTATTTTTTAAATGATTGCGCCCGGCTATGAGTTCTGATGCAACTATGTTATTTGGTGACAACATTTGCATCCAGCAAATACCAGCGCTCACACATCACATGCTTGCACATGCACTGTTTTCTGTAATGATTCCACTGAGAAATCTTCTTGAATCTTTTATGAATGTGGGCTTCTTGGCAGCTTTATGCATTTTGACATTTGTGCGTTATTTTGTATATGGTTCATATACATACTGTGGGATCAGCACATACTTAAACAGAAACAGAGGTATAGTTCTGAAAATAAATCAATAAGAAATCTCCGCAGCAGGGCATTGCTAAACACGCACAAGGATGCTGAGAATCCTTTTGTGAAAGGTTTGCGCATTCTGCTGGGCACTGCGGGGGTTAATTTTGACCTTGACTTGGAAAACAGGAAGTGTAAGTGTGGAGGTGTTCCTGGTGTCCAATTTACATACTGCCATCTTTTATTTATGAGGTAGGTGTGTGTGTGTGTGTGTGTGTGTAGTGGTTTTGTGTATGTGAGAACAATACGGCTTGTCAGCAGTTTCCTACAGGCAGCTGCTGCTGACTCACGTGTCTGCTTCAGCCCTGAGCTGCCCTCTCTAAATCATCCACAGCATGAATGAAAGAATGTGCAACTGTCAGTTATCTGATCGCTCTTCAACTCACTTACATACCCCTTTAACGAAAGAGAGACGGGAAGAAAAAAAAAAAAACAACAACTGGCAGGACAATTTGAGGGTTGTTTACTCTGTATACATAGTACAGTGCACACATCCTTCTCAGACTTTTACCTTGATTGCACTTGGCTCATTCCTGCATGAAATCCAGAACAATTGCATCATTTTCATAGTAACAAAGGAAGCATTGTTCTGCTCTCTGTTGCATGCATCATGCTATTTTTCTGGGATTTCATCCACGGCCCTTCCCCTCACAGCGATGTAAATAAGACTCCCACAGTACACAGACTTAAGAGCAGTCCAGACTCTGCTTTCAGAGTTTATTTAACTACGCTTATTTTCTTGGGCATGTTATGACTCTGACACTTTAGATTTCTGCGAGATATGCTGCCGTGTAACAGGAATCTTTTACAGCTCCTGTCTCATCGGTTTATGCAGCTCCTGCAAGGAGACTGTCAGGGCTTGTAATATTTAAAGGACATTTCCACTTGGAAGTACAGAATAGTAGAGCGGTGTACAAACCGCTCCTTTTCCACAATTATTTGGTCTGCTATTTGTATGTAGATTAATCAATTCTTTTCATTCAATCAGCAAAAAAACTGACCTGATTGATTTGTTTTTTTATAAATTACATGACCACATATGTCTAATTTTAAAAAGAGATACAACAATATTCATCACAGACATAAATATATATATATATCTATATATCTATATATATATATTGTATATATATATATAACAACAAAATCCGTTGTCGGAAATTCCGATCGTGTGTACCCCCCCCCCCACTGTCAGTCTCCTCCACGCTATTCCTTTTTTTCTTATGCCGCGTTCACACGATCGCGCATTCTGACAACAAAATCCATGGGATTTTTTCCGACAGATGTTGGCTCGAACTTGTCTTGCATACATACGGTCACACAATGTTGTCGGGAATTCCGAACGTCAATTCCGAACACAGTGACGTATGACGAGCGGAGAAAATGTAAGTTCCATAGCCAGTGAGGCTCTTCTGCTTGATTTCAGAGCATGCGTGGAACTTTGTGCATCGTAATTGTGTACACACGATCGGAAATTTCCGACAACGGATTTTGTTGTTGGAAAATTTGAGATCCAGATCTCAAATTTTGTGTGTCGGAAATTCTGATGGAAAATGTCCGATGGAGCCTACACACGGTCGTAATTTCCGACAACAAGCTCCCTGTATTTTGAGTTGATGTATTTCTGTGTAAAGCAAGATCTGTGACTCATTTTATGTTCTTTGTTCACTTAATAGGGTATGGATGTCCATGTTGCGAATTTAATAAAAGACAAAAATGGTCTTTTCCCTTGAACTTTAGAGCGAATAAGTTGATCAGTACATGATGTAATTTTGTGAGCGACTAAAGCTTGTGCTGCCCTGTGAAATGATTCTATTTCCATCGAGTGACAGGCTGATTTCTGCTGTGCTCAGTGTTTGCTCTAAGCAGGTAACTGTTACTTTGTAGCCGAGTCTGGGGACATGTGCCCAGGAGGCAGGAAAGAGCCTGTCCTTAGCCGTTAAAGTTCATGGTGTTTTTCAGGAAATCGGAGTGAATGACCTGGAAAGAATCTGTACAGTCATGCAGAAGCAGATTGTCCAACAGTGACTGCTTATTACAGTGTTTGTATACAAAACCAAAGAGGAGTGTCCCAAACGGATGACATATCCTGTTAAGGGCTTGTGTGACCTTAAAAATACTCAGGTTTTTGTTTTTCCTTTTTTATACCGAGACGGTGCCCTATAAGCAACACAGGTTTGTGTATTTGTTCATATTTGAAAGTAAAAATACATACATCAAGCAAATGCTGCTGTGGTCTGTTATGCAGTATCTGACTTTGGGGTTTCATTAATAACAATGTGAAAGCAGTTCTATTGTATAGCAAAAGTCAATCTTGACCTATGATTGTTGGTTGCTGGTGGCTTGTGTACATGATTAGTGTTTTTTAATATCATTCGAGCAGAATTACTGTGTGTGTGTGTGTGTGTGTGTATATGTGTAATACATATATATGTATATACAGTGTGTATGTATGTATGTATGTATGTATGTGTAGAAAGTTAAGTTAAAGAAAAAAAAAAAAAAAAGTAAAGAGTGCAATGAGCTGTGGCCAGTACTGCTTTCATCCTACAGTAGGTTGAAGCCAGTACTGGTCACAGCACATCGTTTACTTTTTTTTCTTTTTTTTTTTTAACCAAACTTTATTGAAATGTCACATTTCAGTAAGATAAGTTGGCTGCAAGCGTAATGCATGGCGTTTGGAATAAGTTTTGCTGTGCTGAAAAAAAGTACTACATCTCCCATTTCATCTGTTGCATATACATTTTGAAAGCATTCTGTCTGAGAAGTTAAAAAAATAATTCTTGTTGATCTTGCCAGAAGTCTAGTGAACTTCTAACGCCCTGTGCTCTCTGCCTGTGCTGGCTGTTATCAGTTACATTGTTCTAATCTATCACTGAGAACTACAGTCACGCCCCTCTTCTGTTATGAGCAATCGGAGAGAGGCAGGGTTCCATGGAACTGTCTGGTTTCTGTTGCGCTTACACAAAAGGGTGAGTGCTGTCATCCTAGGACTGGATGTATGTTACTGGTAAAATCACCTGAGCAAAAAAAAAAAAAAGATTTAAAAGGTTTAAAAAAAATAAACTTATCACCACTAACCACGGGGCGCGCACTCGGGAACATCCGTGACCGCCGGGTCCCGAGGACCCGGCGCATCACGGATCATGGTAAACAGCCGCTGATAGCGGCCGTTTACCACGTGATCGCTCCGTCAAATGACGGAGCGATCACATGTACACAAACCGGCGTCACGTCATGACGCCGGTTCCTCCCTCCCCTCTCTGTACCGATCGGTACAGAGAGGAGAGAAGCGGAGAGGGGGGGAGACGAGACCAGCGCTGTGGGCTGGATGTGTAGTGCCCACAGCGCTGGTCAATACACTGCCACCGCTGTGCAATGCTCTGCCACCGCTGTGCAATGCTCTACAACCAACCAATGTGCAATGCTCTGCTACCGCTGTGCAATGCTCTGCAACCAACCACTGTGCAATGCTCTGCAACCAACCACTGTGCAATGCTCTGCAACCAACCACTGTGCAATGCTCTGCAACCAACCACTGTGCAATGCTCTGCCACCAACCACTGTGCAATGCTCTGCCACCAACCACTGTGCAATGCTCTGCAACCAACCACTGTGCAATGCTCTGCAACCAACCACTGTGCAATGCTCTGCAACCAACCACTGTGCAATGCTCTGCCACCACTGTGCAATGCTCTGCCACCAACCACTGTGCAATGCTCTGCCACCACTGTGCAATGCTCTGCCACCACTGCAATGCTCTGCAACCACTGTGCAATACTCTACCAATACTGTGCAACACTGTAATACTCGCCAATACTCGCCAATACTCTGCCAATACTCGCCAATAATTTTTAATAGAAACAAAGAATTTTTTTTTTTTTTTTTTTTTTTTTTTACCGAATTTTCAGTATTTTTTGATTTATAGCACAAAAAATAAAAAACCCAGCGGTGATTAAATACCACCAAAAGAAAGCTCTATTTGTGTGAAAAAAAGGACACAAAATTCATTTGGGTTCAGTGTTGCATTACGGAGTAATTGTCATTCAAAGTGTGAGCGCACCGAAAGCTGAAAATTGGTCTGGTTAGGAAGGGGGTTTAACTGCCCAGTGGTCAAGTGGTTAAATGTTTTGGGAGGTGTAGTTATGACAGATTTAACTGACAGCGGGCTAAAGTCCGCTATCTGACATCACAGAGCCGGACCAGCCCACATGCCTGGCCAGCATCTGGCTCAGCTTCTTAGTGAATGAATGATTGACTTGTATAGCGCTGCAACTGCGAACTGAATCACCTTGAGGCGCTTGTTCCGACCTGCGTTGATTCCCTCTTAGAAGAGGTGGGTCTTGAGTTTTTTTCTGAAGGCCCGATGGTTTTCTTCCAAGCGGATGTTCGTAGCTAGAACGTTCCATAGCCGTGGTCCTTGGACTGCAAATCTTCATTCTCCCCTTGATTTGCATCGGGACTTGGGGATGAGGAAGAGGTTTAGGTTGGTTGATCGGAGGTTGCGATTAGTGTGCCGCTGAGAGCCTGAGCCAGCTGTTCCTGCCCCCTCCACAGGCCGGCGCTCCAGTGAGTACTGGAGGGACAGAGTACCGGTGCTTGGCAGTCACCACTCTGTGCTCAGAGCGGACCTGAGAACTGAGCATTTAGCAGTCTGATTGCTCAGTTCTCAGTGTAGAGCCAGCAGGGTACAAGATGACATCGGATGAATGCTGCAACCATCTAGGTGAGTATGTATGTTTGTTTTTCCCCGCACTCTTTTAGGAATATATGAAAATGGGTCTGCATTTGTACTGTTATATTCATGTAGAAAACAACATTACACAGTGTAACAAACCCTTAAAACAGCAAAGACTGATGACTGTAATACAAATGAAGGCAGAGATTTACACATTTCATAGATACCTAAAAGTACATGTGCAGGGTAATGAGGATGCAATACAAACAAAATGGTAACAACTGAGAGATGCATGATTTCTGTAAAGATATAGAGACGATGCAGAATTGTATAATCTATACATATAACACACCGTCTCAATCTTTGTTTTAATAAGTAGGAATTGAGGAAATGAACAGGGAAACGTAAACCTGATCTAAGAGCTTCAAAGTTGATTTTGTGGGTTTCTGCTTCTGTAAGCTCAGCAATGCCTTTTAAAGTTCCCTTCTTGGTTCCAACTGTCCTGAAATAAAGGTCAGTGAAATGGTGTTTGGGGATATTTCAGGCCCAGTCTCACTGTTGTGCTGCATTAGTGCAGTGTGTTGGGGGGCCATTCAGAATAAATGACACCACATCACACCAGCATGCTTAATGCAAGATACTGTGTGTGCATTGCGCTAACACATGTCTAACATAGCGTGATGGTGTAAACCAGGGGTCTTCAAACTATGGCCCTCCAGTTGTTCAGGAACTACAATTCCCATCATGCCTAGTCATGTCTGAATGCCAGAGTTTTACAATGCCTCATGGGATGTGTAGTTCTGCAACAGCTGGAGGGCCGTAGTTTGAGGATCCCTGGTGTAAACAGACCTTCATACTGGCGATAATTTTTATTTTTTTTTGTAGCAGATTTGATAAAGATTTGAAAAAAAAAGCTTCACAGCAATTGTAAAATGTTATTCAAGCAAGGAAAATGTTGTTATTCAGTAGCTAATTTAATCAGGACTAATCTGCTCTAATGTGTAGATAACAAAGAGTGAGTGGGTGCTGCCACCTTGTTCAGTGGCAGGTTCACCAGTGAAATCAAAGATTAAAAAGAAAACCAATGCAGCGACCACTGCAATATATTACATATTTTGACGAGATAGGTGTTAATAAAGTTGGCAAAAATGTGTCCGGTTCAGCGGGGGCAGGCCAAATTTCTATTCATGTGGACGTTCCTGTTCATCAGAAATCGATCAATAAAATCAACACAGGAACATTGGAAATTTTGGCAATCAGCTGCTGCGGCCAATTAACTATTCTGTGTAGTATTCTGACAACAAAGAGTCCCACTTTAAGGCCCCATACACACTATTAGATTTTCTGCAGATTTTTGTCTTCAGATTTATCAAAACCATGTAGTGCCAGGGCCTGCCTGATTGCATACAAATCGAAACTCTCTTTAAGGTTTGACCTCGTAGTATATGGTTTAGGTAAATCTGAAGGAAAAAATCTACAGACAATTGTATAGTGTGTATCCAGCTTTAGACCCCATACAAACTAGACAACTTTTTTTATGTGATTTTCTTTAGATTCACCAAAACCATGTAGTGCAAGGGCCTGCCCGATTCAATCCAAATTTAAACTCTTAAGGTTTGATCTCATATTATATGGTTTTGGTAAATCTGAAGGAACAAAATCTACAGAAAATTGTATATTGTGTATCCAGCTTAAGAATACACAGGGAGATTCATTTACTAAAGGCAAATATACTGTGCACTTGTACTGCAAGTGCATTTTATTTAGATCTGAGTGGAAGCTCTGAAATGAGTGGAAGCTCTGCTGTTTTTTTTTTCCAATCATGTTTTTTTTTTTTTTTTTTTTCCTTGCTTGTGATTGAGTATTCTTTGCAATGTGAAGCTTTGCCTAATTTACTAAGCTCTGGAGCAAGTGTGCTTACAGTGCACAGTATATTTGCCTTTAGTAAATCAACCCCAATGTCTCATCCACCTCGTGGGTTTTTTTTTTCCTTCAGCCAAAAAAAATCAACCCAATCTATGACCAGTCTAAGGCCCCATACACACTATTAGAATTTTGTCTTCAGGCTTACCAAAACTATGTAGTGCGAGGGCCTGCCTGATTGCATACAAATTGAAACTCTTAAGGTTTGACCTCATTTATATGGTTGTGGTAAATCTGAAAAATCGAATAGTGTGTATGGGGTCTTTAACCGCTTCCCTACCGACGCCAATTTTGTTTGGGAGCCACGTCGCACGACCGCGCAATTCAGTTAAAGCGACGCAGTGCGAACCGCAAAAAGGGGCCTGGTCCTCTGGCTGCCAATTGGTCCGGGGCTGAAGTGGTTAAGGACACGGTCAGAAAATCTGAAGTCAAATTTCATCCGCTGAACGATCTGCCCATTTTTTGATTGTTAGTATGCTGCTTATGACAGCCGAGTATGAATTTTCGTCAGACAAAAACTGAATGTATAGGCTCCAAAATTTTTGTCTGATGTGACCACAATGTCGTTTTTTTTTTTTTTTTCTTAATTAGTTTTAATAAGTAAATCTGACGAGCAAGACTAGGCATGCTCAGAAATGAAAGAACACTTACAAAACAATTCAACAAATTACGTCACTTCTGACGTTTAATTCTGTCATCCGAAAATTTGATTGTGAGTATCCACTTCACTTTGGATTTGAGACTAGCATCCAACATAAAACTGACGCCTATTCATTTTAAATGGTCTCAAATAGCGCTGCATCTCACCAAAGTCATGCATGCATCAATTTTGGAACCACACTGCTTCCGGTACAAAAGTACCATTTGATCTGGTGCAGGCAAGCGCACTGCATTTGCGACCTGCTTTTGGGGTGTTGACACCCACTTCAGATCACAAGGGCAGTGCGATTTTTAATTTGGGGCCGGAAACGCGCATGGATCACAGGGTTTCCCGCACTGCATTAGTGTAAACCTAGGCTTGGTGAATCCTGAATGGTCTGAGAAGTGCCTCAAACTGATGTCATCAACACAAAGCCCAAGCCTGTCGACAAAAGACCCTAACAGTGCCCATTTTCGCACCCCATGAAGTTCACTCGAATCTTTTTATTTATTTTTAATACCAAAACCCCATATATGGTGTGGTGACATCCTGTGCCCAAAAGGAGCAATTACACTTGAACAACACATTATTACTGTCTTGTTTGGGGCTTGATATTCATTTGAAGGTCAGGAAAGCATCAGGACTTTACCACATGGAAGGATATTTATTCTTATTCCTGCATAATGAATTTTGTTCAGGTTTGATTTAGATATTTGAGTAATTACACATGCATTTGAGCTGCCCTATTTGATCCTTAGTTTGGTGTTTGTGTTAGCTGGATCATCTATGGTTCCTTTAAATCAATGTACAGAGAGTGACTTGTACATCTGTATGTGAAATATTTATGAAGTGTTTAAAGAGTTAGAGTCCCTTAGGTAGTCTTTTTATTATTTTGCGTATGAAAAAAATAGAGAGGAACCAGAACATTGTGCCTTTGTACATTAATATTTCAAAATGCTTTCAGAAATGGCTTGTGGTGTTCTTTGAACAACTGGATTTAATCAGGCAATAAGACAGACCTCAACAGAGTTCCACAGAAATGTACTTCACATTGGAAAATCACAGGTTTCCTTTTTTATGAAGAGTGTGAGCTAATGCTTGTGGGTTTTTCCCATTTTACTGAATTGAAATATTAAACCCAGGAAACGGTATGCTTGAAATAGTATTCTAGCATACACATAAAGAACTCCAATACACTTTAAAGCGGTGTTCCGCCCCTAAAAAATAATAATAATTAAAAGCTAGCAGCTACACATACTTCAGCTGCTGGCTTTTAACAATAGGACACTTACCTGTCCTGCAGTCCAGCGATGTCAGCACCGCAGTTGATGTTTCCATCAGCTGTCGGGTGCTGCCACCGCCATTGCGGGTAAGGGTACCCGGCAGTGTAGCCTTACGGCTTCACGCCGGGAACCCTACTGCGCAAGCGCCTGGCCCTGTTCCTCTTTCCTACTGAACCGGCGACAGGGAGAGGAGGAGGGAGCCCCGCGGGGATGTTGCGTGCCGCGGCCCGGACTCCCGGAAGTGGGAACAGGATACCTGCCATCCCCCCGTAAGGTGCCAATTGTGGCTCCGGAAGGGGAGAGGAGACAAATGAGCAGAAGTTCCTCTTTTGTGTGGCACTCCGCTTTAAGGCCTCATTCACACTAGGCGTTTGCCCAGCTCCTCTGGCAGGAGAAAAGCAACCAAAATTTTGACTAAAGCCACGTTTCGCAAATGTGTTTCATTGTGTGTCAAATATTTGAACATTCATTCATTCCATTGCCCAGAATATTCATTTATTTTGGCTGTTAAAATGAATGAATGCACAAGCTCTAAACACACCTAGCGTTAAGATGTGTTCACATGCATTTAGACGTGTCGAGAGTATTTTCTGCTCAAACACTTGTCTGTTTTGAGATTTGTTCTATTTTCAGCCTTCATTCGCACCTCTTCTAATACGTCTGTAAATAGCTGTGTGCCTGGCCACCTAGACTAACATAGAGGGGCGAGGCGTGAGGGGGGTTCGGTGTGACTGATTTGAGGAAATCTAAATTTAGGGAAGGAGAGTGGAGGCATATGGACAGAATATATTTAATGTCTATGAGCAGCCTTCCAAAAGCAGGCAATTTTGATGCAAAAAGTTACTCGGGGGGGGGGGGGGGGGGGGAGAGAAAACGAAGATTAGTGAGTGAGTGTTGGTCAGCCAAGACTCTCCTTCAACATCGCTGGAACTAGATGGGCTCAGGTAAGTATTAGGGGGCTTGCTGCACACAGAATGTTTTTTGTCTTAATGCATAGAATGCATTTAAATAAAAAAAAAAAAAACTTCTGCCTTTACAACCACTTACATCCTTGTGGACTATACTTTATTTCTTTATTCATCACTGGATTTCACTACTTTATCAATTTATGCAATTTACTTATAATTATGTTTATTTTTAGATGGTAAATACAATGAATGTTATATTTATGCTTCACGCACACAGCACAACTAATTTGTGAGGAATCTAACATAGAAGGGCATTTAGGGGCTGAAAAAAAGTCAAATGACCTTAAAGCGGAGTTCCCCCGTTGTGTTTTTTTTTTTTTTTTAAGTCAGCAACTACAAATACTGCAGCTGCTGACTTTTAAAATATGGACACTCACCTGTCCAGGGCACTCATGATGTCGGCACCCGAAGCAGATCTGTCCCTGGGCTTTCAGGTGCTGCCGCCGCCATCTTCCGTAAGGGAATCGGGTAGTGAAGACTTGCAGCTTCACTTCCTGGTTCCCTACTTCGCATGCGCAACTCGCGCTACACGTTCCTACTGGTCCCTGCTGTCTCCTGGGACCTGTGTGTCTCCAAGAAGACAGCAGGGGGGGGGGGAGTGGCATAGATATCTGCGGGTGGCGCGGGTATCTATGCACGGAAGTGGGAGAACTATATCTGTATTAGACAGGTATCTGCTCCCCCCTCCCCCTGAAAGGTGCCAAATGTGACACTGGAGGGGGGGAGGGTTCCGAAAAGCGGAAGTTCCATTTTTGTGTGGAACTCCGCTTTAAGTGCCCATTCATACCACAAAAGCATCCTCCAGATCTGATCCAGATGTGTTTCTGCATTCTCACTGATGTGAACTATGTCATTGGAACCCATATAACCTACTTTCCTATATGTTTTTGATGCAGAAAAGGAGCACTAAACTGCATGTGGCATGAATAGGCCCTAAAAGCGGCCTTTTTTACGCCCAGTATGTTTGAGGCATAAAGCACCCTGTGTCATCCAAAAATAGAAAAATAAAATGTTTATAAAAAAAACACCAACATCCAAACTGATATTTTTCGGGATTCAGTATATAATATTAATCCATCTACTTTGTACATGAACTAGCTCCTAGTCTGTGTAATTGCTGCCAGCACCCTAAAAGCAGAATGGAATGTCTTTTTAGTTAAAGCTTCATTTAAATTATATTCTCCAATAGCTACCAATGATATCAATCCACTTTGTAAGCACGGAATGTCTTTGCAAACTTGGATAATACCTTGAAAAGTGGCAGTAACATCACTAGCAGAGCTGTAGGAGGGGCACAGCTGGCTCCACCCACTACAGGCTGCCTGCAGAATACTACAGGAGGGGCAGAGACAAGACCAGTCACCCTGCACAAGGAGGGAAAGCAGCAGTGACAGGTCTGTACAGAGGCAAAGTTACACTGGATTACTGCACAAATCTGGAAGAAATGCACACCAAGATTCATGTCAGAATACACATGACTCTCTTGTATCAAAATATTTGCTTATCCTGGAGTTTAGCTTTAAAACACAAGTTCACCTAGTTTTCTTTTTCTCCCTCGAAAGCTGGCCATACAGTAGTAGATTTTTGAATTAATGTTCATACGAATATTTGTACGAAAATTCCTTGTACATTTAATGACTGAACGAATGTGGTTTGAAAATTAAATTAAATTAGCTTGAAACACTATATTTTGAAATAAATGTAGTTTTCCTAACGAAAACCACACTCATTATTAGAAATTAGTTTCTTCGGGAAAATTTTTCTATCCTGCTCCTTTTGAATTTTCTTGTTACTATGGTGGAAAATGAACATTGATTTGACCCCACTAACGTATAGAAATGCAAACGAATGTTCTTAAAATGAAAATGTTTTATCAAAATTGTACTAGTGTATGGCCAGCTTTACAGACTTGCTCTACATTTATCATTATTTGACTTTTTTAAAGCATAAGTGCAGTACTGGAAAACCAGCATTTGATCAGTGCTTGCAGCCAATGGCTGCAAGCACTGATCTGTGTATTCGGGGGCGGGGTTGATTCCCAGGAGTCCCCACTGTCAGAATACAATAGAACATTGCTTGTATTGATGCAGAGATCTGTTGGTATTCGTATCATGCTTTTTGTTTTGTTTTTTTTAAATCGGAAACAAAGCTTTATTGAGTTTTGTACAAAATACAAGGTACAAATATAAATGCCATCGCATTCATTAACAACCCCCCCAATACAAAAAAAGTCTCACGGAAGGCAACACCAATACAAGATATGATAAAATAGAAATAAAGAAGGAAAATAATACATTTTATGAATAAGCTTCTTGCCTGAGAGACAAAGCTATAGAGAACAATATATGCTGTCTGGAAAATAATATCCCGGCTAGTCTAAGTTTCATGATATTTTACGGTTGATCCTGACATTTTGTTTGCCTAGAGTTCCACTTTAGTAACTATATTTTTTTATGTAAGCTTAGGCCTATCACAATGACCACAAGACAATGCTTTGAATGATGTGTACAGGAAATAAAACAAGCTGCAAACAAGGCATTCTGAATGTTTGTAGAGAGAATGAAATATATTGACTGCAAGATCGAGTTTGCTGATTTATTTCTGTGATTTATCATCTATCTAATAAATCACCATTACGGTCACAGCTGCTTGGCATCATGGTCTGGGATAAGCACAATGTAATATTCTTTTTAACATCCAGATACATTTGCTGAGGCTGGTAGCAGAAACAGTATTGAAGAGCACCTTGTCACCCGACTTGACCCTGCCCTGGAATGTTCTCACTGCAAAAAGCCATGCTTCTGCCAGAGTACAACAGCGTTTTCTAAAGACAACACCGTCACACATTGTGACTATGCATGCAGAGCGAATTAAAGTAAAAAAAAAAAAAAGAATATATTCTCCAAATATACAGAATGTGAGGTTAGGGAGATTCACAAATAGAGCACACAGCAATATGTTGATCAGGGAGAATGCATTTCTTATTAAAGGGATTTTGTTAAGAAAGTGGTTTACCCTTCCACTCCTGTACTGGTGGGGGTCGTTTTTATTGCTATTTAAATTCAGCCCCCAGTGCTTCGACGGCCTCAGAGTTTTTTGACTCGGCAAGGCTATGGCCTTGAAAACATACTGAATCCAAAGTTTTTCAGAGCTCAAAGCCAAGTTGGAATTCTAGCAGTCATCAGTTGTTCAGACATACAGTAGGGAGTTGGAACACACTGGTATCGACAAGAACCAGAATTCAATGTCGTTTATGTTAGCCTAGTATAATAGATACCACTGTACATTAAAAGTGTTTTATTTCTGATCCATAAAAAGCTACACAGTTCAATTCTATGTTGTAATTCATACAGGCTACATAAATAGTGGCAATACAAAGAAAACAAGGGTAGCAGAGTGTAGGGGTCTTTGTTATGTATGCTCCTCTAAAAGATAGACAGTGACAGAAAAAAAGCATGACATAGCAAGTTGCAGCCGCTCGCTAACCTTCTAAAATGCTAACACAGCTGTAATGTGTAATTACAGAAATCAGTGTGAGAATTGTTGCACTGTATAATTATCTTTTACTGAAACTTTATTGCTGAATAAATTATTAATCCAAATCAGTGTTGTATAGAATTTCCAGGAACAAAGAAAAAATAGTCTGTAATTAAATTGCATCGGTTTTATTTTTGAGCTAGTGTTTTACTCGACTGTAATTGATAATGAATTGGTAAAAGTGTGTAGGAGTTTCAGGTGGGTGGCATCTGCAGGTCCTTGCCATCGGATTCAAGTAAAGCAGCCTGTTTTATTTTGATGTTTTCCCCACAGTTTGCCATTGTGTCCATTACAGCTCAATTCATGAAAACCTCTTATGAAAGATCCGCAATTGTTGAGCTTCATCTGAACAATGCTAGTCACCTGGGTGTCATGCTGATATACTGACTTAAGCCCAATTGAAGTCACAGAAATTGATATGCAGTCAGACATTGTATTGACAACCTCTATTTTCATAGTCTTCCATTCACTTTCCTGTTACAGCAGCTGTGTAGAGTCTAAGGCTTCATGCACACTGGGGATTTTTTAATCATTTTTTCTCCTAGCAGAAGCTATAGACACAGATGGCATGGCTCAGTATCGAGCCCGCAGGTGTGCCACCATAGGAGGTGGCTTCCTATATTGTTACATCAAGAAGAGGAGGAGCCAGGAGTACCAGCGGGGGACTCCAGTCGAGGTGGAACGGGCCTCTCTGTGCAATTCCATTTAGAGTTGCCACCTCATCCCTTTAAACCTGAATACCTTTGAATTACACAGGTTCTGAGGCTAATTAAATGCAGATAAGGCACCAAGTGAGTTTAATTACCACCTTAATCAGCCACAGAACCTGTTTAATTAATATGTGTTCAGATTTAAAGGGATGAGGTGACAACCATAATTCCATTGCACAAAGCAGGTAAGTATAACATGTTTGTTGTTAAAAAAAAAATATATATATATATATACTTTGCAGCCACTTTAAAAAGAATGTGGACAGCAACAGTGCACATTGATAATGCAGTTCTTACTTTTCTGATGCTCCCCTGAATAGGCCATCTTACCCAGAAGAGTTCCCACCCTAAAGTTTGTTTAAACCCAAGAACAACATTTTCATAGCAGTCCCAGTCCTCAGATGTTGACAGCCAAGAAGAAGCACCCCTCCCTCCCGCCCATCTGTTGCGGCCACCTATTCTGTGGGTTTAGTCCCTTCTGCGGACTATTTGTTTATTATTATTTAGTTCGACTTGTAATGGTTAAACTAGTTTATGGGTTAAACAATTGGTTTGGTTATTGAGTGTATTATTTATTCTATTGAAATTTGCTATGAGTAAGCAATACTTATTATTTATGTTATTTTCACCATTGATCAAAGGCCCACGGCCAATTCATAGCACTTAATATGGTCTGTTTGTCTATTATTTCATTAATGTTTAACTTCAGGTTCTGTCTCCAGTCTCATAAGAACTACCTGAATCTGGAGCACCTATTGGAAAGCTTTGTGGAACTGTAATACCTCTCTGAATTTTTTTTTTCCACAAATGCAATGCTTTTCTGAATTGGACACACGCCATTTTAAAGAGCCCATAAAACAATTCGTAACTGCCGTATTGAATATCCTGCCATTGAGTGTTTTCCTATTAGATCTCTCCTCTGCTCTCAAAAGCATCTGATCAAACTGAGATCTGTTTGATCAGATGCTTGTGTGACCGACAACGGCTTGTGTGACCAGCAACGGATGTGAGGAAATCCTCATTGTTTCCAGCTTCATTCGTCACAGGGGAGGTGAGCCTTCCCCTCCTCTTTATTCAGCCAAGCCAACAGAGCGTAGATGTCCTGGGCTCCCCGATTGCACTGGAGAACCCAGGAACTATGGTGAAAGGGGTTGGAACCCATTCCGCACCCTGTAAAAGTGATTGGGCAGCTGTAGAGCCAATTGGATCACTTTTAAAGGAAAACCCATTGTCAGCTGCAAATTTTGATACTATGATCATGATCGTGGTATAACCACTCCCACGGACATACAGGTAAATCATAAGGGCTGAAAGTGATTGAAATATGTTTTAGTAGCTATTTAGGTTTGGTGTGGGAACTGCATGAAATAACCTGTCTTTTTTTATCCTCAACTTTTCTCTCAGATCATGGTTGCTTTATATACTCAGTAAAATGGTATACTGTTTTAATAATGTAAGAGAAATGACTGTATACACCTGTTTTGAATTACACTCTACAAATAGTATTTACAAAGGCATTGTCTCCAATATCTTTTAGTGCAGCATTAGTCTTCCTATTTTTTGTTGAAATAATCATATGCTGATAGATCTGTATCCTATTAATGGGGAGTTGCATGCACATCCCTTAATAGGTAAGAAATCGCACTCCAAGAAAAAAATTTAAAATAAATCAATCAATCCTTTGACTTTTCCTCCAAGACTGGTAGGCTGAGGGTATCCGCTGGTCTGCTTGGTCAACCATCACCTTAACTCCATGGTACACACATCTGATGGATTTTTATTTTAGTTATTGTTATAAATCTGCATTGAGACTTGCAACCTGGTTTAACCTCCCTGGCGGTATGATTCTGGCTGGAATTTTATGCTGAAAGCGGTACAATTATTTTGCATGGAAATTTGGCGTTTTTATATTGTAGGCATGCAATTCTTATGAATAACTCACTTAAATCTGTCCGAACCAGAGTCTAGTAGACATCCCGGGTATGATAAAGTTTGAAACACAAAATCATAAATTATAATATAATAAAAATATATATAAAAATGATTCAATAATGTAATCAAATCAAAAACACTGAAATTTGCTCAGTTGCAGAATAGTCCCTGTCATTAAATTTATTGTTTGATGATAAATTGTGATTCTAATTTATTATCAGTGTTTTCTAGCTGGTCTAAAACCACTTTTGACATAAAGGGACACTTTTTGGTTGCTATGGACAATCTCCAGTTTCCAGGCAGAAAAAATAAATAAATGATTATATAAAATGACATGCAGGGCACTGGGCAGACCACAAGGGACAAAGGGGATGTGTATTTTTTGTATACAGTACTGTAATCTGTAAGATTACAGTACTGTATGTGTTGTGTGTTTTTAAACTTTTTTAAATTTGGCGCCGATCTCCGCTCCCGTGCGTCGGAACGTCGCAGGGAACGGAGATCGGCGGCACTCGGCACTGTGTGAATCGAGCGGACAGCTCGCTCACACAGCGGGGAGACATCGCAGGATCCAGGGGAAAAGGTAAGTATCTTCCCCCCTGTATCCTGCACGCAAGCCCGGGTCTGGCTCGGGGTTACCGCTCCTAGCAGAAAAAACTGGACCCGAGCCAGACTCGGGATTACCGCTAGGGAGGTTAAAAAAAAAAAAGCATAGCTATACAAATGTAAATTTTATTCATTTGGGGGAAAAAAATTTTTTATTTGAGACATAGAATTATGTAATGTGCCTGCCAATACCTTCTGTTCCCTGAACTTCTCTGAGCCCTAGTTTACATCAATGTGGCTTTGAAATTGCACTACTTCAGCGTGATTTCAAAGCCGCACATCAGTGTAATTTGCACTGCCAATTTCATTGCAACTTAATTTAACAGAAGTCTATGCAAGTCAGTAAAAAGTAGTGCAGGAACCTTTTTTAATAATCTTTATTTTGCAGTAATATGAACAGTTCCATTGCCGGCAATGGGGTGTGACTTGTCATGCAGTTTGGAACTGTCAAAATGCATGACAAGTCGCACTGGTGTGAACAGGGGCTTAAAGAGAATAATTTAGAATGTGCCTCAAACTTTTTGATTAGTTACGCGATAACGTTGTTTTTAGTAGGCACATAATAATCTATGTATCTAATTTGTTTCAGTTACAAAATGCTGGCTCTTTAGTTTTCATGAATGAAAAAATATGGTAATACAGGAATAAACCTACAGTCTTTCCATCATTGGCTGCACCTCACTGTACTGACCGGATAAACTGCAATACATCTTTAATTCATTTCAGTAGACTTACTTTGCTTTCAAAATGTTGCCAGAGAATTACAGCAAAAAAAAGGGGAGAAGGCAGAAATTAGAAGTTAGAGCCCGTCCAGCTTAAATGCAGTCACCTTTCTTCAGCCCAAGTGCAGCGTAGAGCCTGTCCTTGACGTGAATGTCTATATATCTCTGTACTTATGTACTTATACTGCTTTGCTATTGTAAGCACGAGTACAGCATACGGGCGTGTGCAAAACATAGAAAATGTTCTATTTTTTTGCATACACCTGTATGGGGTACTTGTGTTTACAATATATATAGTAATGGATTGTGTAGAACTGACCACAAAAACTTTGTTGAGACAGACCTCTTTCACACGGGTGTGTCTGTCTGCACCCTGATCCATGCATTGGATCGGGGATGTGCAATTGGGGATGCAAGTGGTGGTCCATGTAGCCAGCTGTCTGTCATTGATTTCAACAGGCTGCCTGCACACTGCTTCATGGAACACCTTTGCAGCTAAAGATGACCTATGTGAACGAGGCTTTAAAGCATTTATTACAAATATGTAAAAGAATAAACCACTATAACCGCAGCAAATGGACTGATGGACCAGAAGTTCTCATTGGAACATTAGTGCAATAGTCACCGCACTCATAGCCCAAGACACTTCCTCTAGCCGTCCAACTGAAAGTCTCCTTTTTGGTACTGTCTGGGAGCTGGAGGAAGAGCAATCTGTAATCAATTCAGAATATTACCCCTTCTGTATATAAAATGTTAATGTCCTTTCTCTGTAAATATATACAAAAAAAAGAAAAAGTTGTGGCGAGTATAGGTTGTAAAGGAAAATCAGATGGGCGAGCTTTGCCAATGAGAACCTGTCAATGTGTGGCTAGCTTGAATATAAAAAAAATAGTGAACAAACTTTTCAACCTAATTCATGTAAGAGTATCTAGTACTCCAAATTAAATAGTAAATGCACACATTATCTCTGTGGAGTTCCAAGATTCATTTTAAATGCTGTCAAGAAAATTCACTGCTGAACACCACCACAGCTCATGTCATATATCTATACTTAAAGTAAAGTATGCTTGACAATCAAGTATACTGCATTTCAGATAGTACAACATGTACACTGATATTGTTTGTACCACTAAATAATTCTACATCAGGCACTGTACTATCTCACAGCTTTATTGTATCTGAAAAGCAAACACCTTTTATTCACCAATTTTAATCATTATGTTTATTAATATAATTGGCATCATTGGCCAAATGTTTCAAGATAAATCTAATCTGTTTTCCAGGGTCTGAACGGAATGTCTGCAGATGACAAGACTGAAACCCCCATGTACGTGTATGAGTCAACTGTGCATTGTACAAACATTCTTCAGTGCCTCAATGACCAGTGGAAGCAGGACATTCTCTGTGATGTCACTCTAGTTGTTGGAGGAAAGGAATTTCGAGCCCATCGGGCTGTGCTGGCTGCTTGCAGCGAGTACTTTCTGCAAGTTCTAGTTGGGCCAACTGAACATGGATTGGTAGTCAGCTTGCCAGAAGAGGTATGGTGTCTACTTTTTCAAAACTTTGTTTTTGGCTTCTGTTGACTTTATATAGAGATATAAATAAGACTATAGTTCTGATCTGTATTGATGCATAAATCAATATAAAGTACACTGTTGATGCTGTTATAAAACTTCAACCCCTGCCCCACCACACACACACACACACGCACACATACACACACACAAAAGTTATACTTATAGGCAGAGCCTTGTGGGCTAGCCCCTAGCTAACTATATGCCTTGGATACTGGACGTCATCGCGTGAACCGTCTGACTTTTTGCGTGATCGTGTGTGGTCAAGTCCGTTCGCTTTTTAGTCCAGCGGACCCAGCTGGAAAGTCCAGCGGATTGTCCGCTGGACTTAGGTCCGCCGGGAAAAGTCCCTTCGTGTGTACGCGGCATAACACCTCCTGTTGCATTATCCATAATATAAAGTAAAAACTAAAAATCCACAGGGAGAATTCAGGTGCATACTGTATGTCTCACCAAGAGATATAAGAGCATTCACAAAACGTATAAGAAGTAGTGAAAAATATAGGCATCTAGTTATCATTCTAAGCCGCCTGCTTAATCCAGACCCTCAAAGTACTACTCGGTCAAAAACCAAACGATATTACTTCCCATCACTTTAAGTTATTGGTATTCATCTTTACAGGCACTAAACAGACTATTGCCAAGGCTTGAGAGTTCTCTGATCTGAATTTATGTGAAGTGATGAATAGGATTAAAGTGACCATGATATATGAAAAAATGACTGAAACTGCTAGATGAAACAGCCACCATTCAAAAGATATGGGCCCCTTAGATCAAACACTTCCACTCATCTACCTTTGATAACTGTGTCCTACACATGTATACTATGAGGGATTTTGTACTTTGGTTGCCCTGAGCAAGTAATGGGTACTCTTCCTTCTTTCCCTACTCCTGTGTTCTCTTGACCCCTACCCCTTCCCTCCCCCAACTTTCTTTTTTTTTTCTACTCCTTTTCTCTGCCGCTTCTTAGTCTTTTCAATGACCAAATAAACTCAAGTGCAATTCGAGATTAGCTAGGTTATGCATTCCCTCATTACTAAAGGCTCCTTATAGTTTGCAAGCCTGTTACTGGGAATGTAGTTAATGCTTATTCATTTTTGTAGAGTATCTTAAGAAGGTATAACTAAAGGCTATTATTGTGCCTAGCTTTGCACCATGTTATATATGCATTGTGAGAAACCAATTAAATTCTATTCGAAAAGAAGAAATAATTAGGAAGTTAAAGTAACTAAAGGCAAAACTTTTTTTTTATTATTAAATGGTGGAGAGGGATTAAAACACCTGACAGTTTTTATTGCCTTATGTGACCTTATTAGGGAGATTCACCCTCTCTAATTGTCCTGTTTATCGGAAGCGAATGTAAAAGAAAATACCAAATTTTGGGTTAACACCAGAACAGTAACAAAAGGAAAACCCTCCAATGGGTACACTAGTTCTGGTGACATCTCAGGATTCCCTCACTTTGGAGGGATTTCCTCTCTCTTCCTATTTTGGCTATGAAACAGGAAGGGAATGGAAATACCCCTATGGGACACAGATGGCAAACAAAATCAAGTAGTTTTGCCGTTAGTTACACTTTAAAAAAATGTAACAATAAAAATGTCAGTTTGCAGTAAACAGACCCTTTTAGACCCCTTTCACACTGTGTTTTGTAGGCATTATAGCGTTTAAAATAGCGCCTGCAAACCGCCCTAAAACAGCTGCTCCATTCACTCCAGTGTGAAAGCCTGAGGGCTTTCACACTGGAGCGGTGCACTGGCAGGGCGTCAGAAAAAGTCCTGCCAGCAGCTTTTTTGGAGCGGTGAAGGAGCGGTGAAATCACCGCTCCTCAACCGCTGCTCCCCATTGAAATCAATGGGGCAGCGCTGTGATACCACCAGCAAAACGCCGGTCCGGTAGCGTTTTGCGGGCGGATTTAACCCCTTTTCGTCCACTAGCGGGGGGGGGTTAAAACCGCCCGCTAACAGACAAAAAGCGATGCTAAAACGATGGTATAGCGCCACTTTACCGCTAACACTGTTAGCGGCACCGTGTTAAAGGGGTCTAAAGCTGACTGCAGGCCAATTTTGTTTTGGATAAAGCAGGGACTAGTAAGAACATCTTACAGTTTTTCATTGCCATCTGGGTTGCAATTTAGATGCAGTGCCAAATTCGCTGTGAATTGTGCTGCATCTAGTGTGAACCCAGGCTCAGTGTAGTTCCTTCACTATCCCCACAGCCTGTACAAAAAAGCCTAATGGCACCTTATTTAAAGATGTTCCTTCTCATAATTTTCTGTGATCTTGGTTAGTATTGGGTGGCAAAAGTGGGTGTTGCTTAAACAGAATCAGCTATTTGTTGACACACTACTAGTGCTCATGTACACATAGCCTATGTTGACTGGCAGCCGCAGGAAAAAGCAGCAAAATTGCGGCGATTTTGCCGCCGGCAGTCAAAACTTTCTATCCTGAACACAATTCTTCTGCGTTCAGGTGAGGGAGGTTGAGAGAGGTTAAACCTCCCCTAACCACAGCAGCTTCTAAACCCTTGTAAAAGCCTATGTGTACATGGACACACAGGCTTTTATGGAGTTGAATTTAGGAGCTTTGGCAAAAAAAACTCAAGTTTAGAAGCTGTAGCGTACATGAGAAGTACACGTTAGAAGGCCTAGATTTGTCCTGTGTGGGGGTGACTTTATAAAATTGTGGACTGTTTAAAATCCTATGTTGTTTTCTGATTTGATTGCTAGAATTACATCCAAAAACAGCATACCCTAGGTTGGCCACTTACTACACTGATTTTATATAAATGTATTAAAGCATATGTGACATCCTTTTTTCACACAATGAGTCACCTTATTTTATTGATACAATGTCCTTATTATCTTTATCAGCATTATAGCCCTTCAGCTTTTTTTGTTCTTAAGGTGTCATAGAAAGTTATAAATGGCTGTCAGACAAGGGTACTCTAGGTCATGCCAATGTTCTGGGCATTAAGCCATTATTCAATTAACATTACTTCATCATTGCTACTAATAGCTCTTGAGTGAACGGTTAAGTCATTTCAGTGGAACCTTACTCTAGAAAGTGCTAATGCTTGTGAAGACCGGTTTCTCACTTTGTTCATTTATACATCATGCACATATGTCTACAAAAGGACAAGGAGTTATGTATTGGTTACATGGGAGTGATCTAATGAAAGTAGTTTGCACTAAATTTATTTTGTACTTGTGAAGCAAGTTTTTATTATTCTAAATCTTGCCATACTTCATCTATATATAAACAATACATTTAGGACAAAAAAAGTTAGTACGGTATTCAAATTTATAATAGTTGCCTTTCACCCCTTTGTACTGTAGCGTTAAAGACTTTCCTTTGGCATATCCTTTTGTCCCATTTTATGGGTATCATTTGGGTTTCTGCCTGCCATGACAACTGCAGGTGGAATATGGTGGCTCAAATGAACATTAAAGGGAAACAATACATTTAAACATATTGGGTACAATACCCCATTGCATTCCCCATCCTATATATACCCCCCTATTACTGATCTGAGATCTGCCAGTGACCTCCTAAACCAGACAGAATCTGTTGTCTCGGGCGGTTTTGTTCTTTACGTTTCAGCCATGGGTCTGTTAATTCAGCAATATCTTTGTCGTTCCTTAAATGACAAAGTAATACATATATTTTATCTTCTTAAAAATATTTTATTTTTATATGCAATCTGTAGACAATGATGCAGCAGAACTGTTTTAATACAGGTTTTCCTAGATGAAAATGCCAGTTTTAATTGCCTATTTTACAATTATTGAAAAGTTATGCATGGTAAAATTATTTGCAAACTTAAAAATACAGGCTTTTTAAATGTGTCATAAAAAAATTAAGAAGAAAAAAATAAAAATGTTTAAGGGCTTGTTCGCACCATGTCCATTGACTTGCATTTTTTTTGTACACTGCCATGGTTGCATGGCCTAAACAGGGCACATAGAAAACAATTGTTCACAATAAGCCCTATTTAATCCATACACGTGAGGTGGTGTGCTTAAAAATGTAGCTCAACGAACATGACATGAACAAACCCTAAATATTAATGGTAAAAAAAATCGACACAATTCTGTAAGTGTGAGTTTGTACAGGAACAGAAAGCTCTGCTCTTGTAATAAAGACAGCTGGGAATTGCCACTAAAAGCAGCCAGACACCTGGGGGGAGGTGGAGGAGCAAGGGCATATACTACATACTCACAATTTATTTAGATTACAATTTTTGGGTTGAGTGTAGTACACATCTGGTTAATATATGTAAAGAGAAGGAAAATTGGAGAAAAGGACCAGCAATAGCTCTTATACAAGTTAATACGTGGGCTCTGGAGCGCTGTGGATTTAAAGATTACCTCCACTTTTGTGTGGGTACTCTGGGTGATCGAGGTACATTGCAAGGATTTTAGCAAAGTTTGTTGCAGTTTCCTACCTGTTTCTACTCTAAAGAAATACTGTAGCTTTTTGTTTGAACATGTCCTTTGGATACTGATTCATAATAATCACCTGGTACACACTCAGTGTTCTGATGAAAAAAATTGCAATGTCTTCATCGGTTTATAATTAATTTGTCCTTTCGTTTTTTTTTGGGGGTTTTTTATGTGGTCAGTACAAACAATCAGCTTCAAGCAGTCAGCAGAGCCATGGTTTTACCATTGACTGACTGCACAACTGAACAACAGTTGTTTTCTATGTCCCCTTGCAGTGACTGCAATATTTATCCACTGTGGAAAAATGGCAGTCACTGCACTATGACCCCTTTCACACTGAAGGCGCTTTACAGGCGTTTTAGCACTAAAAATATCGCCTGTAAAACTGCCTCTCATGTCCCCCAATTGTGAAAGCCCAAATGTGCTTTCACACTGGGGCGGTGCGCTTGCAGGGTGGAAAAAAAAGTCCAGCGTCTTTGGGGCAGTGTGGGAGCGGTCTTGCAATTGAAATCAAGGGGCAGCGCTGCCGATGCCCCTGCAAAGCGTTTAGGCAGAGGTGCTTTTCGGGTGCTTTTAAAGTGCCGGTAAAGCGCTGCTCGTTTTAGCGGCGCTTTACCGGCACTTTAAAGGCACCCGAAAAGCACCTCTGCCGAAACGCTTTGCAGGGGCATCGGCAGTGCTGCCCCTTGCTAACATAGCCCGCGCCTCTGTGTGAAAGGGATCTATGTGTGAACAAGCCCAGAGAGTTCTGTGACAAACCTCTCTTTTATTTTCCCAGCTATAGCAGCAATTTGAGGCCATTAAAAACAAAACCTGTCCTGGATCAGAACCAAACCCTCTCTTATCCCCTTCGCAATGTCATGTTACCCTTCCTGTGCCTGTAGTCACTGACGATTTGTATCAACATAGAAGCAACAACTGATATTGGTACAAATTGGCTATACTGGTTCATTCACACTGCTAAAGTGTTACTTCGCTGTCACAGAAAAAAATGTAAAGGTAAACGAACACCGGACCCCTCCCCCACCCTCTACCCCAATCTATACTGTACTCACCTTCACCAATCCCAAGCTGTCAGGGCTCCTTCAGCCGCTCAGGTGTTTTTGGAGTTAAAATCCCCACTGTTCTCCTACATCTTCCTCAGTTTTTCCAGAACAGACCAGATGAATTTTGATTGGTCAGTGCTGTCACATGTGGTGCGATACTGAGCTGTCCCAATCTATCATCCCTTAATGATCTCTTAATTAGAACAAGCATTTAAACAGAGAATTGGTGGAAGAGATTTTTGGATATAATATATGTGTAGTCTTTGGTGCCTCAAAAGTCTTTATAAGGTGGTATTGCTTATAGGTTTGGTATATTGGGGATGTGGTACAATTTTGCTTAACCCACCACCATTTTCCTGAAATGTCATAGACTGAGATTTGGGGGGGGGGGGGGAGACTTAATTGATAAGGAACATTCTGTTCCCAGCAGGTAAAAACAAACATGAAGGTTTGTGTTTCTAATGATTAGGCTAATGGAGTAGGCAGTGCAGTTAAAGATTCTGGTACTAAAAATCCAGATAGCTGTAATTGTCACATCATGTTCACTAATGGACATAATGGACTTTGTGAGCTGACAGTTTTTGTTTTTTCCAAGGATAAATTGGACTTTGTTGTGATTGTAGAGACATAGAGACATGGTTCAGGGATTCAAATGACTGGCAAATAACTATCCCATCACACGCACTATACAAAGAAGACAGAGTAGGATAGATGTCAAGAATAGTATAAAACTAACATGAAATACTTCAGCTCTCTGGACGTAGTGAGGGAGATTTACTAAAACCGGAGCACACACTTATGCAAATTGAATGCGGGTTTCCCCACATCCAATTCACATGACAAGAGAGTGTGCCTGTGCAATAGAGCCGGTTCACACAGCTCTGGGGTGCCCGCGGTCCGCATTTGGAGAGGGTCCTGTGCAATTTTGGTTCTGATTCAGGTGCGAATTCAGGAAAAAATTAGGACCTGATTTGCACCTGAATCGGTGAACAGGAACGTAGAGGACCCCCTGCTGTGAGCCGCAGCATGTGTGAACCCAGCCTCAGAATCTGGTACAGCTGTGCATAGTAGGCACAACACAGCACGATTTGCAGAATCGGATTGCATGGGTGTGAACACCCATCCGATCCAATTCTGGTGTGGACAAAAAAATGGTCCTGCACCAGTTTGGTTCAATTGCGGTGTGATTTGAGTGATACAAAGCCATGGCTCAAATCGCACCCCAGAGACACCGCATTAAATTTACACAGGAATGGGCTGAGATTCCTGTGCGAAATACATGCAGTGTCTGTACCGCACCAGGCTTAGTAAATCTCCCCATTATATCCAGAGCCTGAAGCATGTAAAAACAAGTTCATGACAGTAGCAGGCATGAGCTTGTATCTTTTTTGTTCACACCCCCACACATGTAACATGCTCCTAATGGTGAACCTATTTTTTCACTCTAAATTGATGATTGATTTTTTTACATTTTGCAGATGCATTTTTAACGCTTTACATATTTAGTATCTATTTACTCATTGCTTATTTTTTTATTTTATATACAAAAATTATGGATTTTTGTGTGTAATAGGGTTACTGGTTAATTCAGTGATCTACTTGAAACCTCCAGAGCTGTCTACAAACCATAGAGCAGGGATATGCAATTCCTACTGTATTAAAGTGTATTGTATTTGTACTGTCTACCCTCAAGTTGTAAATCGCTACGTAAACTGTTGGCGCTATATAAATCCTGTAAAATAATAATAATTAGCGGACCTCCAGCTGTTGCAAAACTATAAGTCTGATCATGCCTCTGCCTCTGGGTGTCATGCTTGTGGCTGTCAGAGTCTTGCTATGCCTCATGGGACTTGTAGTTCTGCAACCGCTGGAGGCCTGCTAATTGTGTATCCCTGCCATAGAGGATTCTTATCTTAAAGGAGAAGTATAGTCAAAGCTAGTTTGGCTTTACTTCTATGGATCACAGGAGTGCAATTAGTTTTGCACTCCAGTGACCCGTTTTCAGCAGAGAGCGGACTTCAGCCCGCTCTCTGCTGACATCACAAAAGTCAGTCCAGGCACCGCGTCATCACGGCAATAAAGTCTGACTCCACCAGGTGCCTGGACTGATGCCCATCTCAGCCTCTCAGTGAGCCGCTGAGAGACTGAACCAGCTGCCCCCGCCCCCTCTACAGCCCAGTTCTCCAGTTAGCAAGGAGGAGGCAGAGCAGAGAGCTGTGACTGACAGGCAGCAGCTCTCTGCTCGGGGAGCTGTCGGAACCGAGCGATTGGCAGTATTCGTTCACTCGGATCTCAGTGCAGAGGCGCTGGGGAAAAAAAAAAACACTTCTCTTTTAAGCAGCCCATAGATTAGACCTTTTTTTTTTCTTTCAATCAGCAGCTTGAATGAAAAAAAATAAACTCATCCTCCCCACTAAAGCCCCATACACACGCACGGATTATCTGAGGACCAGGTCCGTCAGGTCATGTCCGTCGTACTTTGTCCGATGTTGGTGTTGCGTACACACGGTCGGACAAAGTTGTCGGAAAATCCGATCATTCTGAACGTGGTGACGTTTGTTGCCTACGACGGGACTACGTAGAGGCTAGTAGCCAATAGCTTTGGTCTTGTAATGTGATCTGAGCATGCGTAGCACTTTGTCCGTCGGAATTCGATACACACGATCGGATTTGGTGTGATCGGACTTTGTTGTCGAAAAATCTATCCAGCAGGAGATAGGACTTTGTCCGTCGGACAATCCGACGTACACTGTCCGATGGTGCCTACACACGGTCGGATTTTCCGACAACATTGTCAGATAGGACAGAATCCATGGGAAAATCCATGTACAGAAGTCACTCTACCAATCCACTTCTGTACAGCCAGTCTGTTGGCATTGTTCCACTCGATCAGCACTGAAGGCTATAGCCAGCAGTGCTGATCAGTGTATTTTAATGACAGGGAAGTCTCCCTACTGACAGAACACAAAGGCTTAAGCCCCATACACACGGTCGGATTTTCCGACAACATTGTCAGATAGGACAGAATCCATGGGAAAATCCGACCGTGTGTATGGGGCTTAAGCCTTTGTGTTCTGTCAGTAGGGAGACTTCCCTGTCATTAAAATACACTGATCAGCACTGCTGGCTATAGCCTTCAGTGCTGATCGAGTGGAACAATGCCAACAGACTGGCTGTACAGAAGTGGATTGGTAGAGTGACTTCTGTACAACCAGCATGCCCATACATGGATCAAAATTCGTCCGGTCCCTGCTGAGCCGGACAAATTTCAATCCAATTATGGCCAACTTTATAAATGGTGTAGTATACAGGCCCCTAGGATAGTCTAGGACAGTGCGGATTATGATAATCCCTTGATTAACAAGATAACTCCGAGGACAATAAAGGGAGATGTTTTAATTATAGGTAACTTCAATGGACAAGTCATTAACTGGAGTTTTCAAATTGTGCTTACAAGGAGGAGCATGAATATCTTAGAAGCATTGAAAGGAGTTTCTCTAAAACAATTAGTGAAAAGCCAAGATCATATCCTACACCTGGCACTGACAAATAGGGATTGATTGTCTGATAATGAGCTAGAAAAAATTTGAACTCTAGTGATCACCAATGTCTTTCGATTGATACTAGAATAAAAACTGAAAATCATGTACAAAAACTAAAATGTTAGATTTCATAGAACAAATAAAAAAAAAAATCAGTAAATTAAAAAAGAAAAATTAAATGGTTAAAGTAAAATAGCAGGAGTCAGTAATCTGTGGATACTATTAAAGTCTACAATCCTGAATGCAAATAAATAATACGTCTGGCAAATTTGTAATGCTGCGTACACACGATCGGAAATGCCGCCAGCAAAACTCAGAGAGTTTTTTGTCGGAAAATGCGACTGTGTGTATGCTCCATCGGTCTTTTGCTGGCAGAATTCCAGCCAGCAAAAGATTGAGAGCAAAGTTCCTATGCGAAAATGCGATCGTCTATATGCAATTCGGACGTGCAAAAAATCACGCATGCTCGGAAACAATTCAACGCATGCTCAGAAGCATTGAACTTAATTTTCTCGGCTCGTCGTAGTGTTGTACGTCACTGTGTTCTTGAGAGTCAAAAGTTTAGAGAACTTTTGTGTGACCGCGTGTATGCAAGACAAGCTTGAGCGGAATTCCGTCGGAAAAACCATCCAAGATTTTTCGCACAGAAATTCTGCTCGTGTGTACGTGGCATGACAGTAGATGGAAGAGAAAACTGTTAAGGTTCACTACAGTGATATGTAGGATAGTGAAGGATATATCATATAGAAGATACAAAGAAACAGAAAGTGTAGTTGATAATGTATTAAGCAGACAAAGGGAGGCCAAAGATATTATCAATTCTGATTTAGGTATATCAGCAACATGAAAACAAGATTCTATGGTGTTACAAAATTGAAAGTTTGGTACAATACCTGTGTTAAAGTTTATTTGAATTCTCACCTTGTAAAATAACCCAGTCACTTTAAAATAGAAATGAAATGCAAAACATTTGTGTATAGATTTAAAAAAACATGATAAATATTTTTTTTATAAGTGATCACATACTCATCTGCATAAGATTCTCAGCGAGCTAGTGGTGGAGAAACAGCAGTACACTGGCCTTTCCAGTGAATGGCTGTTCGGGGGGTGGCTGTCATGACAAGTCTGATCCTTAGAGAAGGGTAGGCTGAGTTTCAGCACAGCTAGAAAGCTGACAATGCTGTGCTCGCATTCGTAATGTGGTCAGTTTTGGATATGAAAGCAGAGGGACTAACAGAGCCGCAAGGTATTTCACACCAGGTATTGTTGGTTGACCATTGTACCAGCTTGGGTTCGAACTGAAAAGAAGATATCCAACTTGTTCAGGTGGGGCAAATTCTTTGTTTTCCACTGCATGCTCTGGCATTTTGTTTCTGGATCATACTGGGGACACTGTTTTATCACTGGTAATCATTTATCAAAAGATTTTTCAAAAGATCAGATGAAATTTGAAGACAACGTTCTTTTTGATCTTTTGTCAAGATTTGTGATACCATCTTTGCAGAAATCTTTCTCATTCCAAATCCACAGTTAGAATCTGCCACACTGTTTCCCTGTTCATGTTCAATTCTTCTGCGTTCATTCACACACTCAATCTTCTATCTGAGCATACGAGGGTACGCATTCTATCCTCATCCGTCCTTTGGATTTTTGGCTGCCCACTTCTTGCCATACATCTTCCCGCCCCTCCTTAAACCACCCATGTCATTAAAAATAAAATTATTTCTTCAGGGAATATTTACCATAAGCCTGTTGTAAAGGAGCTAAAGTGTCTTATAGGCCATTTCCCTCACCTTGGAAAAATAGCTTCTAACTTACTCTTAAATCTATAGGACAGGAGAGGAGGGGAATTTTTTATATGGCACAGATGGCAAAAAAAAAAAAACTTACAGCGCTTTCAAAACCAATGCTACCCAAATTGGAAAAAAAGCTAAATAGTGTTATCCCATGTGTCCATGTACACTAATTTAGGTTATTAGCGTTTTTGAGCTTCAGTGTCTAGGAGCAGAAAAAAATACATTTTTGTAGAGTTTCTTGGAGCGTTTTTCCAGCAAAAACACTGCTAAACACTCAAAGACTCTACTAATAGTCTTTTTTGAGCTTTTTACAATTTTTTTTTTGCTAATGCTCCTAAACGATGCTAAAACGCTACTACAAAAAGCTATTACCAGCCTTTTTTCTTTTTTTTAACACAATAGTGTGCATGGAGCCTTACTTAAATCTTGTCCTAAAAAAATTAAGTGTTAGTTGAAATAGAGTATTACATACAGTACCCAACTATTTTGTAGTCTCAGAGCCAAAAATAGAAAAATCTTAATTGGAGCTGTCTTATAGCACACCAAACTCACTCCCCACACTGGAGCCCAAACTTCATAATTGGATCTAGTCCACTTTCTTTTAGCTGTAAATCCGCTGAAACCTGCTACCACACATCGGGTGCTTTTGTGTTCTGCGCTCAGATATCTATTACAGAGTCCCCAACTCTGCCACACTGCAGCACTAAGGAGTTTTATTCTCCCTAGTAATCATCCTAATATTTGTCACATCATGTGAGAGGAGCTGTTATCCCCGGTGGAACAATCTCACTTCCAAAGGAATATAAGAAGGCATTGCATGATTCAACACAACCAAATCTGCCCAATATTAAAATATTTTTGCTGGGTAGATCCACAAATTAAAACCAAAAACCATAATAACCACATTTGCCGTGAAATAACGTGCAGAATTATTTCAATATTTTTTTACTTGGCTACTTTCTTTTAATTGTCACTGTTCACAGTATATTCTGTTGGAAATAAAACTACATTTCTCTGCCCTTTTTTTCCCATAAAAGGCTTATTGAGGTTGGAAAAGGAAGACAAGTTTCCAATTTATTTAAAAAGTAACCACACGCAACCAAAACGCTTTTTCGGATCACTGAACAATTTTTATGCAGGACATAAGGGAATTTTTTCTTCAGGATCTTGAGTTTTTAACATCTGTTTTACTTAACAGTACCATGCAACCTGAATGTTTCCTTTTAACATATTAAAATATATTCTATTAACTCTCCAGGTAGTCATAAAGAGTTTTTTTCCAGAATATTCATTATTTTGTTTTCTAAAAATGATGTAAAGAACAAAATTGAATATCTTCAAATAAAGGATTTCCATCCATGTTGTTCTTTTCATGTCATTTTAAACGAGGATACAACAAAGTATGGTAAAACATTCCATTCCTAAATTATGATTAAAGAACCACTGAGCTGTAACTTTCCAATAATTGCTCCTGTGTTAATGACTTGGAGGCAGTCGCACGCAGCGAAAATACCTCCGAAAAACATTAAACATGCAAGGGAAGGTGACCACTCTATATCAGAATTATATACAAAACCTACTAATCTAAATATGAGAACACCAGAGTGTGACATGTGACAATTCTTTAATTAAATTATTCTGATTCATTTGCATTCTGCTGTTCATTAATTATAAGTGAATGCAACTTACATTTTGCTCTTAGATTCACTTTCCACTGTAACAGTTTATTTGAGATAACAGGTCATTCATATTTAACAAAGCAGTAGCTTCTTTTAAACCACAGAATTGTTTTCTGGAGGATTTTACATTTCTGATCTGCAAAGAACAAAGTAAATCTATGGACCCAACAGGGTGTAGATTTGTTCAACAATGATGATGGCAAACCTTGAAGCATTCCTCCCAAATATTCTGGTGTCTGTAGAACTGTCCCAGGATCCCAAGGATCAGGTCTGTGTCCCACAGTTACATTTGTGGCCACTGCAGGTCCCGTACAGTGACTGTGCGCTTTGACCACACTATGAAAGCTGCTTTGTTGAAGGTGGTGGCTGGTACCTGTCACAGATAAGCACCCACTTTCTCAAAAGCCACCAATCAGTACTTTGCACTAGCACACCACAGCCAATAATCTTGTGGAGTTGCAGAAGGCTTGTGCCAGGTAGGACAAGAGGGAGTTGCAGCTGCTCCAGCCACTTGGGTCTGTTCTCTGGTGAGCTGCGGTGCGGCCGGCAGCTCAGTGCTCTGTCCCTAAGGCCCCTTTCACGCTTTGCAGGCACTACAGAACTAAAAATAGCGCCTGCAAAAGCGCCCTAAAAACAGCCGCTGCTGTGTCTCCAGTGTGAAAGCCCGAGGGCTTTCACACTGGAGCGGTGCGCTTGCAGGACATTAAAAAAACTCCTGTGGGTAGCATCTTTGGTGCGGTGTATACACCGCTCCTAAACCGCTCCTGCCCATTGAAATCAATGGGGCAGCACGGCTATATTTTAACCCTTTTTCGGCCGCTAGCGAGGGTTAAAACCGCCCGATAGCAGCCGAATAGCGCCCGCTAAAACAACGGTAAAGCGGCGCTAAAAATAGCGCTGTTTTACCGCCGATCCCGCCCCAGTGTGAAAGGGGCCTCAGGGAGCCCCAGGGAACACCTGAGCGGAGGCAATGCTTGAATGTACCAGCATCTGCTTTAACACTTTCAAGGTGTATGGAGTGAGGGGCGAGGGGGCAATCTGTGCAGGGAGCTGGGAAATGTTTGCAGTAAGGGGAACAGTAAATATATTTTATGATTGTTTATGATGATATTATTATTATTATTATTATACAGGATTTATATAGCGCCAACAGTTTGCGCAGCGCTTAACAAAATAAAGGCAGACATTACAATTACATAACAATTTGGTACAAGAGGAATCAGAGGGCCCTGCTCGCTAGAGCTTACAATCTAAAAAGAAACGGTCAATTGATACAAGAGGTAATAGCTGTGGGGGATGAGTTGATGGAAAAAGTAAAACAGTGTTAGTTAGAAGCAGGATAGGCTTCTTTAAAGAGAAAGGTTTTCAGGGATCGTCTAAAGAGGGATAGATCAGGGGACAGTCGGACAGATTGGGGTAGAGAGTTCCAAAGGATGGGAGAAACTCTGGAGAAATCCTGGAGGCGAGCATGGGAGGAGGTGACAAGGGAGCTAGAGAGCAGGAGGTCTTGGGAGGACCGAAGAGAGCGGCTTGGTTGGTATTTTGGTACTAGGTTAGTGATGTAGCTGGGGGCAGAGTTATGGATGGCTTTGTAAACTATTGTTAGTACTTTGAATTTTATTCGTTGGGTGAGTGGAAGCCAGTGGAGGGATTGGCAGAGAGGGGTGGAGGACGCTGAATGGTTGGTAAGGTGGATAAGTCTTGCAGCAGCATTCATTATGGACTGAAGGGGGGATAGTCTATGTAAAGGTAGTCCAATGAGGAGGGAATTGCAGTAGTCGAGGCGAGAGATAACCAGGGAGTGAGTTAGAAGCTTGGTGGTGTCATTCGTTAAAAAGGGGCGTATTCTGGAAATGTTGCGGAGGCTAAGGCGGCATGATTTGGACAGGGATTGTATGTGGGTCCGAAAGGACAGTTCAGAGTCTAGGATTACCCCTAGCACCCTGGCATGTGGGGACGGACTGATAGATGTGCCATTGATCTTGACTGAGAAGTCAGGGGAAGGGGCACGTGGGGGAGGAAATATTAAGAGCTCAGTTTTAGACAGATTAAGTTTGAGAAAGTGGTTTGACATCCAGACTGATATGTCTGCTAGTAAATCAGATATAAGATAGATATAAGCTAGATATAAACATCTAACATTGTCCACCATTGCTATTTGATATGAAATAATCGGAAAACTTTTGTTATTTACCCCTTCCTGCCGGCCATATGCATGTGTGTTGCAGCATGTAGGTGGGTTTTATTCTGTGTTGCTACATATATACAGCACATGACAGTTTTGCACTCAATTGCATGCCCTCAGCACTGTGACTGTGCTGTCACTGACAACTTTTGGTCACAGAGTAACAATTGTAGGACAGGACAGTCTCCACAATCACATGATCGCAGTAACAGCCACTCACAGTAATTATATGACCATGGAGCCTATAAAACACCTCCCCTTTGTTGCAGCCTTAAGATTTTTTTTATAACGGCCATCGGATAAGGGGTTAATTATAAAAGTTATATTTTATATGTTCATATTACTGCATTTTAAATGTGTGCACGGTCTCTTATTCTTAGGGCTCATGTCAACATACGTTCTAGTCAAACACCGCACTTTTCATTTGAATGCATGCAGCAGTTGACATGAAAAGTCTGCATTTGATTGCTTTGCCTGAAGTTCAGTTGCATCTTAAGGCCTGATTCACACCTATTCAGGTTGCAGTTTGCATATTCCAGGTGCAGTTTGCATTTTTCAATACACATTTTTGATCCATTGAAGTCTATGTAACCAAAAAACGGAAATAAAATGCACAGATGTGAACTACATCCGTAGGAAACCATGTTAAATCGACTAAAGTGTGTTTCTGCAAAACTGAAGAGCACTAAAAAAATGCATCAGTGTGAACCAGGCCTAATAGGACATGCTGTGTCAGAAAAGAATTGCACAACAAAGGCAACTCACGCACAGCCTCAAAACAATCATGTGTACTGCACAATTAAAGTCCAATGGATGTTACTGACCTGCATCACAGTAGAACAATGGCTGTTGAGCGTTTACAAAGGTTATGAAGCTATCTAGGTCCACCTAAGCTTTGACAATAAGTATTTTATATATTTTATATAAAAAAAATACAGAGGAAGTAGCAACTAATATATTTTTGAAGCTAAAAAAAAACTCCATCGAAAGCTATTTTGGGTGTTTGATCCTTTATACCGAGAGGTGTGCCACCTAAAAATAGCTTTTACTCTGTAAGAAACATACATTGAACATAGAATCCCCCTGTATTTGATTTGAAAATAATAATTTTTAAGGAATATTATACTTAAAAATGCTTTTAAATACTATGAGTGATTGTATATAATTTACATTTTAAATTCAGTTTCTGTATCTAAAAGTGCTTTTATAGTTCACTGAATTTCACTTTATTGCAGCTCCCATCAATATAAAAATGAGTTGTAGTATTTCATCTGTATTATATAAAATAATGAAACAAGATGAAACATTTTTCCTAACCTGACAAAAATATAAATAAATGAAAGCAGCATTAAAATACAGGTAGTAGCAGCCAAACTTCACATTCTTGTAGTTATAGCTGCTGCTGGGATCACCTGAATCTGACACTTCCTGGTGTACTGGATGCCTGCACCTCCCAGCTGCACGCGCTTTCCCAAACACAATGTGTGCCTTTAGAATATTAATGTTAAATCACGATTTTAAAGCAGAGTTCCACCTAAAAAAAAACAGTCACAGCTTCAAATACTGCAGCTTCTGCAGCTTCTTCACAGCCTAGTTCCCTACTGCTCATGCGAGAGTCACGTTGCGTGTTCTGAGTGGTCCCTGCTGTCTTCTGGGACCTGCGTGTTTCCCAGAAGACAGCAGGGGGAATGGAGGAGAGGCCAGACATTCACCGAAAGTGGGAGCAAATACCTGTATTAGACAGGTATCTGCCCCCCTCAATTTTTGTGTGGAACTCCGCTTTAACCCTTTAAACCCTGTACCAGCCCTCAACCAATTTTTTTTTTCCCCAACCGCAAATTAAAGTGTTTGTAAACCCAAAAATCAAATATGTTCTATCTGTCTCTTTATGTATTTCAACAGTGCTTTTTATAATAATAATATGTTATTGCATCAATTTATTCTTCTTGATTACCTGGTTGATCCTACCGACCTCCAGGTTGAAAACTGTTTGCATCCTCCGTAATGCCGTACTCACATACAGGAAGGCTATGTAAGCGCACAACCTGCCTGTATCTTCACTGGCCAGTGTGTGCCCCCCCTTTTTCGACATATCACACCGCTGTTGATTGTTCCGGAGTCAGTCTTGCTGTGAATGGTTGTCCTCTAGGGCAATGTTTCTGAACTCCAGTCCTCAAGTACCCCCAACAAGTCATGTTTTCAGACTCTCCATTATTTTGCATAGGTGATTTGATCAGTTTCAGTGTCTTAGTAATTACTACAGTCGTTTCATCTGACAGAAATCCTGAAAACATGACCTGTTGGGGGTATTTGAGGACTGGAGTTGAGAAACACTGCTCTAGGGGAAGTGGTGTTATGCCTCCGTGTATGTGTTTGTGTTTGATATTTTTGGAAACGCTGATGCTCTGCGGCATGTCACTTCTGGAAATTACATACATGCCTCCCAAATTGTAAACGCCCACCCACAGGTCCGTGATCTGCTAAGCAAGGAAAAGTGATCACATAACCTGCACATTAAAGCGCTGATTAAGATGAAATAAAAAGCATTTTTTTCACAATTACAAATATGTATGCCAACACCTTTAACAATTTATTTCTGAATACGTGATAACATGCCTTTACATCCACTTTAAGCCTTAAAATGACTTGGCTTGGCAGGGTGAGATAGTTCAGAACATCTGCTTTAATCAACAGCTGTAGTGAGAAATTCTCCAAAGTTTAGATGCAGGTAGTGAGAAGCCACTTTTTAAAGAGGTAACCTGAAGCTGAATATTTCTTCATGCATACTAAATTATTTATACTTCCCATGACTATAGTGAATGGATGCAAGGCTCATTGTATAGTAGAAAATAACAGGAAAACTGTTTTATCAGTAATGGTGTACACCATATTGAAATGAATATTAACACTTTGTGGAATGTTTTCGACTTGAACTGGTTTAAGACATATGTTCCAACCAAGCACTGATTTTCAAGAAAACACATAAAATAGAGATTGGATCTGTTTTGTTTTTGTTTTTTCTCCAATGTAAGTGCATTTCTAATCTCTGCTTTGGCCCTAAAAACATCATGGAAAAATAGCCAAAAAATATCTAAAATGTACCATATCCCTTTTTCATTCTACTGTAATATGCCATTGATCAGTATTGCAGTTCCTAATTTATACAAACTCCAAATGTGTTTAATGTTATTGGAAGGTGGCAGTCATACAAGTGATGTTAAAGCCAGATACATCGAAGAGTAATTACAGACAGATCAACTCATTACTGGCATCGTATACATAGAATAATCAAACAAATATGTCAGAGAAATAAAAATTTCAAAAACATTAGCAGCGCTATAAAATTACAAATGACTAAAAAGATTACCGTCAATCAAATTGCTTGATAAAACAATGAATAATACAATAAAATTCACTGTAAACGCATATAGTGATAATCCATATAGTGATAATACAATGACCAATTAGAGTCCATAAAGTGTAAATATAATTGTGTCATAAGGCATTCCAGAAAACAAGTTGTCAGCAGTTCCAGTGTAGAAAAACCTCCTTCACCACACCACTTGTGCCGTAGCCCTGCAGGACATCTACTTACCAGACCCAGCTGATTTATACGCTTATCAGGCTGATAAATAGTCTCTTATTCACTGGGCGCTTCCCATCTGTATTATACATAGAATGTTTTAGTAAATCTTCATTGACCAAGAATATTTGATATATGGATCAGTGATTAGGTAAAGTTTAATTACTAAATATTACCACTTTTAATTCACAAGCAAATGTAAATAAGATTAGATATACTGTATGTTTACTAATATTTTAAATTTTTTCCTAACGAAAGGAAATGTTTTTCTGATTTGCTCTACTCCAATGTAATTTATTTCTTGACACCCAATGGATGATACTATAAAGACCATCATTAACTGAGAATGTAGCACTCATGATAGAGCAAATTCCCATGCGTGAATTTGGTGCCTCTTGTTTTGAATGATTTTATTCTTTTTCCTCTGCTCATTCACCTGTACATGGAGGGTAGTCTAGAGCACACATTCTCCCCTGCCACTAGTGCTGGCACTGTTAATAATTTTCCTCCTGAAACAAAGCGTCATCTGAGTCTCCCAACAGATGCACCGTCTGATGGAAGTCGTTTCTGCTCTGAGAACATTTCTCCAAGTAGAACATTTTAGTAGTCTCGTGGGTGTTGTTAGGAAAGAGAACACACATTAAATATTCACTGAATCATTCAAGTGAAAATGCTATAACAAAAAAAAAATGTTCTGTACACTCTTTGAGAACTTTTTATTCTCTATATTCACTTAGTTGAGGTATGAATGCTTTGTAATCAAAATTTAGGTTGACAGATGCTGAATAATAACATCATTTTTTCTTTGTCATATAAATAACTTTCTGACATTTGCATGCTAATGCACCTAATCTGTGATGTACTGTATGACTATGGCATTTGAATGCATTGAGATGTTCTATCACTTAGAAAGTGTAAGGCAGCAAGTAAAGTGCTCTTATTCTAATGATTAAAAAAAAAAAATTCTAATGTTAGCAAGACAGGTAGCATGCCTTGAGTGAGGAGCTTAAACAATGCAATGTCTGAGAACAGGCTGGCCATACTTTATACAGTGTAGCTGGCCATACGGTATACTAATATTTTCCTTTAGATTTACCAAAACCATATAATATGAGCCTAAACACTTTCCATTTGTATGCAATCAGGCAGGCCTTTGCACTACATAGTTCAAGGTACATCTAAAGGAAATTGAATAAGAAAATTGTATAATGTATGGTCAGCTTAAGGGCCTATTTTAACAGACTTTGGGCTTGTGTTGATGAGCCAATGCATCTTGCTTTCAAGTGCATTCTACTTGCAATTGACACCAGTTTGAAATGCTTCTCTTTGAATTTATTGAAATGCAGTTGACCTCCATCTGACCTACAATTGATCTCATACCAAGCTGCATCAAACTCCTCAACGTTACTTTTGCATCCCAATTGACTGGTATGAGGAAAGAAGCAGTTCTGATGTGAAAAAAGCCAGTTTATTTGGGCCCCAGATCTCTCACAGTGTTGTAAAGGGAGAGTTGTTGTATGACCTGGCAAGTTTATGGAATGCTTTTGAAGTTCCAGTTTAATTTTTTTCCCAAGAGCAGCCTTATGTTCAGCTGCTGTCTTATTTACATAGTTTCCTATTATGTTAAGCAGTATTACTATACGTGTTTTTCACATTGGGGTAATTCATAGACACCCTTTAGAAATCCATCAGGGTGCATTTGCAAAAGTGTCGGTGCTTGCATCTGAGTCGTGTACCTTTCAGAGACAGGTACATGCATCTGTCTGTGCCCACACTGAGGTTGGAGTGTCCATACATGTCCATACTACACTCATTCCTTAGTGCACTCCCTCTATGGCTACTGTGCCTGTCACATTGACAGGTGCATAGGTGAGGAGATTTATAATGGGGTGGGCTAAACTTGATGGGGAACTGAGAGGCTAGCTCCCTTTCAGATCTGCTTTACTTTTAATTGACAATGCAGGTCAGTGATCACAATTTAGCAGCTATCGAATCTGCCCACTGCTATGTTGAGCACATACATGACAGCTTTGCGGCACAGATATGCCCCAAAATGAGTACTGGCGCACCTCCTGTATGCCGAATCAGATCTGGTCTTAATTACCACCAGTTTCTTAATCTGATAACTGGCAGTAATTCTTTAGGAATCTAGCGACAGGTTCTTAAAATGGTGGTAGTAAGAACTACCTGAATGTGTTGCATTTGTCAGTAATGTTACTGACACTGGTGTAAATGCTTGCTTGACATAGGCGCAGGTAGTTCTTTATGAAAACAACTGCCTTAAATATGTCATTATAAACATTTACTTGCCATAAGAGCATGCGTTGGAATTTTGCGTGTCGGAATTGCATACACACGATCGAAAAATCCGATAGAAAGGTTTTCCGTCAGAAAATTAAGAACAGGCTCTCAATCCAAAGTCCGTCAGAAATGCCGACAGAAAAAGACCGATGGGCATACACACGGTCACAAAATCCGATGAAAAGCTCCCATCAGACTGTTTTCATCGGAAATTCCGACCGTGTGTACGCGGCATTACAGTTAGAAGCTAAAGTCACAGAGTGCCAAGTCAGCTAAAAGGTTCTCCATCTGTGAATACTAGGCTGAGCTGGGATTTCTTGACTCCCCATGCAAGTGAATACAAGGTTTTTATGTTTTTTATGGGACTTTTAAAGCGCAACTACCCATGCAAGTACATCAGCTGGATCATATGAATGCAGTGGCTTTCTTTGCCTAACACTCTATTGGTATTCAAAGCACCCTTATGGACTTGTATTATATTATATAATATACCTATTCATTGTGTTACCTATCTCTGCACGTGCTGTTTGCGAACACGCCTGAGCTCATCCTTATTAATGATGTATATATGCAGATAGCAGTGAAAGGGAAAAAGGGGGGTTTTGGGCTTGTGTCAATGGCCCAGGCTTGAGATCAGACTGAGATGCTTCTCAAATTATTCAGAATTAGTTGACAGGTGCATTTGACCTGCTTCAGGGGGATTTTGCATTGCTCTAGACTTGTATGGGAATGCTAACAAAAGCCCTTTGACACAGGCCCTAGCCTTGCTACCTTATATAAAAAGTAGACTCTAGAAGACTCTAGAAAAATAGAAGATTACATTCTGGAGAGAGTTTCCTGGGTTAAACGAATTATAGTTACTGTGGGAATAGATATAATCAAATATTTCTTTTTTTATTTTATTTAACCGCTTAAGGACCACCTCCTGCACATATACATCGGCAGAATGGCATGGCTGGTCACATCAACGTACAGCTACGTTGTCCTTTAAGAGCCCAGCCGTTGGTCGCGCGCGCGCCGCCGTTGGTCGCGCTCGCGACCCGGTCCTGAGCTCTGTGACCTCGGCCGCAGGACCAGCGGACCCGATCGCCACTGGTGTCCCGCGATTGGGTCACAGAGCTGAAGAACGGGGAGAGGTATGTGTAAACAAACCTCTCCCCATGCTTCCTAGTGACACTGTCACTAATCGTCTGTTCCCTGTCATAGGGAAAGACGATCAGTGACGTCACATGCCAAGCCACGCCCCCCTACAGTAAGAAAACACACACCGGGCTCACTTAACCCCTCCCTGCCCCCTAGTGGTTAACTCCTTCAATGCCAGTGTCATTTACACAGGAATCAGTGCATTTAAATAGCACTGATTGCTGTATAAATGACAATGGTCCCAAAAATGTGTCAAAAATGTCGGATGTGTCAGCCATAATGTCGCAGTCACAATAAAAATCGCTGATCGCCGCCATTACTAGTAAAAAAAAAAAAATATTAATAAAAATGCTATAAAACTATCCCCTATTTTGTAAACGCTATAACTTTTGCGCAAACTAATAATCGCTAATTGCGATTTTTTTTTTTTTTTTACCAAAAATATGTAGAACAATACGTATCGGCCTAAACTGAGGTAAAAAAAAAATAGTTTCTTATATATTTTTTGGGGATATTTATTATAGCAAAAAGTAAAAAATATTGCATTTTTTTCAAAATTGTCGCTCTATTTTTGTTTATAGCGCAAAAAACAAAAACTGCAGAGGTGATCAAATACCACCAAAAGAAAGCTCTATTTATGGTTAAAAAAGGACGCCAATTTTGTTTGGGAGCCACGTCGCACGACCACGCAATTGTCAGTTAAACGCAGTGCCGAATCGCAAAAAGGGGCCTGGTCCTTTGGCTGCAAATTGGTCCGGGGCTTAAGTGGTTAACTTCATTATTTAAAAAAAAAGTAGCTGGGGATTTTTTTTTAAACGCCTCTACACAAGCACATCTGAAAACTGCGGTGAAACTGCATATATCACAGGGGAGTGAACCAGCGTCTTAGATCTTAACAACAAGAATACATCAACTAGAATCCAGCTGTGGTTATGTTCACTAATGCAACAGTTCCAGTTATTAGCGGTTATGAATCAACATACAATAGCCAGAGAGACGATTACCATAATTTTTGCTAGCATAAAAGATTTTTTGATTCTAAATTTTAAATGGCCTTAGCACAAATTCATGAGTACACATGTATGCCACAAAGACCATATACTAAAGCATTTTCAGATAATACTTTTCACAAGCGTTGATGATGTGTGTCCTGTTTTCCGTCTACACATATAGATCTGACAGACTTGGATAAAGGGTTTTGGGGAATACACTATTGTTCTATTCTGTAATACAGACTGTCAGCTTGCTTGCAAATTGTGTATATGAGTCTATATCACATGTAGCACCCCTATATGTATATGTTTCTTGGCGATTTTCTGCACACTGCGCAGTTCTGCAGTCTGCCATGCGTTGTCCCTTAAAAGGAATCAGTTATCTAAAGACCAATAGAGTATAATCTCCAACACAGCAGCCCATATTAGCATAAAATGGCCCAGTTCTGTCAGATTGATTAATTTGTCCCTTTGTCTCCCCTCAGTATGATAAGTGCTATTAATGGTTGCAACACTTCATAAGTCAAAATCTTTCCTCCTAATGATTTGAAAACATGGTTTATTTTTTTTATTTTCTGCATTCTTTTTCTCATTTAGCATTCCACTCGAGTATAGATTTCTGCCAGTCTCTTTCATTATCAGACAGGTTGCAGCCTAGGAGTGATTACATATGGTATAGGGTATGCACAATCCCAGGGGCAGCAGCTGCTGATGTAAGCTGAAAATAGATCCAGCCTACGCTCAGCACTTTTCCCAGAGGTCTCCTATTTATTAGTAACATGCATGGTATAGGACAGCTTGAATCCTCATTTAGCAAGATGACTCTTTGAGTCTCAGAGCAGCACAGTGACTTTGCTCAATTACTGACTGCTGTGTAATTTTTTTTTATTTCCTACAGCCAGGCAGTGACTTCACCAAACATAAATCGTAATATAAGCCTGATTTATAACAAACTCAGGAAATGACAGACTCCATTTGAAGTAATGGAGCTTGACAGATCTAAGGTTTAAATTAAATAATCCTATTTGTAAGGGAGCATTACAGTATGATGTATTGATTTAAAATTAGCTCTTTTTCACATCACAATCTGTTGATTTCAGATCTTGCCCTTGGGAATATTAGTGTCCTCTCAATGTGTGTTGCTGTATATTGTATGTTTAATGGGGTTGATCAATCAAAGTATTTTTTAAAAGAAGAAAATTCTTCCAGTACAATTCTTCTGTTCAGAGTGCTGTCAATAGTCAGCTACATCCTGGATGACGTCACTGGAGGTTTTAATACTCACCTAGTAATGCTAGTACTGTATGTGTTGCAGATTATAACTAATGTGATATAGGTCATCTCTGGCCGCCTTCTGAAAGCACCTTGCTATCATGGGGATTTTTTTACTTTAGTTGATGAACCAGAACAAATGCTCAAAGTCAGAATTTCTGATCTTCATATTTGTTTCTAATTAGGCAGTTTGCATTTTCAGAAGTCAGCAATATCAGTTCTCATATTTCTTTCTTGAGAGTAGTGTGAAGTGATAGAGCATTTTTCAAATTGTCTTTGTCCTCTCTTTTCCCTCTTGTCTTTTCTTTATTGTTCCTATGCTGCCATCACTGCTGTTGTTCCTTTCAATCAGTTGGCTTAGTTGCTGCTGTTTTTTTTCTTTTCTTCTGTAACTTCATGCAGTTCTACCTATTCCTATCCTAAAACTAGAAAGGTGTTGTGAACTATTCTAAGTGGCATTAAAGAAATCTCCAAGTTGTTTCATAAACTTTTACTTAGGGTCTGCAATGAGGTTATTGGTTAAGACTTATTGGCCCCAACAGGCCAATTGCCATCCAATGATACGTGCTTGAAAACTTCTGCAACTGGACTGCAACCCCACCATCACACATCTTTCTATATACAAGCAGCACAGTTAGCAGCAAAGTTATCAGAATATACTGTATAATTGCACAGCTTGGAGTGGGGAACAGCTAAAGCAGTTTTCCTGCCTGTGTCCTTACAGACATATTTCCTTTCACCTCCTGTCCTGTAGATGAAATAGAAAGTAAGAGAACATAACCTTAAAAGTGTGAAAAATCCCTTCTCAATTGTCACTGGAACAAGTGTCCTTATGCAAAGAACTCTTTAAATTTTGGAATTCCATCAGGTTCTCTCTGAGTGACGGTGGAAACCAGGATAAATGTAGAGGGTGAATCTCCCCAGCATGGACACAGATGAGGCAACTTGATGCTCAGAGCAACAACAAATATCTATATGATGATATTTTGGCAACAGATCGTCTTATCAAACAAAACCTTATATTTAACAATGAGTTTCTTTTTGTAACGTGTCCTGATGTGTTATGAGATTTCCATGTCTTTTGCACCACAAGAATACCTAATCAGTGCCGTTATAGATTTTTCCTTTACAATTATTTTCTAAGGTGTAAAGGAATATGATAATATCCAGTAAGATAAGCAACTAGTGCCCTTCCAAGGCTATCCAGGACAGAGCTTGCATCTCCAGTTCCTCATTCTTCTATAAGCATTCCCATTGTAGTAAACACCCTTGAAGGTGACCGTGACAAGGAAGGGAAGGACGAGTAGCTAAGCAACTTGCTTGCTGGCAGCTTCTTACCCGTCTGACTCCACATCTCCTGGGGAGAAATCCAATCTGAAAAATGATTGAGACAAAGTCTATTGTGCTCTGTGCATATCTCCTCATTGTCAGCTCTGGTTCTGTTGACTCATCCTATTAATTCTAGTTAAATCGTCTAGCATTATTCCTCATTGCCTTCTGTTGCTTTGCCAAGATTGAATGATAATGTAAATCTAACCCCAGCATGTGCTATAATGGGTGTCACGTGTGTGCCTATTAGATCATTTCTAATGCAATGACTTTCAAATTTTTTTCACAAATTACAAGATTTTCAACTTGTATATGAAAGAAAATTTTGCTTTGTTGCAAAACACACTACCATGCATGCTTAGCTGTTTAGTGGAAGTATACTTTTAATGTTTGTTATTGTGCCTTCTCAATGCTGGGAACTATACTTGGTCAGTCCACCCAGTCACCCACCAGCTTCTTATATCTCTTTGGGAGATGGCCCATATTACATATTAACCACTTATGCACTGTGCACTTAAACCCCCTTCCTAACCAGACCAGGGTTTTTTATTTTTTGCTCTATAAAAGAAAAGATTTTTTTCTTTTTTTCTGTTATACAATTTTGCAAATTAGTATTTTTTCTTTATAAATTTTGGCCAAAATTTATACTGCTACATATCTTTGGTAAAAAAAATAACCCAAATCGGTGTATATTATTTGGTCTTTGTACAAGTTATAGAGTCTATAAGCTATGGTGCCAATCTCTGAAAATGTATCACACCTGATGTACTGATGGCCTCATTTCTTGAGACCCCAACAAGCCAGGCAAGTACAAATACCCCCCAAATGACCCCTTTTTGGAAAGTAGACACTCCAAGGTATTTAGTAAGAGTCATGGTGAGTTTTTTTGAAGTTGTATTCTTTGCAAAATCAAGATTTTTTTTTTTCTTTTTGACAGGATTTATATAGCGCCAACAGTTTGCGCAGCGCTTAAAAAAACGAAGGCAGACATTACAGTTACATTACAATTTGGTACAAGAGGAATCAGAGGGCCCTACTCGCTAGAGCTTACAATCTAGAAGGGAGGGTCAGTTGATACAAAATGTAATAGCTGTGGGGGATGAGCTGCTGGAGGAAGTAAAACTGTGTATTAGTTAGAAGCAGGATAAGCTTCTTTAAAGAGAAGGGTTTTCAGGGATCATCTAAAGATGGATAGATTAGGGGACAGTCGAACAGATTGGGGTAGGGAGTTCCAAAGGATGGGAGAAGCTCTGGAGAAATCCTGTAGGTGCGCATGGGAGGAGGTGACAAGGGAGCTAGAGAGCAGGATGTCTTGGGAGGACCGAAGAGAGTCGCTTGGTTGGTATTTTGAGACCAGGTTAGTGAAGTAGCTGGGGGCAGAGTTGTGGACGGCTTTGTAAATTATTGTTAGTACTTTGAATTTTATTTGTTGGGTGAGTGAAAGCCAGTGCAGGGATTGCCAGAGAGGGGTAGAGTCTTGCAGCAGCATTTATTATGGACTGGAGGGGGGTAGTGTATGTAAAGGTAGTCCAATGAGGTGTGAGTTGCAGTACTCGAGGCGAGAGATCACCAGGGTGTGAATTAGAAGCTTGGTGGTGTCATTGGTTAAAAAGGGGTGTATTCTAGAGATGTTGCGGAGGCCAAGGCAGCATGATTTGGACAGGGATTGGATGTGTGCCTGAAAGGACAGTTTAGAGTCTAGGGTTACCCATAGCATCCTGGCATGTGGGGACAGACTGATAGTTGTGCCAATGATCTTGACGGAGAAGTCAGGGGGAGGGGCAAGTGGGGGAGGAAATATTATGAGCTTGGATTTAGATAGATTCAGTTTGAGGAAGTGGTGGGATATCCAGGCTGATATGTCTGTTAGTAAATCAGTGATGTGTGAGGAGACTGATGGGGTGAGCTGAGGGGTAGAGAGATAGATTTGGGTATCATCATATAAATGGCAGTATAAACCATGGAAGGCTATCAGCTGAGTCTGGCTGGGGGTGGATGGGATGGCTAAGCATGGATAGATGAGTATGGCTGAGGATGGATGGATGAGTATTGCTGAATATGGATATATGGCTGAGCATGGATGAGTATTGCTGAGTATGGAGGGATGGCTGAGCATAGATGAGTATTGCTGAGTATGGATGGATGGTGGAGCATGGATCGATGGATGAGTATTGCTGAGTATGGATGAGATGGATGAGGCTGGAATTGTCACAGAGCAGTGCTGTGGGCACTACAGATCCAGCCCACAGCACTGCTGTACCCGATCTCTCCCCTCTCTGCTCACATTGTACCGATCGGTACAGAGAGGGGAGAGAGGAACCGGACATGACGCCGGTTTGTTTACAAGTGAAAGCTTCGTTATTTGACTGAGCAATAACGTGGCAAACGGCCGCTGTCCACGGCCTTTTACCGTGATGCGCTGGGTCCTCGGAACCCAGCGGTCACGGATAATCCTGTGTGCATGCGATTCTGGGAGGACGTCACTGTACGCCCTCCCAGAGTTAACGAGCCACGCTGTAGCTGTCATTTGGCTATGGCGCGGTCGTTAAGTGATTAATGGCTCATGCTAGTCTTGCTGGAACCATCATTTTTTTTTACCCTACATAAAAAGTGACAGTACTCAAATTTGCTGGAATAATCAATAGCACTTTTGTCTTCTCCTTCTAGGAGCTAAAATCTTCCCACATTTCTCTGCATTTATAAAAGTCTTAGTTCAGAAGTTTTAACGTCATAGCCATAATCCACTTGATCTGCACTTGTGTGGGTAACTTAGGACCTAATTCAATAAAATATAAGAGCATAGTTCGTCACTGGATCACAAGTATTCTAATTATAGTGTCTACTCTTTGACACCAATCACTCTCAAGATTGTTAATGGGGTACAAATCTGTTACCGTGATTCCCATAGGCTACAAATTAATCAGTCTCAGATTCCAAGTAGTAGCAGTAGTAGTTTCTTCAGATAAAAGTAGGTCAAATTGACCTCAAGTGGGTCTTTTTTCATTGTGAGGATGAATATTTAAATGATTTTTTAAAATACATTTCAGATAGTTACATATCAAATGTTAATTGCAGTATATATTAAATTTTGTTATATCATACCTTCTTGATTGTGTACCCACACGTGTATTTACCTTTAAAAAACGTTGGGTGCGGTTTGATTGCCTTTTTTAAGACCTAGGGATTTAGGAGTATTGGATCTAAAAGGATTAAACATAACTCATGATAAAACAAAAGAGCTATGGATGGATGTAAGGCATCGCAATTTGGTAGCAGATTTATTCTGCAGCCAGGGTGGGGTTTAATTTCATGTTTGCTTTAGACCACTTTTTTGTAGAAATTCCTTTTAATCTTCGTGGGCACTTTGTTCTAATTACCTTTTTATATATAAAAGTTAAATTTCCATATGTTTTTCTTAAAAGACTTTGAATTAAGAAGGGAGTTTGATAGGGTAATAAAGAATGAGCTGCAGACCCCTTGTAAAGGAAAAGTTCAGCTTTTTAGGCAGAATTTCAAAATAAATGGTAGTCTTTTCTTATGTCTTTTCTGTCCAGGGCATCCCAGTGTGTTTATCTCTCACTTACCTAGTCCATGGCAACTTTTACTCTCTACCTCTCAGTTCAAAATTTAAAAAAATGCTTTCTGAGACCTGAATTCCTGTATCATCAATGTGACAATGCAAGAAACTTCATATCCCATCATGCATTACTGCATCACAGAATAGGGTGTGTTTTATCACTCTGGACCACTCCTCCCTTATTACTATACCACCTTTTTTTAATTTGCATCCACTTTCCTACCTCTTCCTTTAAGGTGGCCATACAATTTGATATTAGAATTTCCTTTGGCTTTACCATCAGCTATATAATGCAAGGGGCTACCTAATTGAATGGACTGTGCAGGTGGGTTCTCCTATTCTATAGTTTTGGTAATGCTAAAGGAAATTGTACAGAGTGTATGACCAGCTTTATACAAGTACATGGGAGGGAGACATTCGATTGTCAATGTTCTTGTAATCCAGCTCCAGCTCAGGGAGGGGGAGGGTGTATACACACCCTTTCAGGCCCTATTTACACATGGTAGTGGGAGCAGATATTTTTTGGTGCATTTTTTTTCCATGACATGCATATGGTAGCCTATAATATTTGCTTTTGGGTTTATTACCACTTTTAAATTTCGACTCCCTAGGCTTCAACCTGTGTATTGTTAGATGACATCATTTACCAAAGCATCCTTTTTTTATGTAGAACCCAGATTACATACACTTATCTATTTATATATTCCTACAGATCTATTTATGCATCCCTCAATACTAAAAATAGCATGATACATCAGAGGAATCTTCTTTTTGGGATTACATTAATGTGTATAATTTAGGTGGTCCTTATGCAAAAATAAGAATTCTTTGTTAATGCAGGTATGGTATTTTCACAACACAAAGCACAATGTACCACCTCATTAGCATGTGTCAATTATCCTTCGCCTGCCTTTTTGTGCTCATCAGGGAACTTGTCATACAGTGAATTCCCCACTAAATTAGTATGGTCATCCCCTAGAAACAGAAATCTTTCAATGATGTTTCATTTCACATTTTGTTCAATTTTACTGTGTGCTGTCTTTTTCGCTTAAATTTTTTCACCACTGAAATTATTAGTAATAGCTTTTTTTTTTTAACATTCTGCTGCTACAGTTCAAAATTACTTCTCATTTGGATATTTGCTTCCAACAAAACCCATTAAACGTGTCATCATAAATTGTGAAACAAACATTCAAAGGCCACAGAGGATAGTACAAGACAGTGATTTTATTTTATTGCAGCCATAATCCATGTTCCAAACATTGACTTCACTGTAAATTTACATTTTATGTATAATCTTGTTTTAAATTAAAGAACTAGCGCACATATGTAAAAAATCTTAAAGGAACTTTCAGGAACTTTAAGGAAAAGAAGCCTAGCTAATATGTATATTGTTTCTGTTGCTTTAAGAACCCAATGCTTTATATTTTCAGGTTTCTAAAGTTGGGTACAAAATAAAAAATAAACATTTGGTTGTAGCCCTGGCAATGGGCCCGATAAACTATTGTGTTTTCAACATATTTGTAGCAAAATTGACATGCGCCAAATAAACAACATAGTGAATGTTGAAAAGGATTTACAGTATGCGTACTAAAAAATGACAAACTGCTAATTCTTCAGTAATATTGAAGTTTTTTCTCCATATATCATAATATCTGCGCTACAATGTGACACAGGTATGAGCAGCAGATCTCTGCCTGGTCTGGCCAGGCACTGATCTGCACAAAGGGCTGACTCCCTCTGATAAGTGTCAGAAGAAGGAACTTTGCCCATAACAACTTGATAAAAATGTTAATGTTCTTTAGCAAGGAGCATACATTCCACCCTGATAACTATGCTACCAAAATTATGGTGTGTTGTAAATTGCCTACAGCATTGCTCCTGTTTCTTCTTGCTGGAGGCTGCCATTTTGCTCAAGCACAGAGCCCCTGAACAGCAGTAAATCATGAAGTGGAACTAAACCATTGATTTAACAGTTTAAAAAAGTTACATTCCTGGTATGCCGAGATGCTACCTGTCACATTTGCTTGTGTCCTCAACCAAACTGTCAAACCATCAAATGGCTGGTGTCATAACTGATCACATGTGCAGCACCATGGCCGTTGCAGATCAAACAGAAGCAGCTTCGTTAGCTGTAAAGATAGGAGGGCTTAATTCTGCTTTAAGGCTGTCAGCAGATCAGCCACTACAAATTCGGCAGTGCATTAAAATGCCTAAAAATGGAGAGTAACTAAGCATGTGCAGAACAGGGTGAGACATTGTATTACTGGATTTTAAACAGTGTAGACACTTGTTTTTAATGTTTTTACATAGCTATACCTGTAAAGGGGCCAGTCTGAAGTGATCTAGCAGGACTTGTGACTGACTAAAGTTCCACTTTAAGCTGGCCATAAATGGAATGAAAATTGCACGGTTCAGCAAGAACCGGACAAAATTAGATTCATCTTTGGCTGTTCCCGATAGAGAGAAGTCAATTTAACCACTTTGGGACCGCTGCATACTAATATATGTCCTTAATTTGAAGGAGGATATCGTTGTTATGGCAGCAGCTAGCTGCCATAACTCCGGTATCCTCTTGTTCGGCCGGCTGTCCGATTCAAGATAAAAGTGGTCTCTGCGGCAGATTCGCTGCAAGATCACTTTTATCGGCGGCGGGAGCGGGCCCCCCCTCCGCCGCTTAACGGAGCCGTCAGCAGCGGCGGAGGCAATCAGGTCCTTCTGCTGACTGGACATGGAGATGAGTGAGGGGAAGATGGCCCCCACCCATCTCCATGACATTTCAGGGCGGAAGCGATGTCAAAACGTCACTTCCGCCCATAGCTCATTAGCTCATTTTTTCTATGTGACATACAGCTGTCACATGACCCAGCTCTTTCCCAGCCTGTCTAAGGGGAAACATAAGCAGGAGGAGCTTCCAGACCTGATGGTCACATGTTCAAAATCTGAAAAAAATGCCTTTGGAATACAGAGAGAACATAAGTAAATAATATGAATAAACAGTTTTAAAGTGGAGTTCTACCCAAAAGTGGAAGGACCACATTTGGCATGTAATTTTTTTTTTGGGGGGGGGGTGGATACCTAGTTTTGACAGGTACCCAGCTCCCACTTCAGGTCGGGCCACCTAGGCAGCCCAAGCAGAAGTTCTCCTCTCCCCCTCCCTCTCTGCAATCTTCTGGGACATGTCACAGTTTCCAGAAGATTGCCCTGCCATTCAGGACATGCAGTGCAACTCAGGCAGAAGTTAATTTATGGTATTCAGAGTCACAAAGCAGTCACAACACCCAGGGAGCTAGTCCACACAAATGGGCACTGAGAGATAGGAAGTGCTGCTATTTATGGGCTGCATTAATTGTAGATTGTCCACAGCTGGCAGCAGGTGGGGCTAGTGAGTCCAAGGTAATGCATAAAACTGAGAGAACATAGCCATAACTCCAGAGCTCTTCTGTGGCACAACAAGCAAGACTGCAGCTGGGGGACCAGGAACATCCCGGCTCAAATACAACCAGGTACATGACAGGGCCCCCTCCCCAGTGGACCCCTCTGGAGGCTTAGTGGGAAAGGAGGCATGGCAGTCTTGAATAAGAGCAGGAGCATGCAAATCTTTGGCTGGGACCCAGGAACGGTCTGTGACAGGATATCCCTTCCAATGAACCAGATACCGTAGGCCGTGACCCTGTCTTCTGGAATCAAGAATCTTAGAGACTTCAAACTCATTTTGTCCATCAACAAGAACAGGAGGCGGTAGCTGTTGTGTTCTGAAGTAGCGATTGAAAATTGCCTTTTTGAGGAGGGAAACATGGAATGCGGGGTGTATCCGGAGAGAGGAGGGCAATTTCAACCGATAGGAGACTGGCTCAACTCGAGCAATAATTCTGTAAGGAAGGATGAATCGAGGGCCCAATTTGGTAGAAGGTTGTTTCAGTCTCACATATTTTTGGTTGATAGCCAAACTCTGTCCCCCACCACATATGGGGGTATATGGCGTCTTCGTTTGTTGGAGAAAAGCGCATACTTGCCTGCTGACTTCCGTAGTAATAAGCAAATCTTTTTCTAATGTAGCAGAATATTTTTCACCCGCTGATCTGCTACTGGTACACTAGAAGAAGGCTGAAGTAGGGGAAAAGTCTGAGGGTGATAGCCTAGGGCTGCGTAGAATGGTGTGGTATGAAGAGCACTGTGCCAACGGGAATTAATGGCGAACTCAGCCAAAGGCAAATACTCACACCAGGGTCTGGTTCATGCGTTCGGTTTGACCATCTGTTTGAGGGTGATGTGAGGTAGAGAGTGAGAGCGTTACTCACAGTTTCTTGCAGAACGCTCTCCAGAATCAGGAAACAAACTGGGATCCGCGGTCAGAGATGACATTGGTAGGTATGCCATGATATCTCACAATATGGGAAAGGAAGAGGGTAGACAGTGCTTCCACTGTAGGTAATCCCAGGAGTGGCACAAAATGAGACATTTTGGAAAAGCGATCCACTATGACCCATATAGCAGTCATGCCCTCGGGCTTGGGTAAGTCTGTAATGAAGTCCATAGTCAAATGGGTCCACGTAGAGATCTGTGTGACAATTTTGTGAGGTAGGATTATATACTGCTCGGTAGGTTGATCTTCTTCAGAGGTAGCGAACTGTCTGGAAAGAGCATCGGCTTTCTTGTTTTTATGCCCAGGAACATAAGAAAGAACAAAATTAAAATGGTACAAAAACAGAGCCCATCGAGCCTGAAGTGAGTTCAAACGTCTTGCAGTCTGAAAATACAGCAGGTTTTTATGGTCAGTGAGGATAAAAAAAGGCTTGGGTGCCCTTTCCAGAAGATGTCACCATTCAGACAATGTCAATTTGATAGCCAGTAGTTCTCGATTCCCAACATCGTAATTCATCTCCGCTGGAGAAAACTTTCTAGAAAAAACGCTACTGGATGGATTCTACCGGACTTAGACTGTCTCTGGGACAGCACGGCACCTGCTCCTACCTCAGAGGCAACAACCTCAACTATATACTGGAGATCAGGATTTGGATGCTGAAGAATTAGAGCCTTGCTGAAAATGTCTTTAATTGCTGGAAAGCCAATTCCGCTTCTGAGGGCCACACCTTGCAATTTGTATCTTTCTTAGTCATAGCAGTGAGGGGGGCCACAATGGAGGCAAAACCTTTGATGAAGCGTCTGTAGTAATTTGCGAACCCTAGAAAGCTTTGGAGCCCTCTTTTGCTAATAGGTGTCCCTCATTCCCATCTCAAAAAGTTGGGAGGTAAGCAGCAGTAAAAACCCAACAGAAATTTTTGGTTTGTGGGAGAGTTCTTTTTTCCTGGCTTAGGCCTTCTAAGCTGTGGTCTTTTTTTCATCTATGAAATCTTGTGTAGTTCTTGACTGCATGTTGACAAATGTCTGGCACAGATGATCCCACTGCTGCAGCATCAAGACTTGCTATAAAATTACAATGTTGTAGTCTGATCACTAGGTGAAAGGAAACTTAGAAAACTCTTCTTCCTGCCTGCAGTAGACTAATGGCATCATCTCACTCTGGCACAATCATTGGACCAGGGCCCATGACTGATTTTTACTGATAAAGTACCATTTAATAACTTAAAAAATGACTTTTTATATTTTGCCAGGTCAGGAATTTATCTATGCAGACTTGAAACATTACTTAAAGGTCCAATTTAATTAGCTATATTTAGCATTTCAATAACTTCTTGTTTTCATGCAATTTCATTTCTAATTGGACTTGGGTCCTTCATTAAAACCAGCAGATACGTCCTCCATATCTTTTATTTCATATTCACAGTGCATTGAAAACCTGCTTTGCTTTATAGTGTGCACTGTGTGACATTTCCCAGGAAATGACATTTTATACAGTACATGCTAAGTTGATGTATGTCATGCTTGTACACATTTCTCATTGTGAACTCACGCAAGAAGGGCAGTTATTTTCATTCTGCATGCTGGAAATAGCACTACAATTCCATATCTCAACTTAACTCATTCAGTGCTCTCATGCGGAATCCAGAATTCAGCAGCAGCTCAACAAGTACAAAGCAGGTGCCTGGACAGTGTGCGAGAGTTTATAATGAAAGTCTGTGTCTGATGTCTGTGTTACCGTATATGTCCTCCTCTGACTACGCACTGCAAGCCTGCATTTTGCACAAGCGTAACTTGTTGACAGAAGCTAAATTAATTCCAAACGTTTGGCACGCGGTGCTCCATTCCTTCTTGAATGTTTGGTATGCCAAGCAATGAGCTGGTTGGAAATAGATGCTGCTGAGTTTATTTTATTTCTGGCCCAGGAACATGACTCGGACATGACATCATTCTTGTTTTCAGTCTGACTGTGTCTAGAAAATTGCACACTGAATACAACTCAGACAATTAGATTGCACCTTTATGTTGGTACATGTGAAATGATAGAATAAGGCATCTAGATTGCGAATGATAACTGCCAAAATTAAACATTTTAGTACCACTTTGTAATTTTTTTTTTTTAAAGTGAACCTGTTGGAGCCAAAAAAATATCGAAATAGACACTGCTAGGTTCCAGGCACTATGCAAATTTCAACTTTCTCTTCCATTCTTTGAAGGATCTTTAGATCGTGACCAATGGATTATAGTGCCACCTGTAGGAGTAGGGCGCTGGGTAGAAACAAAAAACAATCCAGGAGCGGCCCCTGTCTCCCAAGCAAAAATTTCCCTTCCCTTTCCTTTCAATATAACCCCCATAACAAAACCACTTCCAGCATATGTTACCCCTTCCTTCTCTGAATTGTACTTTACCAGATATTGGCATTGCATCTGCTGGTGAGTTTCCTGGATCGCCATGACACACCACTTTTTTTTTTCTATGTGTCACTTATGTTGCAGTTATCAGAATACAGATTCAACAAATGAGCTATCATAATAATAGATGAGCAACAATCAGGCAGTCCTGCCAATATGAAGTCATATGGGAGAGATTGGGGATTATGATGCACTGTGACCCCCTGGGGGGTTACCATGAACTGGTCAGAGATCAGTAGTATAGTTGCATGGGCAGGAGTAAGTAACACAGAGTTCAAGGATCAGTAGGAATTTAGAGATCGGGCATCAGTTGTAAGTAACACAGAGGTCAGGAGTAAGTAGGGCACAGGTCAAATGTAAGGCAACATTCACGGATCAGTAGTAAAGCAGAGGTCAGTAGTAAGTAAGGCAAAGTGCAGAGGTCAGTTGTAAGCAACACAGAATTCAGTAGTCAGTAAGTTACACAGAGTGCAGAGGTCAGGAGTAAGGAAAAGTTCAGGGGTCAGGAGTAGGTAAGGTAAAGGTCAGGAGTAAGTTATGCAGCATGCAGAGGTCAGTATTAAGGAACACAGAGTTCAGAGGTCAGTAGTATGTAATGTAGAGGTCAGAAGTAAATAAGGCAGAAGTCATGGGTAAGGCAAAGTTCAGGGGTCAGTAGTCAAACAGAGTATAGGGGTCAGTTGTAGGTCAATGGTGAATAATAAGTAATGAAGAGGTCAGTAGTAAATAAAGCAAAGGTAAGGAGTAAAACAGTTTAAGGGATCAGTAGTAGGCTAGAGATCACTAGTAGGTAACACAGAGGTCAGTTGTAGGTATTGGAAGAGTGCAGGGGTCACTGGCCCAGAAATGCAGCCCCTGGTGTCGCTTTCTTGCTCACTTGTTTATTCTGCTCCCCCTTGTCCCAAGTTCACGGGTCTGCACAGTTGCGCAAAGCAACCGGTGAGGATCAGTTCTCCGTCCACCCTGTGCTCCCACACCTTTTTTCCAGTCCTGCTTATTTACCAGCACACAAAAAAGCAAAGCGGCAACTCTCTATTTAACGGACGCTTTACCTCCTGCTCACCTCGCCGGCAGAGAGATCACTTAAGATCTGTGCCTGTGGAGCTATTACATGTGGGCGCTGACATCATGAGAGCAGGGAGTGAGCCAATGCACCCACCTTCAGGTAGCCAATGTAAAGTTCCCAGGCAGATTATTCTGTAGCACTCCTGGGTCGGGGTCACCATAACTAAAACAGCAATGCCCTATTTAAAATGGGGACCAAATCATGGACTGTCTCTGTTAGAGCATAGGATAAAAGCCAAACAGATGTGGTGTTTATATGTTTAGATGCATATGTTCGTTTTTCAACTACGGTAAGTATAGATTTAGATTACATTGTAATGCATTACAGTCACTCAGGCTTCATCCTTTCTAGGTCCAGCAGAAGAATAAAACCTGCTTTCTGATTGGTTGCTATGGTTTCAGCACTTTGCACACTCCTTCTTGCTATATTAATTAGACCTGAATATGTGTCTGCAGTTGATTTGATCTTAATGTAAAGATAGAGGTATCACTGTATAAATGATCAAGCAGTTCCATAGCTGATATTAATTTCCTCTTCTATTACTGTTGTGGCTCAGGTTTTCTCCCACAAAGAATGTTTTAGCATAACGTGTCTCGGTATGATCTGCCATATTTCTCACTCTTGTCACATACTTAATTCTTCATGAAGCTGCTGAATAAAAAATGTATTACGTTAGATTTTCACAAGTAAATTTAGGAATCTGGTTTCCCAGGAGAACGTCTTCTAAAGTTGCATTAAGAATGGCTAAAAATAGCAGAAGCAGGCATCGTTTCTATAGAAAGCAAGCTGTTCTTTCAAGTATAGGTTTTGGTTCATGTGATGGCTATTGTGGGACTCTGTTTCCGTTTAAATTTTAGAGGTTAGATTTGTCATGTTTTACCCAATTGACTATGAATAAACAGTTCTTTAATGGAGGGGGGTTTAGGTTTAATGTATGTAAAATGTAAAAATCTACATAACTTAATGCAGCAATCATATATGACTGGTAAGCTGCAGTAAGTTAACATTTTGTTTTTAGCTTAGATCTGCTTTAGATATGCTAAACTCATCCTTGCCTTTAGTCTTACGGGTTACTTTCTTGTAATCAAATGGCTTCCTATGATTTTACTGCGCACTGCAAGCTTAACTTTGTGCATTAGAAGCTAAAGTAAATCAGACACAACCCACCTCATTTCCTGTTAATGTCATTAATTTCCGCCCACAAATGTTTGAGAGCAGGTTCTCATATTTTTCGCCAACAAAACTTGTTGTCGGAATTTCTGATCGTGTGTACACAAGTCCGTCGCACAAAAGTTCACGCATGCTCGGAATCAAGCAGAAGGAGCCGCACTGGCTATTGAACTTCCTTTTTCTCCTCTCGTCGTATGTCTTGTACGTCACCGCGTTCTCACGTTCAGAATTTTGGGCCAACATTTGTGTGACCGTGTGTATGGAAGACAAGTTTGAGCCAACATCCTTCGGAAAAAAATTCACGGTTTTGTTGTTGGAAAATCCGATCGTGTGTACAGGGAATACGAGTGGTGATATCTGAATGATACCTGCAGTTACAGGCATTATTCAGATATCTTGTTTTACAGCCGGCTATTCCCTGCACCTTGAAAACAATATCATAGCGACTGTTCAGCCGCTTGATTGTTTTTACAGGCGGAGGAAGGGGACACCCCCCCGTGCGCCGCCCTCTGGTGCTTCTACCGGCTCACCCATGCGATGGGCGATCTGGAGAAGGAATCCACTGGTGCAGAAAGTTCACCATGGAGAATTTTGCAGGCCAGATGGTCCATGGCAGTTTCTATGACCTTTTTGGAGGCTGGGCGTGATGTTACGATGTCACGCCTGGCCTCTGCCGTTCTAAACACTGCCATTGCCTAGGCTGGAATTTTTTTTTATTTTAGGCTTTCCAGTCTAAATGCGAGACCTGGGGACCCCAGATCTTGCTGTAAAGAGGACCTGTCATTCCCTATTTCTATTACAAGGGATGTTTACATTCCTTGTAATAGGAATAAAAGTGATTTAAAAAAATGTAAAAGGAAAGTGTCAAAATAGAAAAATAAACAATAAAAAATCTTTTTATTTAAAGCACCCCCATCCCCGTGTGCTCGCTCACAGAAGTGAACGCATACGTAGGTTGCGCCCACATATATAAACGGCGTTCAAACCACATGTGAGGTATCACCACGAACGTTAGAAAGAGAGCAATAATTCTGGTGCTCTAGTGCTAGACCTCCTCTGTAACTCTAAACAGGTAACCTGTAAAAAAATTTAAAGCGTCGCCTATGGGGATTTTTTAGTACCGAAGTTTGGCGCCAATCCACGAGTGTGCCCAATTAAAGCGTAACATGTTGGGTATCTATTTACTCGGTGTAACATCATCTTTCACATTATACAAAAAAATCTAGCTAAGTTTAGTGTTTTGTTTTTTTTAATGCATGAAGCAGTTTTTTCCCCCCAAAAAAATGCGTTTGGAAAATTGCTGCGCATAATACCTTGTGAGATAAAAAGTTGCAACGGCCACCATTGTATTCCCTAGGGTCTCTGCTAAAAAAAAAAACATATATAATGTTTGGGGGTTCTGAGTAATTTTCTAGCAAAAAAATGATGATTTTTACATAAAGGAGAGAAATTGCAGAATTGGCCTGGGTGGCAAGTTGTTAAGGGCAGGTGTGCCTGGAGGGAGCCCGCCATTCCTTAAAGATACTGGATCACATGGGACAACCAACAAGAGCACAATGGCAGCTGAAGCTATCCCTTGGGTCCCTGCACCAATTCACCAACTATACAAACAAATGGCAACCACCCCAACCTATAACTAGCCTCAGCAAGGAGCACATGGAAGGGCAACACACATCAAAAATAAACAAAAATCCCCAGCTCACTTACCAGCAAGCCTACAACAAAACTGAATTGATCTTGTCTAACAGTTCACATTAAAAACAAGGGGTTTAGTCAATCACATTTGCAAATATATGTGTAAGCTGCCTTGTCCACATCAAGGCACCCCAGTGCACTGCAGTTCTGACTTTTGTCTTCCAAATTGGAGCAAATATAGCAGTGAATAGATTAAAGGCCCCTTTCACACAGGCGATCTGATCAGGTCCACCTGTCAGTTTTTAAGGCAGACCTGATCAGGCCCTTCAGTTTCATTTATGGAGCGGCAGATGTCAGCAGACACATGTCTGCTGACACCCACTGCCATCTGATCCGAATCTGTCCGCCAAAAAAAGACAGATGGTTGACCTATTCTCCATTCGGCTGGTGGATCGGATGGCATTGGATGGAAATGCACAGGCGGTCCATTTCCATCCGATTGCCCCATAGACGAGAGTGTGCTGTGCCTGTGAACCTGTCATCCACCCGCTCAGCGGGGATCAGCGGAAAAATCCTGATAAGCAAGTGGAACCAGCTTCATGGAGGTGCCCATTTTAAAGGGGCCTAAGGGCAGGTGTGCCTGGAGGGAGCCCACACCTTCTTTAAGGTACAGGGACGGTGTAGGATGACAGAAGAAGGATGCGGGGGGTACACAGCCTGCAAAATTCCGATCTGACAGCAATTCTGTATTCAGAAGCTAACGGCTGTGTTCACAGTAATACAGAAACTCTGCACTGACAGGAAGGAGGAGCTGGAGGGGGAGAGAGGGCTCCACCCCTTCTTCCTCCCAGCTCTCCTTCTCTCCTGTACACATAAGTAATCAGCTGTGCAAGTTTTGTTCTCTTTCCCCTTCCTTTCTGCTAGTGCAGCGCTTCTGCATGACTGTGAGCACCACTGCCAGCTTCTGAATATAGGTTTTGCAATGAGAGGAAGGAGGAGGGGGGGAGAGAGAACCCAGAACGCACCTCTTCCCGGCTCACTTCCAGCACTGGGCTGACAGGAGTAGTGATATCACTTTCACTACTACTGTCAGCCATGTAGCAGAAGGAACTTGCAGAAGACACCTCCATCACTGTAGTATACCATTGCACCTGGAGCAGCTGTTCCTCATGGCCACCCCTTGTCCCAACCGTGATGTTCTGGCAGTTAACATGCTGACCGAGGGTGAGAGCAGAGGGATGACCTCAACAGTCTGCTGTTGTGCCTTCATTATTTAAAGAGCAGGCTCAGGTGTGTTATGAACAAACTGTTCATCTGGTGCAGTGGAAGTACTGCACCAGTTCTGCCTGTTGTGTCTGGCAGTGTTACTGAGTACACAAAAATGAAAATTATGGATTAAACAGTGCCTATATATACATTTTAGCAGAGAATTTGGCTGCTTGCTTATAGACGTGCTTATACTTGTTTCCACATAAATTTATTTTAGAATAACACCCCAAGTTAACAGTGTTGTTTGTTTGTAATATTTACATTTAAGTTCCCAACTCACTTTTCATACAGCTCAGTTTACCTTTACAGTGTGTGAACAAGCTACCACTCCTAGAAAATGTTCTCATAAATGACATACTTGGAGTTATATCCTCATCAGTTTAAGTCTTTTATCCAGTAATTGATGGTAACTTTAGTAAAGAAAATCCTGACACAAACACACTATATAACTGAGTTCCACAATCTCAAAAATCTCTCCTACTTTAACCCAGAAGTCACTAATTTTGTTTTAATGAGTAATTCAGCTTATGCCATGTTTTAACGCAGAACAAAAGTACCACAATGACTGCTGTGCAATGGATCTGTTGCAAGTGATATTGTTAGGAGATGTAAGGATAAATGTATACCAGTGATCCTTTTTTATAATTTCTTTATAAAGAGTTTTTCTGTAAAGTGCAATAACTGTTACAATAAAAAATGCACTGGATATTTGTCAATAGTGAGATGGCCAGTCAATATTGCAGAAAGTTGGAGAAAGGTAATTTAAGTTACCAGAATGTACATTTTCCTATCATTGTCCCAAAAAAGGAATTTTTCCAACGCAAGCATTTTCATGTCACCTTTAACGTTACAGGCAAGCACACCATATTGTTAGTAGGGGAGGGGACGCAATCTTAGAATGGACATGTAAACTGGGAAACGTGGGCATAAACCCATTCTGCTTCTACAGAATGGGGAATATGCTTGTCAAAGGGGGGAGAGAGGGATGTGGCTTCTGGGGCCAGACAGATGGGCAAGAGAAAGTAAGCGTTTGAGAAATGGGGGAAGAGGTTTTATTGGTGAGGGAAATGGGAGGAAAAGAACAGAGGGGGCAAGAGAGGTCTTGGCAAGGCCGTAAAGGTCATGTTTAGGTAGAAGATACTCGCCAGATTCCATTCACAAAGAAAGCAGTACAATATTTTTTTTTATTGCAGTTTGAACCCTGCTTAACCACTTCAGCCCCGGACCAATTGGCAGCCAAAGGACCAGGCCCCTTTTTGTGATTCGGCACTGCCAATTGCGCGGTCGTGCGAAGTGGCTCCAAAACAAAATTGGCGTCCTTTTTTTCCCACAAATAGAGCTTTCTTTAGGTGGTATTTGATCGCCCCTGCGGTTTTTATTTTTTGCGCTATAAACAAAAATAGAGCGACAATTTTGAAAACAATGCAATATTTTTTGCTTTTTGCTATAATAAATATCCCCAAAAAATATATAAAAAAAAATATTTTTTCCTCAGTTTAGGCCGATACGTATTCTTCTACATATTTTTGGTAAAAAAAAATCGCAATTAGCGATTATTGATTGGTTTGCGCAAAAGTTATAGCGTTTACAAAATAGGGGATAGTTTTATAGCATTTTTATTAATATTTTTTTTTTTTTTTTTTTACTAGTAATGGATCAGCGATTTTTATTGTGACTGCATTATGGCGGACACATCGGACATTTTTGACACATTTTTGGGACCATTGTCATTTATACAGCAATCAATGCTATTTAAATGCATTGTTTCCTGTATAAATGACAGTTGTAGTGAAGGGGTTAACCACTAGGGGGAGGGGAGGGGTTATGGGCTGTGACGTGTGTGTTTTTTTTTTTTACATTAGGGGGCGGGGCTGACGTCTGACGTCATTGATCGGCTTTCCCGATGACCGGGAACAGCCAATCAATGACAGGCAGAGTAGGAAGCGCGAGGAGTGGTTTGTTTACACATACCTCTCCCCGTTCTTCAGCTCCGTAACCCCATCGCGGGACACCAGCGGCAATCGGGTCCGCTGGTCCCGCGGGCGGGGTCACGGAGCTCCCGACCGCGCCGCTGTCGACGCGCGCGCGACCCACAGTCAGGCAAATGCACGATCACGTACAGGTACGTGCTTTTGCCTGCCCGTGCCATTCTGCTGACGTATATATGCAGTGGGCGGTCGGGAAGCGGTTAATAATAAGTGTTGCTGATGAAGGATTTGTGTGAGAAGTAGTCTTTTGTTTCCAATTGGTTAGGAGAAATGGAGGTGTGTAGGTCTTCTTCCCACCTTGTGAAGACAGAACGTATGTGTGTTCTGGGCTGGATGTTGTTACCGTATATACTCGAGTATAGGTCAACACGAATATAAGCCGAGGCCACTAATTTACCACAAAAAAACTGGGAAAACGTATTGACCCATGTATAAGCCGAGAGTGAGAAATGCAGCAGCTACTGTAAGTGAAAAAGAGGGTCACAGCCTACCTGTGTCCTGTTCTGCAGCCTCTGTGTCCCTCTGCAGCCTCTGTGTCCCTCTGCAGCTCTGTGTCCCTCTGCAGCCTCTGTGTCCCTCTGCAGCCTCTGTGTCCCTCTGCAGCCTCGGTGTCCCTCTGCAGCCTCGGTGTCCCTCTGCAGCCTCGGTGTCCCTCTGCAGCCTCGGTGTCCCTCTGCAGCCTCGGTGTCCCTCTGCAGCCTCGGTGTCCTCTGCAGCCTCGGTGTCCCTCTGCAGCCTCCTTGTCCCTCTGCAGCCTGCTTGTCCCTCTGCAGCCTCCTTATCCCTCGCATTTTCACCGATCACCGTGCAATAATTGCATACGGTGGCCATAACTGTATTCAAAAGCCGCGCCGCCTCCTTGTCTGTGATAGGCGGAACACTCAATTTCCCAGCAGTCAGTGTTCCGCCTATCACAGACAAGGAGGCGCGGTGTTTAAACACTGCCAAGGCCGCCGTCTGTCTGCATGACACACTGATCAGGTAGGCAGACGGCGGCGACTCAAGTATAAGCCGAGGGGGGGTACTTTCAGCCCAAAAAAAAGGGCTGAAAATCTTGGCTTATACTCGAGTATATACGGTAATTGAATTTAAAGCTTAAAGTATGCATACTGGGACTTTGTCAGCAAATGGTTTAAGTTTAGGGATCTCTAGAACCCCATAATCTGGGTCATGAGTAATCTCTTGGAGATGTGGGACCCAGAATGCTCCAGTCTCTGTAAAACTGTCAAATTTAGAATTTGTTAGACCAGGACACTAGACAGGTCAGGTATAAAGTTGTGGAGATGTTTTAAGCAGGGTTAGGTTATAAATAAATATTGCAAGCTTTGAACATCTCACAGAGCGCTGTTCAATCCATCATCTGAAAATGGAAACAGTATGGCACAAGTTGCGCACAACTGCATACCTGACAAGCTGGACAAGGAGAGCATTAATCGGCGAAGCAGCCAAGGAACCCATGGTAACTCTGGAGGAGTTGCAGAGATCCACAGCTCAGGTGGGAGAATCTGTCTACAGGACAACTATTAAGCCCCATACACACGGTCGGACTTTTTCATCAATTTGGTCCGATCGGACAAGGTTGTTGAAAAATCAGACCGTGTGTATGCACCATCGGACAGTGTTCGTCGGTTTGTCCGTCGGACAAAGTCTTATCTCCTGCTGGAAAAATTTCCCGTCAACCCGGTCCGATCACACCAAATCCGAGCGTGTGTACGCTTGTCCGACCGGACAAAGTGCTACGCATGCTCAGATCACATTACAAGACCAAAGCTATTGGCTACTAGCCTCTACGTAGTCCCGTCGTAGGCAACAAACGTCACCACGTTCAGAATGATCGGATTTTCCGACAACTTTGTCCGATCGTGTGTACGCAAAACCAACATCAGACAAAGTATGACGGACATGGTCCGACGGACCTGGTCCACGGATTGTCCGCGCGTGTGTATGGGGCTTTAGTCGTTTACTCCACAAATCTGGCCTTTATGGAGTGGCAAGAAGAAAGGCATTGTTGAAAGAGAATAAGCAGTCCTGTTTGCAGCTCCATGTGATGGACTCTGCAAACATGTGTGTCCCCCAAAAATAGTTCAATCTCTGTATTTGCAGACGATACTAAGCTAAGCAGGGCAATAACTTCTCTGCAGGATGTGGAAACCTTGCAAGAAGATCTGAACAAATGAATGGGGTGGGCAACTACCTGGCAAATGAGATTTAATGTGGAAAAATTTTAAATAATGCATTCGGGTGGCAAAAATATGAATCCAATCTACTCACTGGGGTGAGAACCTCTGGGGGAATCTAGGATGGAGAAGGACCAGGAGGTCCTAGTAGATGACAGGCTCAGCAATGGCATGCAAGGCCAAGCTGCTGCAAGCAAAGAAGACAGAATATTGTCATGCATTAAAAAGGGAATTATATCCAGAGATAAAATTATAATTCTCCCACTAGAAGACTCTGGTCCGGCTGCACCTGGAGTATGCTGTCCAGTTCTGGGCACCAGTCCTCAGGAAGGATGTGCTGGAACTTGAGAGAGTCCAGAGAAGGGCAACAAAACTAATAAAGGGTCTGAAGGACATTAGTTATGAGGAAAGGTTACGAGCACTGAACTTATTCTCTCTGGAGAAAAGACGCTTGAGAGGGGATATGATTTCAATGTACAAATACCATACTGGTGACCCCACAATAGGGATAGCCATTCACTAAAGTTAGAAGAAAAGCGGTTTAACCTCAAACTTCGTAGAGGTTTCTTTACTGTAAGAGCGGTTAGGATGTAGAATTCCCTTCCACAGGCAGTGGTTTCAGCGGGAAGCATCGATAATTTAAAAAAACTATTAGATAAGCACCTGAACGACCACAACATACAGGAATATACAATGTAATACTGACATAAAATCACACACATAGGTTGGACTTGATGGACTATTTTTTCAACTTCACCTACTATGTAACTGTGTGGGAAAAGGTGCTCTGGTCAGATGAGACCAAAATTTTACTTTTTGACCTAAAAGAAAAACGCTATGTGTGGCATGAAAACTAACACTGCACATCACCCTGAACACACCATCCCCACCGTAAAACATGATGGTGGCAGCATCGTGTTGTGGCAATGCTTTTCTTCAGCAGGGACAGGGAAGCTGGTCAGAGTTGATGGGAAGATGGATGGAGCCAAATACGGGGCAATCTTAGAAGAAAACCGGTTAGAGTCTGAAAAAGACTTGAGACTGGGGCGGAGGTTAACCTTTCAGCAGGACAAAGACCCTAAACATACAGCCAGAGCTATACTGGAATGGTTTAGATCAAAGCATATTCATGTGTTAAAATGGCCCAGTCAAAGTCCAGACCTAAATCCAATTGAGAATCTGTGGCAAGAATTGAAAATCGGGCATAAATTTCACTCTCTAGATGGGCAACACGGAGACATACCCAAAAAGACTTGCAGCTGATATTGCAGCGAAAGATGGTTCTACAAAGTATTGACTCAGGGGGGCTGAATACAAATGCACGCTACACATTTCACATATTTATTTGTAAAAAATTTTGAAAACCATTTATCATTTTTTTTCCACGTCACAATTATTGTGCCACTTTGTGTTGGTCTATCACATAAAATCTCAAGAAGATACATTTACGTTTTTGGTTGTAACATGACAAAATTTGAAAAATTTCAAATAGTATAAATACTTTTTCAAGGCACTGTAAAAAAAAGCAGGGCTCGTCAAACCCTGGGCGCCAGGTCGCATTTGCGACTAGAAGTAGCGACCTGGCGCTTGGGGCAGCACAGCTGGGATATCCTGTCTCCATGCGCAACCCCCCTGCGCGCGCTGGCCGGTAATTGAGGCCACGGCTTTGCGGCCTTCTACAGTCCTATGCTTCCTTCTGGAATCTGGCGCCCTCTTGTGGCGGCCGTTGGTGTGACAACCAGTAATCTTAATGGAGCTTTCCCCTGCCTGTTTTCACTGCCCGCCCATCTCCTTCCCTTTACTTAGAACCCCCAAACATTATATATATTTTTTATTCTTACACCCTAGAAAATAAAATGGCGGTTGTTGCAATATTTTCTGCGCACTTACAAGCGCACTTAAAAGCGCACTTTTTTGGGAAAAAATAAATTTTTTATTTTCAAAAATAAGAAAACAGTAAAGTTAGCCCAATTTTTTTTTCATATTGTGAAAGATAATGTTATGCCGAGTAATTTGATACCCAACATGTCACGCTTCAAAATTGTGTCCGCTCGTGGAATGGCGACAAACATTTACCCTTTAAAATCTCCATAGGTGACGTTTAAAACATTCTACAGGTTGCATGTTTTGCATTACAGGGGAGAATTATTGCTTTCACTCTACCAATCGTGGCGATACCTCACATGTGTGGTTTGGACACCACTTTCATATGCGGGCGCTACTCACGTATGCGTTCACTTCTGTGCGCAAGCTCGGCAGGACAAACATTTTTTTTTTTTTTCCGTATGTATTTTAACTTTTATTTTTTGGTTTTTCACTGTTCTTTTAAAAAAAAAAAATGTCACTTTTATTCCTATTACAAGGAATGTAAAAATCCCTTGTAATAGAAAAAAGCATGGCAGGTCCTCTTTAATGTGAGATCTGGGGGGTCAAAAAGACCTCAGATCTCATATTTACAATAAAATGCAATAAAAAATTATTTTTTTGTCAAAAATAAAAAATAAAATGTCCCTTTTAAGAGCTATGGGTGGAAGTGACGATTTGACGTCGCTTCTGCCCTGCAATGATATGGAGACGGGCGGGGGGCCATCTTCCCCTTATTCGTCTCCATGTCAGGCCAGGGACAGGTCCAGGTCCAGATCGCCTCCGCCATTACCGACGGCCATGGTAAGCAGTGGAGGGCAGCGGAGCGCGGCGGGAGGGGGGCGCTCTCCTGCCACCGATAAAAGTGATCTTGTGGCGAATCCGCCACAGAGACCACTTTTATCTGAAAGAGAACCACCGGCTCTTGAAGAGGATACCGGCGTTATGGTAGCTAGCTGCTACCATAACAACAGTATTCCTCTTCAAAGACAGAATATAGTCATCCTGCAGGAAGAAAGCGGTTAATTAAAGTGAATTTATTATTTGTCATCTCCCTGCTTGGCCCCTTTCACTTGGGCTTTCTGATCAGGTTCGCCGGTCAGTTTTTCAGGCAGACCTGATCGGACCCTTAGCGGAGATATGACGGTCTTGTGTCCCTGCAAGGCAGGAATTAAAAGCAGTCACATTCATTCTAGTCGTCTTTCTGTGTAAATTTAAGATTGGTTAATTTTTATATTGAAAATAAAGCTTTGTCGGTCGTTAAAAAAAAAAACCTTGCTCCTAAGTTTTTTAGCTGGCTCCTAGATTCCAAGCAAATTTGTCAAGCCCTGGGTTAAAGTAACCTTTGCTTTATTGGCAAAGAGTAGTTAGTGCATGTCTGGCTCAAACAAGTTGGTCTTCAATCTCTCTCTCTATAGTTTGTGTTTGCTTATGTATGAGTTTCAGGATGTGTATCTCTTGAATAAGGGTTTTTTATTTTTTGCTAACACCTTTTTGAGGTAGGGTTCATGCGTAGCACATGCTACTGCTGGGTAGAGCGAAAAAGGGGTTTTTCCCCTGGGTTTGTGGACTTTTGATTGGCACTACTATGCTTTCCCAAAGAAAAATGTATAAATTGTAAAGGTAGTAACAAAAATGTTTATTAAAGTATATAAAATTTAAAAAGGAACATAGGGGTCATATATGACATGCACGATAAAATTGCATCAAGACAGTATATATAGCCTTATATGTATCTAATGTTACATATAAGGCTATATATACTGTCTTGATGCAATTTTATCGTGCATGTCATATATGACCCCTATGTTTCTTTTTAAATTTTATATACTTTAATAAACATTTTTGTTACTACCTTTACAATTTATACATTTTTCTTTGGGAAAGCATAGTAGTGCCAATCAAAAGTCCACAAACCCAGGGGAAAAACCCCTTTTTCGCTCTTTTCAATATCGGATGTGGCACACACTCTCTAAATTCTCCCAAACCCTGTGAAGTCAGCTGACCGACCCCAATTTTGCCTCATGCTACTGCTGGGTCTACATCTGGTGTAGCATTGGTGGGGAAGTACATATCTAAGTGATTGCATATTTCCTCCAGGACCATTGGGCCCTGGAGGAGACTTTCGTTTAACCACAATCGTTCTTCCCCTGCTTTAGTATTCAGTAGTAGGAGTTCCAAAATAATAATGGTGTAATTAGATATAGAGCGATAGTCCCTATGGTAGAGGATGGGAAGACGGCCAGATTGCTGTTTTTTTACTATGAAAAGATCAATATCTGTGTAATGTGGCATCCCTGGTTGTCACCTATTATATCCTCTAGATGTCACAAAACTGATGATACTGAAAAATGTGTTTCAAATTATGGAGTGCTGTATGAGAAAAGTTTGAAGACCTGCTGAAAATATCTACTGGTGGGTCTGGGTTAAAAATAAAATTCCCCTAGCGTAAAGATGTTTTCCATAAAGTCATGTAGTTGTTCTAAGGCTCGCTATACATGCATCTATCCGCAATAAATGGCATGGATGGTGAAATCTCTATTTCTATTTATTCTGACAGATAGCACCTGCAGCTACATTAGCAGTGACATCATCTGATTTCACTGCTAAGGCTATATTTGATGGGCACAGTGAGGCTACAAGTGATGGGCACAGTGAGGCTACAATTGATGGGCCATTGATGTTTTTTTCATTATTTTTCAGTTTTTGTTTGAGCCCTCCCAAAATTTTTGAGCACCAGCCGCCACTGGTACAGAGTGTCAGTCTCATCTGTAGTTGGCACAGTGATGCTGCATTTGACGGGCACAGAGAGGCTGTAATTGATGGGCACAGTGAGGCTACAATTGATGGGCACAGTGAGGCTACAATTGATGGGCACAGTGAGGCTACAATTGATGGCCACAGTAAGGCTACAATTGATGGGCTGCACTTGATGGGCACAGTGGCTGCAATTGATTTTTTACTTCCATAAAGTTTGTTATTACAACAGCTAGATGAGTTATAACAAACTTTATGGAAGTAAAAACAAGACCCAATAAGAGTACCACACACTTTATCACACTTCAAATCCCACTAACATGAACAATTGTAAAGATGCAATCAGAGGAACTATGAGCATAGCCCTATTTCTATTGCCCTTACAATACACATAAGGTTATTTATCACGCTTCAAGTCAGCTATAAAATCCAAGCTATTATAATAATCACTAGAAGAGAAGGCAGCTTGAGAATGAAATTTATAGCCACACAGAATTTATCTCACATTTATTAGGTATGCCAGCCTTCATTCAGATGGTGTAGTTCTCCTCAGTATAGAATTCCTTTGGGGCTACAGAGGTTAAAGAACAATGGCAAGTGAATGCTGAATCTCACTGTTTGAATTTTAATGATCACTAGCTTGCATGTAGAGTAGGTTTCAAAGTATTTCCTGCGGCGTCAGGAGCTCTTTAATGGACCGTGTGCATAACAAATCAGAAATTGTGCTAAAGTTAAATCTAAAAAACACAGATGTGAGCAACATAACAATGAGTAGACATTTATGGAAATAAGATTAAGGGAAGGTTTTAATGAAACTTGCAAAATATAAATAGACATGGCATTTATTTTCAAAACTTTGTGTGGAACATTTGACACCATGCAATAATGTGTTAAATGTTGCAGATTCATTAATATAGCATTTTCCTGTGCTGGAAAGATAGCTAAGAATATAATGGAACTCATAGACACGTTACGACAATTGGTTGCTAGAAAATGAACCAGCCACAATTTTTGTTACTCTTTATTCTTTGTTACTTCTTTGTTACGTTGTTTGAGATTTTTGTTACTCCCAATCCTTATATGACATGCATGTTTATAGTTGTGTTTTTGTACAAATAGATTAGAACAACAGCAGGCTCACCAAAAAGGTATTCAAATTATGTTTCGTACCGACCCATTTATGATGCAAAACTGTTCTTATGTTAATTCATGTGTTTCTGCTTTACTTCTTTTGTTACGGGACCGTAAAGTCCGACGATAAGCTTGACTGTTTTTTGTATTGCTTAGGTTATCATGTTTGTTAAAATCCAATAAACATTTTGAACTTAAAATTATGTTTCATAGAACCTTTTCTGTTGTGGCTGTTTGCCATAGCATAGCCTGTTTGACATTTTAACTTGTTGAAATTGCAGTTGTAGGACAGCACTCATCAGATATGCATGTGAACCTGGGCCCAGAAAATGCATATTAACCACTTGACCTCCAGAAGATTTACCCCCTTTACCCCTTCCCCCTCTTACATCAGGGTCCCCAGAGAGCCCCCTCTTACATCAGGGTCCCCAGAGAGCCCCCTCTTACATCAGGGTCCCCAGAGAGCCTCCCCTTACATCAGGATCCCCAGAGAGCCTCCCCTTACATCAGGATCCCCAGAGAGACCCTCCTTAAATCAGGGTCCCCAGAGAGCCCCCCCTTACATATAGGGTCCCCAGAGAGCTCTCTGATTAGTGCAACGCAATGTATGAGTCCATAAACAGGTATGGAGATAGCAGAGAGTTCTCAGCAATAAAAGGGCAGGGACACCTCATGAGGAGAGCACAATTCAGTTCCACTGAATAGTCTGAGTGACTGATCCTCCACCACCAAATCCAAACTCTTACCAGATGAGATGGACCTCTGAACAGACAGAAGGTCATGCAGGCTTGTATCCACAAATGGGATGGAGGCAGTAGGTAGATGAACAGGATGGAACAGATGATCCAGGACCAGGTGTATTAGATGGAAAAAGAAACACAATCTTAGTGTTCTCCATAAGGTTCATTTATTGAAGTAATCCACAATATATTAAAAGACTTGTAGCCGTAAAAGGAACGCCGATACAGCAATCAGTAAAGCAGTATAAAACACAGCAATATGCCTGGGATGACTGCGGGTGATGTCCGTACGATAGCACCTTCCCCCGTACGCAATACGTCCTATGGGACTTTGTCAGCGAGGGCTGGGCTATCACATCAACCGGATGTTTAAATACCCACAAGGTCGCCATGGAGACTGCGAAGGAACAGAAATCCAAGAACCAGAACTCACTGGGAGTTTATTCCACTCACTCACTCAAGGGGACACAGGCTGGCAATATACACAACACTTATAAATGGAATAAAAACCTATTTATACTATTGTAAACAAATAGTAAATGCAGGATTATACAAAGGCATAATCTAAAATGAAAATGTTGATAAAAAAACAGTTATTAAAACAGACGTGAATAAAATTCCCTGTGGTCATCTCGTTGCATAATATGTATATAACCATTATATAAAGTATGTAAAACATATATAGATCACATATCATTTATCACATATCACATATCATTTTATAAAACAATTTAAGTCAAAATAAACGTTCAACCCTCCTGGCACCAAAACATGTGTCTCATGGATCCAGAAGGATTCTCGCTGGCTCAGATGCCTCAAAGAGTCCCCCCTTTACATTAGGCTCCCCCCTTACATTAGGGTCCCCAGACAGCTGTCCCCCCCCTACCAGAGGTTCTCTGTGTACCTGGCTGGTCTATGCTATCTGTGCACCTCCAACCCCCAGCACAGGGGGAGGTGAGAGGAGGCGATCGTCAGCTCTATGGTGCCTGTGGACCACGCAATCTCCCTGGGGCTTGTAGTTCTCCTGCCGAGTGTATACAGTGGAGAGGGGCCTCAGACCCGGGCAGCTATCAGTAAGAGTGTACAAGCAGAGCAACTCACTTGTACACTGAAGAGTGAAAGCTTCCCGGGTAAGAGGCCCCTTCCCTCTCCACTGTATACACTCGGGAGGAGAACTACAAGCCCTGTGGGCACCATAGAGCTGCTGAGCCCCTCCTCCCACTCCCCCCACTGCATCCCAAACTGAAAGCCAAAGGTGCAGGTGGAGATGCCGGGTCTTGCCCCCCCCCCCCCCCCCCCCCCCCCCCCACAGTGGCAGAACGGCAGGGCCCAGTCACAAGTGTGACTACTGTGACCCTGAAAGTTCCGCCAATGGTGTGCACACTTATGCAGCCACACTATTTTATTTTTTTATTTTTACTCCCTACCCTAAAAGATTTCAGGTTGTTTTTCAACTGAGTTGTACAATTTATAGGTCACATTAAAGGTGGAAAAAGTTCTGAAATTATTTATCTTAGTCTCATTTTTTTACATCACAGAAACCTGACATTTTAACAGTGGTGTTTAGACTTTTTATATCCACTGTAGTTTTAAATAACTTTGTTAATAAAGACAAATTAGAGGCTTAGTTCTGTTTTTTTTTTTTTTTTTTTTTTTTGCATTAGACATTATTCGCAATAAACAGTTTCTCTAATTGGAAACATTGTTGGCCTTAGTTGTCAACTGCTGCCATCACATTTTAATATTTTTTGGTAGCAAAGGCCAGTGCTGTGTCTTTCTAAGACAAGCTGTACGATGAAGGAATCAGCTGTCATCCATGTCTATGTATAGCCTACAAGTTCTAGGCTTCAAGTACATTAGATGGTCTACTCTACAAAGTTCAGCTTTCTTCCTGCACCAGAGCCACTGACTGACCCATTGCTGTGTTTCAAGTTGTGGAGAAAACAGTTCAATAACTAAACATTGAGTGACCCTTTGTATGTATAGTCAGCACCAGCGGGGACAAATTGACAAATGACTGTGCACTATAGAATGAGGGTGGAGCGCTTAGGATACAAAACAATGAATACTGCCTTTGTTCCCTTTTAATAGTTCAGTCTAAACCGTCTGATGAAATTGCTTTACTATGGAATGTTATGAATCAGTTACGAGTTTGTTTATACTATGTATGTATGTGCTAGAACAGGAAAATCCCCTCCTCATGCCTTTCAGAAAGTGTAATTAACCACTTTACTGCAGAGCACTGCCAATCCTTTCTACGGCACAGTACTTTTATACAAGCATGTGTAGCCTTGTTATTTTGATGATTTATAAACTGGATATGTTACTAATAGAAATTAATGAATCAGCCTGGCAAGTTCAAGATTCAACCTGAATGAGGATGATTCTCAGCCAGAAGATACCCCCAGTCTGATCAGAATTACTACTTCAAAAACTCAAGTATAATTTTCTCTCTGTATAACTTTCTCTCTATATTTCAAGCAGTGTTAATTTTGACATCAAATTTCAATTTAGTTTTAATCATAGTCTTTTGATTAAAATGCCATTTTAGTTTTAGTTGTATTTTAGTCGCCTAAAATCTCTACACTTTAGTCAACTAAAATCTGCAGTACATTTTAGTCGACTAAAATCGAATGGGTTCTCGATTCCCAAAAGTAGTTTCTATTCTACTTTTGGCAACTTTGGGTGAGAGTTTAATAGAGATCTGTGCAGGAACCCGCACCAATCTCTCTGAAATTGCCCCCGAAGTCGGACGGACATGCGGATATGAAATTGTGCGAGTTCAGCTGAACTCGCACAATATCAATCCTGCAACGGTGTGAACCTAGGCTCAATCTAATAAAATGTAGTGGGGATGGAGAAGCAAATGGGAGTGAGGGAGTGCACAGGGCAGAGAACTGGTCTTGGGAGGCTATTTTACACAGTGCTAAGCACTGCTACTTACTGGGAGGGTAAACACCATGTGGTTTGCAGGGCATTGTTCCAGAACTCCCAGGCAGCGACAAGGCCAGTCTGACCCCACCTTACCTTCCTTCACCACGTTCCAAATACCATCCCAGTCCTAACCTCTGCTCTGCCCAGGACCTTCTGCTCTTCCTCATACTTATTCATGCATGACTGTTTACAGGCCCATCACCTTCTTTGAAATTTACTTACACATACCATTCAGTTTGCAAGAGTCACTGAAAAGGTCAAGCATACTCTTAAAATTCATCTCTTCAAAAAAGTTTATATTGTGAGCTAAATTAGTCACAGCTTCATCCTCTACCTCCTGATAAAGCACACTTTTACCTTATATACACACATTTCTCTTGGCTCTTCCTTTCACCTTTACCCTCTAAATTGTAAGCTTGTAAGGTCATGGCTTTTTCTTCTTTTTGCTATATTTTGTTATATAGGGGTGAAGACTGCTCTTTTGAATATCTTATACATTGTATTACCCACCCATTAATGGTCATATAAAAAGAATGCAATATATTAAAAGAAATCTAAAATAAATCCAAAACTGACAGCAATATGAGGCAAGGGAGTTTTCCAATGTGGGAAACCTGTTCTGTCAACAACTAATGGGTATTTACTCGCTTTTTACTTCCTCCTTTGTCTCTAGGATAGAAAGTGAAACCTTCCTGACATGATACAGCTAAGAAAAAGCTTACCAGGGGTCTTAAAGTGGATGTAAACCCACCGCTTACCTAGTATAAACTAATGGCACAATATTAATCTGTCCACGTATATAAGACTCCTGCATGTACCCATACCTTTCCTCTGTAACCCCATCCAGCTGTATGAGCCCTGCAAAACTCTGGAATCAGTGGGCGGGTCTCTTTTTCCAGCGATCGGTGGGCAGAGTCGTGCCATCACAAGAGTCCCCGCCCACATTTACACTGCCCAGATCAGTCCTCACTGCGTGCACATCACAGCTCTCTCCCATCGATGTGCGCATGTCATCTACTCAGCACCGGTGTGTACAAGGATTCCTCTGTCACTGCTAATCTCGTGGATCACGCTCCGGATTACCATCCAATCAAAAATCAGGAAAGGCACCACATGACTTCAGCATGCCTAGTATTGCTGTGGTTTGAAGCGCGCTTGTGCATGAGAGAAAGAAATCACGTGTCAATCACATAGAGCTGCATGATTAATCGTTAAAGAATCGAGATCGTGATTCTACCCCCCTCGCGATCTTAACACAGCATTTCCACAATTTAATGCAGAGTTCTCTGCTCAAGCCGACAGCTGTCAAAAAAAAAAAACAGGGTTCATCACAACATCGCTCAGGCGAGCTAGAGGGCAGTTGCTTACAAGTTAAAATCAGTATTTTTTGCTAGAAAATTTATTAGAACCCCAAACATTATATATATAGATATATATATATATATATATATCTATATATATATATATATATATATATATATATATATATATATATATATATATCGATATATATATATCTATATATATATATATCAGAGACCCTAGAGAATAAAATGGCAGTTGTTGTAATATTTTATGTCACACTGTATTTGCGCAGCCGTCTTTTAAACGCAATACTTTTGGAAAAAATACACAATGAATAAAAAATAAATAAACAGTAAAGTTAGCCCAATTGTTTTGTATAATGTGAAAGATGATGTTACGCCATGAGAATCGTGATCTTTATTCTAAGAAAAAAAATGTTGATTCTCATTTTAGCCAGAATCGTGCAGCGCTACAATCACAACAGTGGGGGATGTGGCGACACAAATTTCTCTGTGTGTCGGTATTTAGCCTAGCAAAAGGCAAGGGGATTGCTCAATGTTGAATTAACTCTTTGTGGCAAGACTGGGCACAGATGACTTGGCATCCTCTAGTGTACCAGGTAGAAATCTTCATTTAAAATAATTTTTTTCGGGTTTACATCCACTTTAAGCAAACCCTTACTCTAACTAAACTAAAAAAAATAAAAAAAAGTTTGGGCTTTACATACTCTTTAGGGAGGATGGGGCCACCACTAAGGTACACCTGTTCTCAATGGTTGTTTTTTTATATAAACACACATGTATATGTCCCCAACTAAAAGGTCAGATAGTTTAGGGTTAGAGACTACATTTGGCAGAGATGCCTTGACTCAGCAGTATGGTTTCATGAGTATTTGCAAAGCCTATAATGTTAAAGCAGTTTCAAAAACTGGAGCGTGTGCTGGGGAATGTTGTAATTTTCCTTTAACCTAACCCTGAAAATTTCCTAATCTAATATTTAATTCCTTAGTGCAGGGATCCCCAACCTACGGCCCTCCAGCTGTTGCGGAACTACACGTCCCATGAGGCATTGTAAAACTCTGACATTCACAGACATGACTAGGCATGATGGGAATTGTAGTTCCTGAACAACTGGAGGGTGATAGTTTGGCTTTGCCTTAGTGCAATATAATGTTAACCTAACAGCCCCGCTCAAATAAAACAAAATAAATAACCCCTAAACTTTAACCTTCAAATTTTATACCTTAACTACAATTTTTAACTCACAACATTGTTAACTCCTTTTCATCCATACTTTTCTTCTCCTTACTGAAAGTGTTGAGCTTGTTTGCACTGGCATCAGTGCCAAAAGGACCCGCTTCCTGATGCCAAAACTAAAAAGCGCTGTTTTTGTTATTTTTAACAAGTACCTAACATACAGCACAGTGTAGACTATTCTGCAATTGCCCATAAATCTTAAGTGGCCATATTTCTTCTGGTGAGAGGGCTCAGTTGTTATTAGTTCATGCTTTAATACATGCTTTCTGACTCATCAGTTATCAGGAAAATATGCGATCTCAGAAGAATTATTCAGTAGGAAAAAACATGTTTCAATTGAGAACCAAACTATGGATTACAGTTTCCTATTTTTCTGTTGAATTAATTCTTTCTGGCAGATCTATTTTAGTTCTAAACAAGTTATTTTCTGCATATGAATATGTGTGATAGCATACATCGAATCACAAAATTCCACCTATGACGTAAAGTGTGTATTTACTATACCAGGCATGTGGATGCCTATTTAGCATGTTCATCGCTTATCAGGTTGCAATTTAAAGCTGTGGTATGATGTGTAGAAGCAAGCAGAATTTATTATTAACCACTTGCCGACCGGCTCACGACGATATACATCGGCAGAATGGCTCTGCTGGGTGAAACCCCGTATGGGTACGCCGTCCCCTTTAAGAGCCACCAAGGGGAGCGCAAGTGCCGCCGAAGGCGCGTGCTTCCACTGCACCGCGGGGGAACCAATGCGTGTGGCCGGCTGGCACGATTGCCGTCGGCTACCCGCGATCGCGGGCATGAGAGCCAGCACGAGGATTTGTGTGTGTATACATACAAATCCCTGTCATGTCAGGGGAGAAGAGACATATTGTTTGTTCCTACTAAGTCTCCTCACCAGTCAGTCCCATACAGTTAGAAACACTAACGAGGGAACACAGTTAACCCCTTGATCGCCCCCTAGTGTTAACCCCTTCCCTTCCAGTGACATTTACATAGTAATCAGTGCATTTTTATAGCTCTATGCGCTGTATAGAGATCACCGCCATTACTAGTAAAAAAAAAAAGAACAATAATAATAAAAATGCCATAAATCTATCCCATAGTTTGTAGACACTATAACGTTTGTGCAGACCAATCAATATACGCTTATTGCGTTTTTTTTTTTTTTTTTACCAAAAATATGTAGAATAATATATATTGGCCTAAACTGATGAAGAAATAGTTTTTAAAACCATTTTTGGGGATATTTATTATAGCAAAAAGTAAAAAATATTAGATTTTTTTTTCAAAAATGTCGCTATTTTTTTGTTTATGTGTTTAAAAACTAAATACCGCAGAGGTGATCAAATACCACCAAAAGAAAGTGCTATTTGGGTGGAAAAAAAAGACACACATTTTGTTTGGGTACTGCATTGCATGACTGCGCATTTGTCAGTTAAAGTGACGCAGTGCCAAATTGTTAAAAGTGCTCTGGTCATGAAGGGGGTAAAATCTTCCGAGGCTGAAGCGGTTAAACGTAGAGTTGCTGCTGACCTGATGGGGTGATTAACTGCTACTTTACTGTGTTTATGTATGAACGTTGTAACCGTCAGGTTATTTCACTACAATTGACAGACTTCAGACAATTACAGTGCTGATGTTAATGTTGGCATTTTGCCTATTTTTTTTCTCACATTTTTTATTTTTTTTATCTTGCAGGTCACTGCTAGAGGATTTGGTCCATTGTTGCAGTTTGCCTATACTGCAAAGCTATTACTGAGCAAAGAAAACATCCAAGAGGTCATCCAATGTGCAGAATTCCTGCGTATGCACAACCTGGAGGACTCCTGCTTCCGCTTTCTTCAGACGCAGCTTCTAAACAATGAGGATGGCTTATTTTTGTGTAAGAAAGACACCTCTTGCCAGCGTGTGCACAATGAGACTTTTCATTGTGAAGAGGAAACCATGGAATCTGAAACCTCAAAGATATCCTGCCCCAAGGAAAGAATGCACTATGAGCCTTTTAACTTTGGTTCAGGTGAGAACGCCACAGACAGAAATGAAGTCATTTTGCCGAATTCCAATATGCAAAGCGATAATAAGGAAAGTTTAGACAAGGATCCTGTAATCCGCTATCCACGTTATAAGAAATACCAGCTGGCTTGTACGAAGAATGTCTACAATACATCACATAGTACCTCAGGTTTTACAAGCACATACAATGAACATAACTCGGAAATGGGCCTAAAATCAGGACTTCCTATAGACCAGATCAAAAGTGAGCCTCAAGATGATGATAATGAAGAAGAGAGTGTTACACTTTGCTTGTCTGGAGATGAGAGTGACATCAGGGATAAAGAAGGGGACATTGAGATGGTCAGGAAACAGCCCAGCCCAGCTAACATTGATGATCCAAAATGTGTGTCATCTCCTTCTAGTCTAGGGACTTTATTTAGTGGAACAACAGGAGGGGAATTCATGGACTCACCTGGCACTTCCCATCAGCGCTTTGTCAGAAGTCCGCCATGCCCTGTGGAAAAGGGAACGACTCAGGGTGACCATAAAACTGAATATATCCCTTTCACTGGGAACTATGATTTGTCTAGTGAACCTCACAAAGATTCCTCTAACTTCCTCATGGCATCCCCTCTTCAAGGTTCTGGCTCAGATCTCACCCCTAAACATGATATGGAACTGGACAGGAGAAGTGTAATTTTCTCTTCAAGTGCTTGTGACCAAATAAGCACTCCGGTGCAATCATATTCTGGTATGAGCTGCTTGGATAAAGAGTTTTCCGAGCATGTGCCAAAGGGTCTGTGGGCCGGAGCAAGCCAATCTCTTCCCAGCTCTCACACCTTTTCCCACAGCGGGCTGGTAGCAGACCCATTGCCAGGAAGGCTGAGGCCAAACACTAGCTGCCCAGTGCCAATTAAAGTTTGTCCCCGTTCCCCACCTTTGGATACCAGAACAAGGACATCAAGCTCCTGCTCCTCATATTCATATGCAGAAGATGGAAGCGGTGGATCTCCTTGCAGCCTCCCTCTCTGTGAATTTTCATCATCTCCCTGTTCACAAGGCCCACGTTTTCCACCAACTGACCATCAAGAAGCATGTTCAATTGTAGACTCGTTATATAACCAAGTCAGACCACAGATAAAATGTGAGCAATCATATGGAACAAACTCAAGTGATGAATCTGGATCATTTTCAGAAGCAGACAGTGAGTCATGTCCTGTACAAGACAGTGGGCACGAGGTAAGCATTTTTCATACGTTTGGTATTACCTGTTTTTTATGTCTATTTTAAATAAGTTTAATCCTGTTATAATTGAAAATGTAGAATATAGAATTTAACTCTCAGAAATAACAGAAGTTATAAAAACACATTGAAAAGGATAGGGCCAAAGCACACCTGTGGCTTTCTCATTGCCTAAAGAATCAGAAATTTACATTTGTAATAATGACCGCTTTGCAGCAAAGTAATGTTTTTGCCTTTATAGTGTTCAGACACAATACTCTGTGGCAGCCAAAAGAAAATCAGCCTTTGCCGCCCCCATACACAGAAACTGCCAAGCCAAATTTCAAGTGAACAAACAGAGGAGTACAAATGTTCACCAGCTAATTATTTGAATTGTTAGAAAATATTTGGCCAGACCATGCCTGGTTTATGTTGCCCATAAAATTGGTAAACTACAGTCACACCAGTTTATATAAAGGTACATTTTATTACAAAATAAACATTCACTTATTTTTGTGGTCATGGTGACATTTTTTACAATTTTTAACTTGTGGTCATGATGACATTATTTAATTTATAAATTACCTCCAAAGGTAATTTCTTTGCTTTTTACAATTTGTTTAAGAAAGCACCATAACCTAAAACTGGGCTTGTCCGATTTGTGTAAATTTTAACAGTGAAGTTTATTTATGCTGATTTTATGCTGATATTCCCCTGCAGTTTAGAAAGAAAAAAAGGAAACTAATTTCATAACTCTCACACAACCGACATTATACCCCACATATTTGTGTCCTAACTAGAAATTGTATATCTGAGTCACATTCATTAAGGGAATAATAGGAACACTTGTGGAGCTGTGCCTACTGCCAGAGGGTTTGAGAGTGACGTAATATATTACAATACTTTAGAATTTGTATTTCCTTCTTCTTTTATTTCTGCCTTGTCTGATCCCCGTTCATACTTGTGGCTTAAAGTGGTTCTAAAGTCTAAAGGTTTTCTTTTGTTTTTGTTTTTTACCTTAAAATGGATGTAAACCCTCACATATACTCAGTGAAGTGACAGCCTAAAATGATACACAGAGATGAAACAAATCCTCCTACATAAATTTTACTTGTTTATCTGCAGTCTTCTCTTCCCTATACCCCTTAAAAAGGGCAGAAAAGGGTTCAAAACTTTCTTCATCTGTCAGGAGCACAGAGGAGGGGGCAGGGAGGCGTCAGTTGCACTGTGTAAGAACTGATCGGAAGAAAGGAACATACCCCCCTTCACACAGCAAAAGAACTTTATTCTGAATAGACGAGCTCCAAGCTATGCTTCCTCCTGACACAAATTTATCTCATGTGCAGATAACAGAGGAACGAAGCACCAGAGAGAAACCATACTTAGAGCTTTGGAGAGAGATAATTAAACACTACAGATATACGTGCTTTTCTCAAATTCCATGACTGAGGTTTACAACCACTTTAATGGATTGTCTACGTTAAGGTTAAAAACCTTTCACTGTGTGTCCCCCCCTCCCTAACACTTACTTGACTCCTGTATCAATCCAGTGCTGTACCAAGCTGTAGGTCTTCGTTCCCTCTCTTCCTGGTCTCACAGGCTTTGCTCCTGCTGCTGTCAGTCAAATCCAGCGAGCAGAGAGTGAGGGGTGGGGCCAAGCCGCACTATAGACACACACAGCCCGGCTCAGGATTGGGCCCACGTGTCTGCCCCCCATAGAATGCAGCTTTCTATGGGGGCAGACACAGAGGCGGAGGAGCGAAGAGCGCCAGCAAGGAGCCCCAGAAGAGGAGGTTCAGGGCTGCTTATGGTATTACACAGAGCAGGTAAGTATAAACCTGTTTATCATTTTATTAAAAATAAAAAATAGACTTTACAATGACTTGTGAAATCACTAATGCAGCAGTAGACATATGCACTTAGCCAGCATGATCCCAATGGCAGACTAACCCATCAATTTTATTCCAGCCCAGTCCTGGTTTGGGCTTGTGGTCTGTTGGACTAATATAAAAAATACCCTTCAATGGAGGTTGCACCACTAAAACATTACACTGTACAAGCCTTTTCGCCACCTTTACGCCCTAGGGAATCTCTTAAAACGGAGGAACCCACAAAAATATCTGCACTGATAAATCCCTTATACATTTCACAAGCAGACTGAGCATCAAATAATAACGTCCCAGTAAACATGTCAGATATGGGGTGAAGTTATATAAGCTTTGTGAGAGGGCCACCGGGTATACATATGACTTCTGCGTTTGCAAAGGGAGAGATAGCCACCTAGAGCTCCTGGATGCCCATTTTATTTGGGTAGCATTTCTATAACAGTGGGCCACTTTTCTGACACCTTTTTCTGCAGCAAACTGAAATTGCGAGGGCTTTTTGCAAAGACTGGTCACCACAAAGCTGAAGGGAGAGGAGTCTACAAGTTTGCACAATAAGGAACTTTTGTCAATATAATGTAGGGATAAGGGGGATGTCCTTCCATTCATCCACTGAGACACCTCAGTAGAAATTTAAAGAAGGTCAAGCTGGTCCAAAATCCTCTTTGCGATAAAATCTGTACATGGGAGGTGTAGCTTTCCAACCAGATGATGAAGTGTCCATCTACTTATTTCAATTGGCCTTATACAATTCATACATCATCTTTAAGTCAGCAGGTAAAGCAAGTGTAAATCTTGTATAACAGTGTAAAATTGCTGTCCCTTCAAAATAACTCCACACACAGCCATTAATGTCTAAACTGCTGGCAACAAACGTGAGTACACCCCTAAGTGAATTTGTCTAAATTGGGCCCACAGTGTCAATATTTTGTGTGGCCACCATTATTTTCCAGCACTGCCTTAACCCTCTTGGACATGGAGTTCACCAGAGCTTCACAGGTTGCCACTGGAGTCCTCTACCATGCCTCCATGATGACATCACGGAGCTGGTGGATGTTAGAGACCTTGCACTCTTCTACCTTCCGTTTGAGGATGCCCCACAGATGCTCAATAGGGTTTAGGTCTGGATACATGCTTGGCCAGGCCATCACCTTTATCCTCAGCTTCTTTAGCAAGGCAGTGGTAGTCTTGGAGGTGTGTTTGGGGTCGTTATCATGTTGGAATACTGCAGTGCGGCCCAGTCTCCGAAGGGAGGGGATCATGCTCTGCTTCAGTATGTCACAGTACATGTTGGCATTCATGTTTCCCTCAATAAACTGTAGCTCCCCAGTGCCGGCAGCACTCGTGCAGCCCCAGACCATGACACTCCCACCACCATGCTTGACTGTAGGCAAGAAACACTTGTCTTTGTACTCCTTACCTGGTTGCCGATACACACGCTTGACACCATCTGAACCAAATAAGTTTATCTTGGTCTCATCAGACCACAGGACATGGTTCCCGTAATTCATGTCCTTAGTCTGCTTGTCTTCAGCAAACTGCATGCTTTCTTGTGCATCATCTTTTGAAGAGGTTTCCTTCTTGGATAACAGCTATGCAGACCAATTTGATGCAGTGTGTGGCGTATGGTCTGAGCACTGACAGGCTGACCCCCCAACCCTTCAACTTCTGCAGCAATGCTGGCAGCACTCATACATCTATTTCCCAAAGACAACCTCTGTATATGACGCTGAGCATGTGCACTCAACTTCTTTGGTCGACCATGGCGAGGCCCGTTCTGTGTGGATCCTGTCCTGTTAAACCGCTGTGTGGTCTTGGCCACCGTGCTGCAGCTCAGTTTCAGGGTCTTGGCAATCTTCTTATAGCCTAGGTTATCTTTATATAGAGCAACAATTCTTTTTTTCAGATCCTCAGAGAGTTCTTTGCCATGAGGTGCCATGTTGAACTTCCAGTAACCATTATGAGGAAGTGAGAGCGATAACACCAAATTTAAAACACCTGTTCCCCATTCACACCTGAGACCTTGTAACACTAATGAGTCACATGACACCAGGGAGGGAAAATGGCTAATTGGGCCCTATTTGGATATTTTCACTTAGGGATGTACTCACTTTTGTTGCCAGTGGTTTAGACATTAATAGATGTGTGTTGAGTTATTTTGAGGGGACAGCAAATTTACACTGTTATACAAGCTGTACACTCACTACTTTACATTGTAGCAAAGTGTAATTTCTTCAGTGTTGTCACATGAAAAGAGATAGTAAAATATTTACAAAAATATGAGGAGTGTACTCACTTTTGTGAGATACTGTATATATACCATAGTTTGTAGTAGGGATCGACCTATATTGTTTTCTCGGTGCTGATACAATACCGATATTTCGGCCACCTCTCCTGCCAATAGCCGATATTATGTGCCGATATTTTGTACATTTAAACTTTTCAAAAATAGCAACAATTTTATGCACAAATCGGGTATAAAGTGAACATGTTAATGTTTATTAAAATTAAACATTAAGGGCTCGTTCTTCACACCATACCTGCATGAAAACTGATGGGAGAAAAACGTGGATTTCAAAACAGACATCTCTGTCTGGAGTGCACCATGTTGTGACGAACAAGGTCTAAAAGTAAACAACTGGGAAAAATAAAGTGCTTGAAAAAGAATAACTTCTTAAATGGCTTCCCAAAACATAGAAAAAGTATAACTGCATTGCACTGCACTGATTACATTTAAATCGCTACTGCAGTGCAAGAAGCTAGACAGTGGACAGGACACACTGACACTACACTTTCTTCAATACTCCCAGTTAAGTAGAACAATATTATAGTGCAGAAAGCATAACATTTCAGCATGTTCACCTGTTAAACGGGTTCTGTTTTCTTCATATATTGCTGCCACTTCACTGAAAACATGCTCACTTGGTACAAATGAAGGAGGAGCAGAGAGGTATCTTCTAGCATGTGAGTCTTTTGTAGTATGCCTCGTTTTCTTTCCACCACTGAAGAGGATCACCACTTCTGTCAATTACTGGTTCCTTCAAATAGAGATGAAGTTCATCATCCAGGCTGATTGTTGATGCACGTTTAGAAGAGTTCTCTGCATGGGGCTCCAATACCACGCTGAACATGGCATCAATTCGACCACGATGAAGATTCTCTTCTGCTTGTTTTTGACGTTTGGCTGTTTTTGAAGTATCCTGCTCTTCCAGAATAGTAACATGCTCTTTCAAACTTGACCTTTCTGCAGGAACCTCCAGCAGCTCGTGTTGATCTTCTGTCAGCCATTGTTTTGCCTTGGCCAATACATCATCATGTATGTATTGAGGATCCAAAAGACATGGCAGCACAACATTTTTATTCTCTTCATGCTTCTCAAAGCGTTTGGTGAGGCTGTCCCTCATCACCTGCCTTAATGTTTTAATGCCACGTGTGTTGGGTCCTTCATTCTCTTGAAGAAGCTTCTTCAGCACTCTCACACATGGGATGACAGATGACACAGATGAGTTGTAATGACTCACCTCTAGTGTCACTTCCTTTATGGGGAGGAGGGTCTCAATGACATTGGCTACAATGTCACACTGATCAGCAGCAGGACAACTATATCCTCCATGTTCGCCTGAATAGATGCTCAAAGCTCGCTTCTGTTCCAGCATTCTTTGGAGCATGTGAAATGTTGAATTCCAACGTGTTGGAACTGCCTGAATTAGGCTGTTTTTTGATAGGCCAGGGTCTGCCTGAATGCACCTCAGTTGCTGCTTGGCAAGGACTGAATGGTGGAAAGGGCATGCACACCTCCTCAGAATGCCGATTATATCTATCAAAGCTCTCTAGCTTGACAGACCATCATATATCACAAGTTGCAGGGTGTGTGCCATGCAACTGAGATCTGACACTTCAGCAAGCCTCATTCCTTTTACCATGTTTGCCCCACTGTCACGAAGTACAAGCATCACTTGGTCTTTGTTTATTCCCCCCATGCCTAGAAACATTTCTCTAATTTACTCCCCAGTCTGTGATACTTGCATCACCTTTGTATTCAACACCAATTGCCTTTTTGTCCATCTGCTGTCAATGAAGTGGCATGTAAGATTCATTAGTGACTCTGTTGGTCCTGACCATCAGTCAGTTGTGAATTATAGTGAGTTGCCAGCATTCTCTGGTTGCAGCGTAGGTTTTACTTTCTCAACTACCTTTTGGTAAATCTTTCCCAGCATTTTGGTTCGGTAATACTTTTCACTATTCAGTGGGTACCTTGGCTCAGCTGTGGAGGTCAACCGCTAAAATCAGATAGACAAAGTCAGACACCATTGTAAATGGCTGGTTATCCGTAACCATCATCTCTGTGATTGCTTTGTCCAGCTGTTGGGATCTTCCATCCGAATGTAGCCACTTAGCTTTTTTCTGAAACATATCTTTTATTGTTGCTTGGTGGGATTGTGTTATTTCACCTTGTGATTCAGTTTGTTTTCTCTGTGCTTCCTTATATGATTCAACATGATGAACTCTTAGATGGGCCCAAAGATTTGACTTATTTTTGTTTTTTGCAGTTGATACCATGCTCACTTTGTTTGTGCATGTTTTGCACACTGCAGCTTTTCCTGGAGATGGTTGAGATGAGAAATAGTCCCAGATCACACTTTTACTTTTTCTCTCTGCATCCATCTGCATTGAAATTTGAAAAAGTAAGGTTAAAAATGGCAGGCACCATTCTGTGGGTGGACTTACTGGCTGGCACCCTTCTGTGGGTGAGCTTGCTGGCTGGCACCCTGCTGTGGGTGGGCTTGCTGGCTGGCACCCTGATGTGGGTGGGCTTGCTGGCTGGCACCCTGATGTGGGTGGGCTTGCTGGCTTGCACCCTGCTGTGGGTGGGCTTGCTGGCTGGCACCCTGCTGTGGGTGAGCTTGCTGGCTGGCACCCTGCTATGGGTGAGCTTGATGGCTGGCACCCTGCTGTGGGTGAGCTTGCTGGCTGGCACCCTGCTGTGGGTGAGCTTGCTGGCTGGCACCCTGCTGTGGGTGGCTGGCTGCCTTTGCACCTTGCTGTGGGTGGATGGGTGTGTGGCTGCTGGTTGGCACCCTGCTGTGGATGGGTGGCTGCTAGCTGGCACCTTGTTGTGGGTGGCTGGCTTGGCTGGCACCTTGCTGTGGGTGTCTGCTGGCTGGCACCTTGCTGTGGGTGGGTGGCTGCTGGCTGGCCTGGCACCTTGCTGTGGGTGGGTGGCTGCTGGCTGGCCTCAGTGGCCTGGTACCTTGCTGTGGGTGGGTCGCTGCTGCCTGGCCGGCTGGCGTGTCCGTCCGAGTGTCAAGGCGAGGGAGGCCTGTCAGACTCAGAGCGTTAGGCCCAGTGCGTGGAGGTGTAATGACATTGTGTGCATGTGCCCTGCGCACTGGGTCTGCAGGCTTCGGTGCCCCAAAAAGATGGCGGTGGCCCGCAGAGACCAATATAATTAATATCGGTCTAGTTTGTGACCGATAACGATTTTTCAGAAAATGCTGATATTGGCTTTCAATAATCGGCCGTCTCTATAATCAGTCGATCCCTAGTTTGTATACTCTATAACTTTACATAGACTAAATAAAATATAGTGATTTTGGTTATTTTTAGAAATGTAGGAGAATACATTTTAGCCTGAATTTATAAGGAAAGATTATTTGTTTGCAAAATTTTATAACATAAACTAAGAAAAATTAAATTTTTTTTTTAATTTTCTGTATTTTTTTGCTTAAATAAAAAAAAAAAAAAAAAAAAACTGTGTGGTGATGGAATGCCACCAAAAGAAAGCTCTATCTCTCAAAAAAATCATAAGCATTTAATTTGGGTACAGTGCATGACTGAGTAATTGTCATTCAAAGTGTGAGAGCAATGAAAGCTGACAATATTTCTGGGCAGAAAGGGGGTTAAAATGCCTGGTATTGAAGTAGTTAAATACCACCAAAAGAGGTTTTATTTTTTACTTTGTGCACATTCAAAGTATGACTGTGCTGAAAACCGAAAAATTACCTGGACAGGAAAGAGGTTTAGCATGCAGTCTTCAAATAGTCAACTTTATTCTCTGACTACAAATTATACTGAAGCTTATTACCCCTCACTTTTATTGGCTTGACATTAAATGGACATTATTTTTTGGTTAAAATATGCCAGGGCCCTATTGCTGGTAAGATAAAGTATGGACATTGTGATAAAAAGAAGTATTATTTTAACACTGAACTCCACATCCACATACTTATCGCTGTTCTATTTTCCTAAAGACTTTGTAAAGTTACACAGTTTTGCCACACTACACAGTCCTGCCTGGCAGAGCAGGAGACCTGATATTAGTCTGCTGCAGTTCAATAGATCCCCTTCCCAGTCTGTGACCAGACAGTGATAGGAGAGGCAGCAGACTGATGAGCGTATCACTCTTGTCCTTTGTTCTCTCATCCCATCAGCATGTTCCTTGCACTGCAGCACAACTGATTGGCTTCTTGGGCTGCTTCTATAGGTAGGTTATACATAGTTAACTGTAGCTAATTGCAATGTTTGCTTTTGGGACAAAAAAAAGTTTAAGGGTGTAGTAATGAATACAGATCTTCATTAAATTGTGCCCTTTTTACCTGCCTGGGTTTACGTTTTGAAACAAGCTCATGCAGATACAATAGGATGTACATTATACAATTGTTATTTCAATTACAGGTAAATACTGTATGTTCTTTGTAAAAAGAGGTTTCCCCTTAAGCAATATAAAATGACTATTGCTGCCAAGCAATCTAGATGATCTGTGCACATTGCTACACTCCACATCATCAAGTCTAAAGTTAGTTGTCTCGTTTAAAGTGCAGTGTTCTCTGTTCTTATTTGGGTGTCTGATTCAGCTGATATCATATACTACAGAGGTACAAAGTCTGATTTGGATTGGTTGTGTGAAGGGGAGTAAAGTACATATCCTCCAGCCAGACCTTACACTGATACAGAGCAGCCAAACACTGCTGTTATTGTGCACTCTAACCCAGTTGGCTTGCAGAAATGAAGTAAAATACAATTTTTTAGAGCAACAAAATGAAAGAACATACTTCTGTTTACAGCTAATCTCCATGTTCTAGTGAACTTTTAATAGTTTATTTGGACCAAGCTGGTCCAAACTATTTCCTTCGCTAACTGATGCAGTGAGCTCTGTATAAACTGTATGTAGCATCAGCTACATACAGTATACAGCACTGTGTTCTGGCATTGGGACAGGAAATTCCCATCCAGCACATGCAAAAAAATCTAATCTGGCTGAGCACTGCTCACCCATTCACAGTAAGCTTTGTATTCTGTGAATGAAAACAAAGCACCCTCTGGCTTAAAATGAATTTTGTGATGTCATCCACCCACCTCCCTGCCTCAGCCATTCAGAGGAAGCTGTGTATTAATTCAGAAAATGCAAAGCTTCCTGTGAATGACTGAACAGTGCTCAGCCCAACTTTTGTAACTGGAGTTTGTAACTGGACCAGGACAGGAAGTTCCAGCTTGACCCAAACTGTTTAAACTGGAGATTATCTTTAAAAAAATATATATTTTCTTCAGTCTGTAATGTCAGAACTTCTAAATACTATTAACTGTTGATCTCCTAAACCAAATTTGTTGTCTGTGTCAACCCTTCTTTATTTTAAGACAGTGGCACCATCTTTGTCCACACTCATCATTTGCAGCTGTGACATGCAAAGGAAGGCATAGTGTCCACAGGCAACTTTGCGAAACGTGATTTTTGGACATATGTATGACAGAGGCATAGGAACTGCTGATGCGTTTGGAGAGCCACAGTGTCCTTTTTTTGAGGCTGCTTATTAGTCATAAGCAACCTCATTTTAAAGTATGAGCTGCAAGGTTAAAAAGAGCCTATATTGTTACATATTAGATGAGGTTGAAAGAAGACCCAAGTCCATCAAGTCCAACCTATGTGTGTAATTATAGGTCAGTATTACATTGTATATCCCTGTATGTTGCGGTCGTTCAGGTGCTTATCTAATAGTTTATTGAAACTATCGATGACCCCTGCCTGTGGAAGGGAATTCCACATCCTTGCTGCTCTTACAGTAAAGAACCCTCTACGTAGTTTACGGTTAAACCTCTTTTCTTCTAATTTTAATGAGTGGCCACGAGTCTTGTTAAACTCCCTTCCACAAAAAATCCCTATTGTGGGGTCACCAGTATGGTATTTTTATATTGAAATCATATCCCCTCTCAAACGTCTCTTCTCCAGAGAGAATAAGCTCAGTGCTCGCAACCTTTCCTTATAACTAATATCCTCCAGACCCTTTATTAGCTTTGTTGCCCCTCTTTGTACTCGCTCCATTTCCAGTACATCCTTCCTGAGGACTGGTGCCCAGAACTGGACAGCATAATCTAGGTGCGGCCGGACCAGAGTCTTGTAGAGTGTGAGAATTATCGTTTTATCTCTGGAATGAATCCCCTTTTTAATGCATGCCAATATTCTGTTTGCTTTGTTAGCAGCAGCTTGGCATTGCATGCCATTGATGAGCCTGTCATCTACTAGGACCCCCAGGTCCTTTTCCATCCTAGATTCCACCAGAGGTTCTCCCCCCTATGTATAGATTGCATTCATCTAAATTTTTCTACATTGAACTTCATTTCCCATGTAGTTGCACACCCAATTAATTTGTTCAGATCTTTTTGCAAGGTTTCCACATCCTGCAGAGAAGTTATTGCCCTGCTTAGCAAAGTATTGTCTGCAAATACAGAGATTAAACTGTTTACCCCATCCTCCAGGTCATTTATGAACAAATTAAACAGGATTGGTCCCAGCACAGAACCCTGGGGGACCCAACTACCCACCACTGACCATTCTGAGTTATCCCCATTTATCACCACCCTCTGAACTCGCCCTTGTAGCCAGTTTTCAATCCATGTACTCAAACTATGGTCCATGCCAATGGACTATTTTGTACAGTAGTGTGAAGTTTAAAGCCTGAGTTCACCTCTTTTTGCTTAATTCCAGCTTCCCCTTTGTACCAATATACCATTAATATACTGTACTTCTGAAGCAGAAAAGAAAAAGCTTTCTCTATATTCTAGAGCAGGTATTTACCTCAGCCTCCATCGGTGAGCACCGTTCCTTCTGCATGTACAACCAGTGTCTTTCTCTGTCAATCGATCGTTTTGCATTCTACCTTTTTGTATAGATCATTAATTTGGCAGAGTGTGCAGGAGCTGAGCAATTATATAACAGCCTATGTGCAGAAGATCCATCATATTGAAAACCGTAGAAGTATGTCCATGGAAGTCTGTAAACCTCACCATACACTATACAATCTGATTGCACAATCTCCTATAGATCTACCATTAACTATTTAATGCAAGGGCCTGCCTGACTAGATACAGAGTGATTGGATAGATAGGTGTGTCCTCCTACTATATAGCTTTGGTAAATCTAAAGAAGATTGTACCGAAATGTACAATCAGATTGTATAGGTTATGACCACCATTATACACCTAATATGAGCTAGTTGTGCTTTTGGTGCCATTAATTGTTAATGACACCCCAAATGCAGAAGCAGAGATCCGTTTTGCCACATAAAAAAATGTGCAACAAACACTGCAAATGATGCAGTAAAAAAAGTGCAGACCGCACGCCTAAATGTCCCATGAGCTACTTTGCCACATTTGTTTTACATAGGGCAGCCCATTGAAATCAAGCAAAGCTTTATTTATAAAAATATGGCTCAACAGGGTATAACAATAGAATTTTGAACGGAAGTTTTTATGAACATTTTCAGCATATTCAGTGACTTGCTGAATGTTGTATGAAAGTACTTCAAAATTTAATTTGCTTGTTTTATTCAATTTTGGAATGAATTGGAATTAGAAATTAGTTTTTCGTTCGGGAAAAAAATTCCATCCATCAAAGGAACTTTGAATCGACCCTAACAACATATTAGAAAATCAAACAAATGTTCTTAAAACTAAAGATTTTAAAGTTCTATTGGTGTGTGGCTAACTTTAGACTCTTGCCAGTCTTCAAAATAATATCACCTAATTTGCAAATGTAAAGGACAGTGTACTGTTGATAAGGTTGTGATGAATGACATAACATGTCTCAGCCCCTGTTCAAATTGGAGTGGCTTATCATGCGATTTGACAGGTCAAATCTCATGACAAGTCACATCCTGTTGCCGGCAATCGCACTATTTAAATTGGTGTGACGCCGACTTTGTGGTTCCGCACCGATTTAAAAAAGTAGTACATGCACTATTTTTGGTGATTTCGGGTGCGACTTGAATATACATCTGTGGATGAAGCCGCACAGATGTCTTCAAAGTCACGCGCAAAGTCACGCTTAGTTGTGGCTTTGAAATTGTATGATTTCAAAGCCACAGTCAATGTGAACGGGGGCTAAAGGCTACACCAAGAGATACAAAATAACCTCTAAATAATTGGATAACCATTTGATAAATTCTGTCATTTATTAGTTTGCTAATATGATCTTATACTCGGATTTCAGGAACAAATTCATGCTATCTGCTATTAATTTATAAAGTTAATGGGTACGTTACATTTGCTGTTCCTTAGCATAAGCAATTAGTGCTTTCTAGTGGTAAAATGTAGGTACTACAGGAGTATATTTTGTCAATTCAATTTTTTTCTTTTTGTAGTTTTAAAGTAATTCTTTCTAGCAGAATAAGCAGTAGTACTAAATTTTCGATTTTTTTTAAAATAGACTTTACCAAATGAAAACAACATACACTGTTAGAAATTTGCCTTTGTGCTCCATTGAATATTCTCATCATTGCAGTCAAAAATAAACATCCATATGATCCCACTAACAATTAGAAAATCAAATTAATGTTTTGAAAGTTCAACATTTTAAATGAAATTTAAATTAGTGTACTGACAGTTTAAGGCCCCTTTCACACTTGTACGACTTGTCCTGCGACTTGGGACTGCAAAGTCGCTTGACAAGTTGTTCCCCATGATTTCTAATGACAACCATTCATATTAGGCCTACAAGTCATGCCGACTGCAAAGTAGTCCCTTCACTACTTTGGTCCGACTTTGATCCTACTTCAGCCCATTGAATATCACTAAAGTCGGATCCCTGTCTAAACTGATCCGACTTTGGCATGCGACTTGTGCTCTGATGATCTTGAGGGGGAACTCCACGGCAAATAAAAAAAACAGCATGGGTTCCCCCTCCAAGAGCATACCAGACCCTTCGGTCTGGTATGGATTTTAAGGGGCACCCATGCGCTGAAAAAATGCCGTGGGAGCCCCCCAATCCATACCAGGCCCTTATCCGAGCACACAGCCCGGCAGTTCAGGAAGGGGGTTGGGGACGAGCGAGCGCCCCCTCCCCTCCTGAACCATACCAGGCCGCATGCCCTCAACATGTAGGGGGGTGGGTGCTTTTGGGGCAGGGGGGCCTTGCACACCCCACCCCCAAAGCACCTTATCACCATATTGATGAGAACAAGGACCTCTTCACGACAACCCTGGCCATTGGTTGTCAGGGTCTGCGGGCGGGAAGCTTATTGGAATCTGGAAGCCCCCTTTTAACAAGCCTATGTGAATGAGTATCCGGTACATTGTACCCTTACCCATTCACCTAAAAATAAAAGTGTCAAGACTAAAACACAGTACACAGGTTTTTAAAGTAATTTATTAAGGCAGCTCCGGCGTCGCTTCTGATTTCTTCTCCCCTCTCCGCTGATGTCTTCTAGTCCTCTCCGGTTCTTCTCCACTGTCTTCTTGCTCTTTTGCCGCGTCTTCTCCATCTGTTCTTCTTCCGATGTTGACGCGACTCTCTCTCCCACTCTAATGCTGGGTGTGCGGCGTGCCACTACATATATTGGCTTGGGGCGGGGTCACCAGAGGCCGCCCATTTTATTTATTTATTTATTTATATATATACTATATATGATACCAAGAAAAGTATAAGCAATATACCTAAACAATGTATACATGTCTAAAAATACTAGATTTTATTGAAACAATGTTAAAAAGCCCCTAGAAAAGCGAGGTTAGTGTGATACAACCTAGAGTAATATAGTGAAAAGCTATAAAGGCAAGAACTATATATAATACAGGCTTATGAGTAGAAATGCACATACATAAAATATACACAGATACCATAACCACAGAAAAAACACAATGCATTTTAACTGTTTCAGTCTTCTTCATGGGGTTGGCATCCATCGATAGTCTCAAAGGATCTCTGTAGAACAGTATGAATCAGTATATCTGACAAATAAGATAATTACTTGGAACAGACTATAAATGTGTATACAAACTTAGGTGTACAAATTAGCATCATTCTCCTTCACTTCTCTTTTGGGCTCTAGATGTCATGCCCCCTGACCCCAGAGGAGGCGAATGGAACACACTGCTGTTGCAGAAAGAAACTTGCTGGATATATAGACTAAAGCTGGACACACTATACAGTTTTCTGTAGATTTTTTTTCTTCAGATTTACCAAAACCATATAATATGAGGTCAAACCAAGAGTTTTAATTTGTATGCACTACATGGTTTTGGTAAATCGAAAGAAAATCGGACAACAAAAGTTGTATAGTGCGTATGGGGTCTTAGGGCTACCGAGCCTCCTGGCCTTAAGAAATTATTAGTTATAAGGCCTTTCTTGAGGGCCATCTGAACATCTCATGTAAACTTATTTTTATTATAGGATATTGTTTGCCCTGTTCTTGGGTTTCAGTACAAGATGTTCTAATTCTTTATTGCAGGATAGGCTTTTCTCTTGTTCCCCAAAACCCACCCTTTGCAGGCCTGCGTTGATTCTTCTGAGGCATCCTAAACATGTGAAGACTTTGGGTAAAGTGACTGAGAAAGAAAATTCAAACCTTCTAAATGAACAGCCCAGACTAGCCAACTGGGTTTTTCCAGACCCCATGAAGTCACATGGAATGTTGTGTTAGTAACAGCACTGCTTACAGAAGAGTAAAACAAAGCAAATGTTCTTGAGCACAAGTCCTCAATTTTTTTTTGGTGTTTTCTCCCACATCTCTGTTTCTCTATTGTGTAAAGTTGTAAAAAAAATATAGTAATAGAGCTAAATGGTAGAGGCATAGTTGCATGTGTAAGATATGAGGATGCCTCAGAATAAAGTTTGAACCAGGACCCTGTGGTGTTTGGCTATGACTCTAGATCTGTGTTTGCAGTCAAGTAATACAAATTTTGCTATTACAAATGAGACAAGGACACAGTGGGGTTTATTTACTAAGCTGGAGAGTGCAAAATCAGGCTCACTTCTGCATAGAAACCAATCAGTTTCAAGGTTTTATTGCCAAAATTAAACAGGCTGAGGTTAGAAGCTGATTGGTTTCTATGCACAGCTGCACCAGATTCTGAGTGCTCTAGTTTTAGTAAATCTCCCTCAATGTATGAATACCAGTTATCTTCTAATCATGCTTCTTCTGTCTTGCAGGTTAAATTGCCCTTTCCAATTGATCAAATCACAGATCTTCCACGCAATGATTTCCAAATGATGATAAAAATGCACAAGCTGACCTCAGAACAGTTGGAATTTATTCACGATGTTCGACGTAGAAGTAAAAACAGGATAGCTGCCCAGCGCTGCCGGAAAAGGAAACTCGACTGTATTCAAAACTTAGAATGTGAAATACATAAGTTGGTAAGTAGTCACTTGATACTGGGATGAAATGCCCCACATTGGCAAGATATGGTAAATATAATCGAAGATAAACTGTGCTGTAATGGAGGAAGAATCTTCAGTGTCGGGCTAGTCTTCTTCACAATCCTTATCCATGAAATTGGAACGTCTAAGGGCTTTTTCACACAGACGTGTCTGTGTACGGAGCCCGCTCTGCTCAGCGGGGGATCGATCCATCGATCCCCGCTGAGCAGGCAGATGACAGCTCTGCATACTGGGGGATTGGATGAAGACGGACCGTAGAGTCTGGCGTCACCCTATCCGATCCGCAGACAGATGGAAAAATATTTTTTTCATCCGTCACACTTTTTCAGATCGGAGTGGGTCGGATGTCAGCGGACATGTCACCGCTGACATCCGTCCCTCAATAGACCTCTATGGAGTGTCTGTTCAGGTCCGCCAAAAAAACTGACAGGCAGACCTGAACGGATCGTCCATGTGAAAGGGGCCTTAGAAGTGCGTGTGCATCTTAAACTCAAGGAAAGAGAGATGCTGGACATGGGACGCAGAAGTTCCTAGAGGCAAGGCTTTCAAATCAGAATTAGGTGTCTGTGTAGATCCTGATGATTGCCTGGCCTTTTCAACTTCTGCCTGTTGGATTTACACAGGTTTGTTTTTTATTGTGTACTTTTGCACCCACAGATGGTAACATCTTAATGAAATTCTGTTGCATATTTCTTCAGGCATCTCATTTATAAAGATTAAAACCCAGTACGCACAGAGCGAATATCAGCCAAAATCACCCATTACAGTACAAAAATGGACGACATTTGACCCGTGTGTAGAGGTCCTTGTTTGACCGACGCCAAACTCACGACCAGCTTCTGTCCAACAAGCATGCTGGAAAACCATTAGTCGATCGGCATCCAATCAGCGCTCGCAGCCATTGGCTGCGAGCGCTGACCAGTGTGTTCTCGTGGGGGCAGTCCCTCTGTCAGAACACAAATAGCACAGCGGGGAGATCGCTGTACTAACATCGAATAGTACAGAGACCTCCTCACAAGCCCCTCAGTTTTTTAGCGTGTGGACCAGGGTTAAACATCATTTCACTGCAACAACACACAAAAACTTGTGTTATACGTGTGCGTTGTGGTGCAATGCTTTGCAAAAAATAGTACACGCACATTTTGATACATTAGGCAGCCCTCTCGAATGAGCTGCCTTACTGAAAGGCATGGTAATGACCAACATATCGAACATTAACACACATGCACTAACATACAATGTGCCTAATGGTTTGTCAGTAATCTTATTTAAAAGAAAAACACTGATCATATGTCCCAACACCACTCAGAAACGATGCGATTTTTATCCTACGTCAAACACAGCTGTTTATTGTAAAGTGAGATACATAGGAATTCTAACAGACTTTTTATTTACAGTTGTGTTTGCTTTTGATCAATATAAAGCCTTATAGACTGACTGAGTGGTGTAGACTGGAGACCAAGTAATATCAAATAAAAAGAGGACATGATGACCAACTGGATTGAACTTTCTGCTTTAAAATCTGTGTTTTCAAAACAGAACTTTTACATATGTCTTGTGCCATGGCAGTTTCTTTATTGTGTTAATGGATAAGCCCTTTCTGTTGGTATGGCTATGGTGGTAGAACTTCTGTTGACAAATGGTTTTGCCTTATTCAAAAAGAGTTCTTATTACATAAGTGCAATACCCATAGCAACATATTAGAATTCATTTTGTTTTGGTCAATACAGCAAAGTGAATTATAAATTGCCTTTTTTTATCTTTTTTAAGAATAAGTCTAGAGTCTAGAAGCTTTAGCCCTTTTGACATGTTTATCCGATTAAACATAAAGTGGAATTAAGGTTAACCTATAATTTTACATATGTGAAGTAGGCTGCTCGAATCAGTAAGAATGTGCCTCTGTTATTCCTGTTAGTAAATCCACTGGGTAGGCACTTTGATACAGTGACAACACTTTTTCTTCTGCAGAGAAATAACTGCAGCATTGACAAACCTTGCTGCTGTAACTGCTTAAATGTTGACACCTTTGACAACCCTGTTAGTGAATAACCACGCCAAGCTAGTCTACAGCCCTAGTATTGTAGAAGAGGGGTTTTAAATGGTAATCCCTGTGGTTTAGGTAAAACATATATATACGGTACACAGTTTCACATATGCTCCAAATCAGTGAGGTGGACTGTCTTTTCCCTTGTTTGGTCTCCCCTTAGCCTGAACACATCCAATATTAAAGGTACATTTTTGTGATGTGGTGTGTGTTTTCATTTTTTTTTTTTTTATATGCGTGTTTGATGGTCGGGGTGTTTTTGCTTTTTTTCTCTTTTTTTTCCTCTTCCATTTGGGGACAGTTTACTGTAAATATGTTTGACGGTATGCTAATATGAAATGACTGACTACATCTTGTTTGTATATATACTGGATGTTTTGTGATGTACACATGGATGATTAAGCCTTGAAGAAGCGGGAATGACCATGAAACATGTTGGCAGATCCCATATAATTCATGTGTTTTCGTATTTGATATTTTGTGTAATGTGCTTTCTACACACTTTTGGGCTTTATTTACCCTCTTTGCCTTTGTTTTATGAATAATATATGTATTAATAAATAAACTTTTGTATCTTTCTAATAATGACTGATGTTTATATATGTTTTACCTGAACCACGGGGATTACCATTTAAAAGCCCATCTTCTACAATACTTATTTTTCTAATATATATCGGGTTGGTGTCCCCTAGGTGTGGAGTGTGTGGAACATGGTTTTCCCTCTCTATTAGACACTTTAATACATTTTTAGTCTACAGCCCTTTAAACTGAAAACACATTTTTCTGCAGGTGCTTAGAAAAATTATGTAAAAGCCTTTTCACTCCCTCCAACACTGTCTTGCAGGGTGCAGGAGAAATTCAGTTTCCCAGTTACATTTACCATTAAAAAAAAAAAAAAAAGTAAACATCACCTCCCTCCTCTTTCTTTAAGAATGGTGGTATCAATAATGCAGGCCGTCAAATCAGTCCAGTAGGTAAGTATTTTAGTGTGTATTTTCCTTACTCTGTGAAACAGGGTGGTGTTCGATATAGAGGTTTGGATGGACTTACATCAGCATTTTTTTTTTTTTGTAAATAAAAGATTTAAACCATATACTATATTGTATGACTGTCTTCCATCATTTGATAATGATATCATACCTTGTCCTTTTAGGTATGTGAAAAGGAAAAGCTTTTAACAGAAAGGAACCAGCTGAAGGCTTGCATGGGAGAGTTACTGGACAACTTCTCTTGCCTTTCCCAGGAAGTATGTAGAGATATCCAGAGTCCTGAGGAGATCCAAGCCCTCCACAGGTACTGTCCTGTCTTACGACCTATGGATTTACCCACAGCTGCTGCATTCAACCCTTTACCAGCAAGAGGAGAGCCAAGCCTTGTCACCGCTCAGGAAGCAGGAGATAACATGCAGTGCTGCAACAATCAAGGCCCAATACAACTTGGCAGCCACTCTAACAGTATACCTGAAAATTGTATAGCAAGAAGAGGACTGGAGGGATCAGACCATGGTACTTACTCAGAGAGGGGGACATGTTTGGAACAGAACAGCCAAGCGGTAACAGTGGACTTCTGTCAAGAAATGACCGAGAAATGTACGACAGATGAACAGCCAAGAAAAGATTTCTCCTAGTGGTGATACACGATATTGCTCTATGGCCAAGCAGAAGTCACCAGTCAGCCATTGGCTGCCACTGCCTCCATAAAACATTGTTGGTGCACACTACAGCAGTCTTAGCAGCAATACTGTTTTATAAGTATTTCCCTCCTCTCTGAAAGTAGGAGATCCCTTCACGATGGTGCTATACCTTGCTCAGGCAAGGAAATCTACAGTGGCTACACTGTCCTCTTTGTGTTCTCCTTTACTTGTTAATGTATTCTAACTTCAGATCTTAACAGGGATAGACTAAACACCCGTGAGGACCCAACAGCAGCTTTTCTTCTCAGTGACCCATGTCACAAAAATCTATCTCAGGAATTTCCACAGAATGTTCATTTTGTTTTCATTAAAAACTGCTAATCAAGGTTTTATAGGTAAACTGTACATAGGTTCTATATCCATATGCAAAAAGTCCACACATCCCTCAATTTTCACACCCTAAAACTGGAAATGATCTTCTCTCTATTGTACACATTCCTTTTCTATGTCCTCAATGCCACAGATGCTTATTTTTTTTTGTTGTTTTTTTTTTCCTATACTGTTGTCTATTTTCTGACTATTTAAAGGCAAGTATCTAAATTTCTCTATAGTTTTCTTATTTGCATATGTCTTTAACATAGCATGGCGCCAGTCTCTTTTAGGTAGGCAATTTGTTTTCTTATCGAGACTCTGTTCTTCTTGACACATGCACTGAGTTTTGCTGTTGTGTGTAAATTTAACATGACTACATATGCATTACTTGTTTGTATAACAAAGAAAACAAAAAAATGAAAGAAATACTCAGGATATTAGGATGTAGGAACGTTTTCTTGCCAAATACTGAATTTACCATATAGTGTAAAATTGAAGCCTGATTTATCCCTAATTTTGGCTACTTAATAATTGTTCTAAAATGAACTGTGCTTTATGGCATCTCTTGATCACCCTCGGTGTGTTTCTAGGAAGAAGCCCGTGGTAGAAGACAAGAGTATGATTGCTGACAAAGGGAGTATGCTGCAGTCCATTAAAACCAATGAAAATCAGTTACCTCATGTAAAATGTGCAGGAAGTCTAGAACTCATTTTTTAACACATCGTATGTTTTTAGCCATTGATTTGTTAGGTTTTAGTAAGAAACTCCTTGCATCTAAAGAACTGCTTGCCCTATCTTTCCTGGGTTTTTCTCCTAATTAAATTGATTGCTGTAGTCCCAATATATATAATATGGGAGCCTATGCTCAATTGCTGTTATTTGATAAAGAGACGAAAACTTGGAAAAGTTAGAATTGACTGTTTGAAAAAATGTTGCTATGCAAATGCAGTGCTAGGCAGCTCAAATGTATAATTTAATGTATTGATAATTCTGCAGTACACATCGAAGGCTGATGCTTTTTTACTGCAGTCTTTGAGCACTCGCTCAGTTGATTAAGCTTGGTAACTTATAACTCTTGCTTAGCCTGGTTATGAAACTGCTGTCCTGTGAACATAAAACAGTGGCATGTAAAACATAGGTCCTAAATAACCACTGGATTCCTTCTTGGGATTCCTGCCTATGTACAGTCAATGCTGCAATTTCTGTTCCCATCCAGCATCCCATTCCAGACAAGGCAGCATGGGTAGTAAAACGATTCATGTAGACTACTTTTTTTGACGGTTGACTCTTTCTGTTAAAACATGGCAACGTTTAGCACTATTCTTTAAACTGATCAAGAACTCCTTGTGCTATGAAAGCTAGTCATTAATTAACGTGATTCATGTCTTAAGTTAAGAGGTTTGTTATTTCAACAGGTTTGTTACCAAATATTAAATATGGTGGCTACATTTGTTTTTTTTTTTTGTTTTAGGCTTAGCTCTTTTATTTTCACCTGCTAATTTGACCTGTAAGTCCGTTATTTTTTAACTTGCTTTAACAGTCGAAGCTGTCCCTTGGCACTTTGAGGTTTGAGACAAGCCATTTAAAGTGGAATTAAACCCATCGATTTTAACTGTTTCCCAAAACCATTAAATTCAAGGCATGTCATGAAGTACTGTCATGAAACGAACTGTCAAGCCTTCAAATAGCTGGTGTCAAAACTGATCACATGTGCAGCATCATGGCAACTGCAGATCAAACAGAGGCAGCTTGCTTGGCTATAAAGAATAGGAGGGTTTAGTTCTGCTGTGTATATAATGATCAGTTTGTATTCATTTATTGTAAAACCTTTATTCCAAAAAAAAAAAAGTTGCTGTAATTGCTTAAAAAGTGTTAGCTGGAGTTCAGCTTTACTTTAATTTATGTTGAGTACATCTAAATCTGGTTGTGCATTCTTATCAAATTGGTAAGACCGCTGTCCATAGGTATCTCCATTGCTCCGTCATCCAAAGTGGAGACACCCTAGGACTGGCCAGATCACTGGGTAAAAATAAAGGGAAAGCCTCACCATAGAAAGCTAATGCAGCCACCACATTTAAAGATTGGTAAGCTGCAATATATTATATTTTTTGTTTTTGATTCAGTGCCACATTAGTCGCCCGCAGAATCTGTAAAGTGTTATTGATTCATATAACGGTTAAAAAAAAAACGTAAAAAAAAAAAATGAACGTGTTTATAATATTATATTATAGCAATGGCTATTATACATTTAAAATATTATCTGATTTTCACATGTTCACCTAAAATTGGGATACAAATTATGTGTAATGGTAAAATAGATAACAACAGTATTAGATAATAGAAATGTCAAAATCCTGACATAATCACACCCCCCCCCCCCCCCCCGAAAAAAAATAATACATTAACTGTATGTACACAATATATTACCTATACAGGCCAAGTTGCTGCAAGGATTTCCAGCAGAAAAAAATCTTAAAATCAATGTCAGGGGTACATGGGGGCAGTTTGACAGTTTGATGGCAGAAGCAGGATTCAGTGTTTGGTTTTCCAATGTATGTTAAATACCTAAACTCCTCTACAGCAGGAAAACTCCTCCATCAGAGTCAGGGCTCTTTCACACTAGAACGCATTCCGTGCACATTTCCCACACTGTGTTCAAAACACATTGGATGTTCAATCTGCTGCGGGTGTCAATATAATCTTATTGACACCCCAAATGCAGATCACAAACACCGTGCATTTGCCTGATTGCATGGTGCCGCAGTACCATGCAATCCGATGCAATGTGATTTTTAAAAGTAATGCATGCACTACTTTTGGTGCGATTTCAGCCCATTGAAATTAATGGGCTGAAAATTGCACATCACTGAGTCACACAGGAATCGCTTAGGAACGCGGAAAGCTTTCCTGTGCAGTTCAGGTGTGAACCGGCCCCCAATGATATTTTTATTATAAGAAATTTGCAGGTTCAATGTGGACACTTGGTGAACTAACTAGATGAGATGAAAATTTAAGAGGGCCCAATCTACCTGGCTGCTAAGGGGCCTTCAGCAATGTTAGTATGCATAAGAATATAGGTGTAGGGTTTCTCATCTGCAAACTTCCAAATTTTAAAAGAAAAGTAAATTGTTCTCCCCCTTCTTTTTTCTTTTCAAACACAGATACAGGGATTCACAAGACAGTTTGCTGATATTTATATATGTTGTGTGCCATGTACAAAACCCAGTATTTACTTATAAAGTTCAATTGATTTTGGTTAAAATAATTATCTTAACGTTAACATTTCAACCTTTTTAAATGCCATGCCCTGTCTAAGAGTAGATACTAAAAGTTGCCTGCTCTTATCTTTTTTAACCAGAAAACTCACAATGAAACAAGTTTGACTCGGTTACTGAGGGATGGGCAAAACCACACAAACTCATTCCCCTGTTAAATGAGAGGGCTCCTATTAGACACTGAGATAGTTGACTAGCCTATGATAGACATCAGGCTCCAGTAATAAAGTTAAGCTAGAAACTGAAGCATACAAAGGAGGGGGTTACCTGCAAATAGGTAATAGCTTATACTTTGTGGTGTCTTGGGCAGGACTTTTAGGTCAGGTATACATCTGTCCATGTCCATTTTTGTTGTAGTGTGTCTTTGTGCGTTTTCATTATTCTTTTGGAAATCGCAGTGCATGAAAATATACAGAAAATTAGACATGCCTCATTTTTACCAAAGCAGCATAACACAGCACTCAGATGTGAACAACCTAATTGGATTCAATGTATTTTTATGACACATGTTTCTGTGCATTTCAAAACAGATAAAAACACAAAGATGTGAACCAAGCCTTACTCTTAATGAAAACCTGTCCGAAAATGCAGGTTGCCTGTATTCAGCATTAAAGCCATTGGATCAGCAAAATAGCCAGGCGACTAGCATACTAAAAGGTGGTCAGCACTGGCAGTCTATGTAATTCCCTAGTATTAGCTCAGTGAGTCGCCTAAAAATTACTTTATTGTAAGCCTTACTACATCACAAATGTGCTTGTGCTTCAAATACACCATTTAAACCTAGATGTTGGCCGTGGAGCAATGCAGTACAGCTCTTAAGACAAACAATAAGGGAGACCAATTTTCACATTAAATGGTCAATAACCTTAAAAGGTTTCCTTAGTTAACTATATCAGGTGCAGGGAATGTAGATGTACAGTTGCATTTTACCACTCTGCCCATATAATGTTAAGTGCAACAGGCCTGAAATTATGTTTACTAATATAGAAACATATACCTAGAACGGTTTTCGTAAAGACTGTGGTAGCAAGTCCCATTATATAGATACAAGATAGGTTCCCCAATATTTGCACCTACTGCAACTTGTCTGTTACACTAAGCAATAACAAGACCACTCGCTTCTATTTCATTCATTAGCAACAGCTTTACATGTTGATACTTAGTATTTGCTAGGCTTGGGAATGATTCCTTAAAGAATCCCACTACCACTTACTAAGTTTGAGTTTTTGGTAAATAATTATTTTCAACTTTTGGGAAATAAGTAACTGGGATTAGTGCTCTTCTGATTCAGTCTAAGCTGTATGAACATAACTCTGAGTACTTTTACCCTTACGTACTTCACATCCATGTTCTAGCCACCAACAGGAATAGTGTTTGAAAAATGTTGTTGCAGAAGTATGAAGGTAACTCATAGTCATATTTTTCACTGGGTTGCTCCAAAGCAAGCATTCCAGATATAGGCTATTAGATCACCTACCTGGGAAGTATACTGTGTATAAACAATGTTACATTATATTTATATTGGGTTATCAACAAGTTGTTCTCTTATACAGTATTCTCATTACCAAAAGAATACATTTAGATGGTATTGGCTTAGACCAAATAGGATACTTATGTTTAAAATAAATACTGTATTTACTTTTGCCATCAAGACATTTTTACTTTATGTGGCATGCATTATGAAGTGTTTGCAAGTTGATTTAACTACAGTTTAATTCTCTATAGTATTGTTACATGCATGCCCAAAAATGCAGTAATTTATGTCACAGTTCCTCTTAATTAGACATCAGTAAAAAATATAAATGCAGCCAAATTTCTTAACGCAAACCCATGCTAGCATTTTTGTTTTTCTTCTCCAGCAACACATCCCCCCCCCCCCCCCCCACCAATCTGTTCAGGAGTGATAAAAGGTTGCCCTGTGTAAGTTCTGAGTTGCTCTAGTCAGAGGATTCTTTCTCCACCCCTATATCTCAGCACTGGGCCTATCACCAAACATAAGTGCTGTCACGTGAGTGGAAGATAATATCAGATATGTTCTTCACTCCTTATGTAGCATGGGAACAAAGTGAAGCTATGTTCTGCTGCAGACGGGGCATTTAAAAAGACCATTTGCTTTGACCTACATGGGCAAAGCACAGGTTTTTTTTTACATTGTATCCCCAACAGACAAGTGGCTGTGGACAAACAGGTTGTGACCTACAAGACAGCAAAGAGCACTTTTTTAAAACCTTGTACCTCATACATCTGTGTGATTCTTTAAATTAAGAATTTGCGTTGTCCACTATAATTTCTGTAATAGATTAAATGTTTGAGATAGATTAGCCATTTTGTGAGCCTCCAAGGAATGGTTTTACTGAACGCCAGTTGAGAAAAAAAAAATTTATATAGTGATTATTTGTCCTGAATGGTGTTGGTTCAAATTCACTGAACCTTTTTTATTTTTTACGTTTATCAAAATTTGGAAACCATGTTGAATTACTTAATGCTTACTGGCCACTTTGTATGATGAAATTTTAAGGACTTTAAATAGTATATGTTATATCTACAACAAAAATACTAAGAAGAAGATTTTTCTTTTTGTAGGACAAAAATTTTAAATCCCTTCTGAAATATATACATGTATAAATATTCATAAATATATAAAGAAAAAAAGATAAAAATTAGACCTTTTTTAATATTTTAGTATATAATGTGTAATGATCACTCAATGTGCAGTATTGTGGTGTACAATTTTTTTCTTTTCATTCTTGTATCTGTGTTGTAATATAATAGTGTTTAAATTACCCCCTGGTCTTCTGTATTATGAGGTACTTTTTGATTTAATAAGAACGACTTCTATAAATAATCTGTTCCTTTTGGAAAAAGGGAATAATTAAAAGTTACAATACAAAAAATGTCTGCTAGAATCCACTAGCAGTTTATTGGTCATTCTGCAAGCTTCTGACATTGGCATCATGTTTGATGCCATTCAGTAAATCTTTTTTTATTTATTTTTGTTTATGTACATAATTTATTAAGGCTTTCCAATATACATACTGTTATTGTTATATTTTACTTATTCAATTATTTTCAGTGAATGAAAAAAGGAGTAATGATTTACCAGAACGTCTGCACAACAACTAACACTTGATTAATGTTTAAGTGGCATGACTGGGGAGAGCAGATACCCTAAGCATAATTTATGATACTTAGTAGTGTTTGGGTTTTTAATTTATTTTGTAGTCATTTTATACTCCCATGTTCTCTTATTGTTCTTTACACCACATTTAATATTTAAAGTGGCCCTGCTGCCCTGAATGTTGTAACCTGTGCACTTACATATTTTTCATAAAAAAGCTACAAAAAAATTATTTTTGTTCAGTGGTGACATGAGTAATTTTTAAAGCTGCCTCTGATCTTCCATTGATATAAAGTAATTATTTGATTTCATTTTACTTTAGCTGTGCTTTATTCACAGACAACAGTGAAAGCAATATCCCACTATCTCTTAGTCATGTAAATCCTTTAATATGCTTAATATTTATTTGTAACCATTTACAATGCTACTGTTGCTTGTTCCACCCAGTTCTAAAAAAGTTTTTTTAATTATTCTAAAATTGGTAAATTTACATATCTACCCTTGGTTATGGATCTATTTTGTGTCTAAAAGACTTAATTTCCCAGTTCAGTTTAGTTTTTCTTTATTGTTTTTCATTCATCTAGTTGGAGTTTAGAAGTAAGCCCCTATCTCTAGTCTAGAGAAAAAGTTGGTGGTTGTAAACCTTTCAAAGAAAAAAAATTAACAAAGCATAACCTCACATAAAGTGTACTTGCCTCAATACATAGCTATCTGCATGGGTCGCGTTTGACCGGTTTCACTGCCGCTATAGGCAATTCATGGTGATCCCCCCTTTTGAACCTAGTAATGTGATTGATAGTCTCAGATGTGCATGTTTCCTCATGAGACTCTGTAGAGGGGGGTGTGTCCTTTCCCTCCACTCAGGTGTCAGATTACACTTAGCTCTGTGCTGAGCAGTGTGTGATGTCAGATCCCTGCCCCCTGGAAATTGAGAAATACCATCTGATCTTTTTCTTCTCTTTATTTTAATCTAGGTTTAATTTTTACATTTGGGTTATTTAAATGAATATATATAATTAACAGTAAAAATGGGCATATACACAGTTTCAGTGCAGACATTCAGCTATGGTATTTGTTCATTTTACTTGTGATGCGTATAGCTTGCAAAAACATTTAAGTCAAATTAAATGTCAACAATAACTTCCTACAAAAATCATTTATTTAATGCTACATTATTGCTCTGAAGGGACATTTCTGAAAAAAACGAAAAAAACCTTCATTTTTTCTAAAGGCTGTATCCTGTGAAACTGAACTAATTTACTAATGTTAAAACTATATAAAAAACTTTTTTAGTAGCCCCAGTTTCAAAAAAATAAATTTGTCAATGTATTGAGTGTTGTAAACATTTTTGAAGCGTATAGTAATTAAAAATATAAGCTATAGTAGATGAATCAAAGGTTAAAGTGCCATCTGTGCATGTTGCTTGGCAACAGGAAGGCAGAGTAGTGTCAGTAAAAATGTAAGCCACCAATGTATTTCTGGGAGCAGAAGTAGTAGATCTTTCTAATATTGCAAAGCTAAAATGCTGTTAAAATTAGTCCTTTTGATTTCTTAAAAGTGGATTTCAACTAAGTGATAATATGAATTTCCCATTTTTACAAATAGTACAAGTGGGATAAAAATAGTACTTAAAATAAATATATTTGATTAACGCACTTATATCTGCCATTGGTACATATTTGGCTAATCTGATTATTTTAGTGATTTAAAGCTGAACTCCAAGACGGAGACAGAAAGTGCCCATAACTACCACAAGGGAAGTGTAAGGAGGGTTGGGGTTGATTTCTGTGTTAGTTTACGTAGAAGTAGGGAGGAAAAAAGGCCCAGGTCTAGTAACCAAGTTCACTTTAGGTCATACCTACTTACGAAACAGTACACTTGTGAAAAAAGTGTCACAGTGCAGTCCATGCCTTCAATGGAACTAATAATTGCCAAACGAATCATGTCACAAGCTAAGTGTTGAGTTCTGAAAAGTCTAGAAGGCTTGTAACCTCAGGATCTCCTACCTAATGCAGTATTTTAACAATAGCATGTGGGCATTATTTTTATTGTAAGCATAGATACAGTTTCATATTTGTGCCAAGCATGTTCTCATTGTTATATAATTCCCCTAAGACACTTCGTGAATTGGGTTGTTAAGGTCTTAAAGCAATCCTTCCTTTTCCAAACCTCATAAAATAGTATAATTTGTAGTACTCTGACACATAATACATTAAGATTCTGATCAGCTCCCATGCTTTAGCCAGACCAGCTCTCTCTTTAACAACTTGGATTAAAACAGAAATGTATTACAATGACATCATTGGCATTTTCACTTGAACAAAGACTTGGTAAACTGGCTTAAACCCCACATATTTATTTTCTATATTATTAAATAAAGAAAAGAAAATAATCAGAAAAAATGCAACATCAGTCAAAAAATAAGCTGTGCTTTCTGGATTGTAGTCAATTGGTATGATCCAGCTAGCCCAATACTTGCATCTTGGAAAATGTTTATATTTGAAAACTGAGATGTGCAATTACAAATACTGTTACAGAAATTGAACTGTAGAATATAATCACTATATCAATAAATGATTAGCAAGTCAAAGGCTTATTTTATGAACGCACATGGGTATATTGGAGCCCTTCTTTGATGAGCTAAAATAACAAGTATTTACTTATCAGTTTGTATTGCATGAGCCTAAAACAAAAATACTGCAGTTTTATGTTGCAAACCTGCTTCACTGGCTATAAAATGGAGATGGGATTTACTAGTTTGATTCGTTGTCATTTTATGGAGATTATTAACCCTGAAATACATTTTACCTTTCATAAATCAGATTTTCAGATGCTTCATATTACATTTATAAATGTTGTAAGCGCAGCTTGATTTCTGCATAGCCAACAGAGTCCAAAGCGGCATTACTGCCAGGAGTGGTTAATAGCCACCAAGATTGTTTCTGACCCTTCATACACCTTCATACACCTAGAATCAAACTGCAAAGAGAATAGGCTGACCATCCGTCCCACTCTTTTGATCATCAGTACTAGTTATACAGATGCAGAATGGATAAGCTGGGTAAGAAGAGGAGGGTGGCAATATTGGCCTGGAGGGCAGGACATATAAATGTGCAGCAGAGCCAATCACTTGTCATCTAAAAACCAAAACCTTTTTCCAAAAGTGACCCACATTGTGTGTCTACTGTGCCCTTTTGTAACATAACTACCAAGATATTTCATGAATTTAGTAAAGTATGTTTTCGTCATGTTGACCACTTTATTCTAAATATATAACCAACCACACACGGTAGCCAGGCTCCGGCACCCAGTATTTTCCAGTGCTTCTTGACTACTGAATAATCGGTAGTATTGGCTGAAGCAGATCAAAGAACTGCATATGAAGGAGGCACCACAGGAAATAGTAAGAAGCTGCTAAACTCTGGAGCTTTAAACACATGAAAATGTTTTATTAACTATTTTATATGAGGTAACTTGTAGATTAGGTCTATTTTTTCCTGAATTAAAGCTTATGTTCATATATAATTTAATTCCTGCCTCTTTCCTTACAGTGTTAGTTGGAGGTGAGTCACAGAGTTCCTCCATAAAAAAATTAAACAGCAGGCTTTTTCAGTAGAGCATATATTATTATATCATTAGTTCACAAAGAAGAGTTTATCAAGCCAAATGCAGAGTCAGGGACCAATGTGTTTAAAACAAATTGCAGATTTTTTGTTTTTGTTTTTTTTATCACTTTGTCTTTAAATCCTGTATGCAATATATATGTTTCATTAATAAGTGATTCAGAGCATATTTTTAAAACAGTGAATGTGACATCTACCAAACATTTGCAAGTGGTAATCATTCCCTGTAATTTCAAATACATGAACCAGGAAGGTTCACTGGCATTGAATATTTGGTGATTGCACATTTACTGCTGTATAAATATGCCAGATCATATTTGCTATATTTTTCACTTGAAACATGCTCTTGTTTTAAACTGTTCTTCTGCCTCTAGAGGAGGGAACAATAAAAAGTTAAGCTGTGAAAAAGTAAACTCTTCTAAACCAATAACAAACTGCTTTTCTGCACTGCCTTTCTCTGCATCATGCTTGATAAATTCCCTCCTTAAAGAAAACCTGTGTCTAAACTTCAATGGAAGTGATTAGAATTGAATACCTTGAAGACTCTTGGGACTCTCCACAAGGTTATTCGAGTATTGGCTTCCATCTTCAATTCTTCTGGCAGATTCAGTGTCGGGTGATAGATATCAGTAACCGCCCACTCTCCCTAGATCTCGAGCCTCTGCTTTCACCCTGCTCCAGTTAAGTGATCCATTGATGAAGGGTACTGTTTATATTTCACAGCCTGTTAGGGAGCTCGTAGGAGATTATTAACAGATTTGGATAAAAAGGCAGCAGGGTCAGAGATGGAAGAGGCAGAGACCTGGGTTAACAGATCAGGCAATAAGAGACTGGCTAAAAAAATTCCAGATCGAATTACTGTTCAGCTCCTACATAGTTTGAAATCAGGGAGAGCATGTTTGAGAGGTGTTTCCATTGTTCTAAAGTACATGTAACACTTTGATGTCCATAGCTTGGCCAAAGGTGACTTTGTGCCCCAAACTGATCTTTAGGGGCCACCACCAAAATGTAGTGTTTTCTTTTTTATTTTTCTTTGGAGGAGGTTTTCAGAGTTGTCATTTATCAATACATGTGTGCTCTTACACAGGAATGTTAAAAACATAGACTTGTTTATGTCATTCAAGGACCACAACTAAGAAAACTGCATTAACTCATTTTTCTTAAATGTTTTTGGCAATCACATTGAACATCAAAGCACTTTACAAAATGCATTATTTATTCATCTGGCAAGCAACATGCATTTAAAAAAAAAAAAAAAAAAATTAAGCACTTAATAGAAATAAACCTGTCACTTTTAAGTGATGCCTCCCATAATGTAAAAGGCCAAATTGAATGTAAACTGACATTTTAATTTAAATGAGCGGATTTTTATTTTCTTAAAGAAAAAGTTTAAAATGAACAATTATCACAAAGAAACAAGCTGTAGTGTAGCATATCCACGGTTGTATGTTAAAATGATTTTCAACTATTCGTGTGATCCCAATAAATTGAACTTTGATTTAAAATCAAAGTTTGACTTTCCTCATGTTTAGTTTTACTTCTGTATACATTTCTATCTTGTTACTTACGATAACTTCACTTTCTTTAAGATAGGTGATTAAATAATTGTCCAAAGTATATTAGTGTGTATGGCTCATAGCCACATATATTAAAATTACATTTTTCAGATTAGAACTGTCAGGAAAAAAGAGATGACTTGGTATATTACTGTATGTTCTCTTGGTACTGGCGCAGTAAGGAAATAAAAATCACAGAGACTGAGAAATAAAACACAGGACTTTGTCTTCTTCCATGTATAGTAAGTGTAATAAATCACTTACCATATTTACTAAGGACTGAATAGAACTGCATTGGCACTGTGTGATATATTTAATAAAACTTTAATGTAAAATTAAATAATATGCTCACACAGATGCTTGGCAAACGTGTATGTAACATAAAACAATCCAAGGAAAGACCTGCTCTATCCCCCATATATGAAAGCATCCAATTGTTCAATCCAATCAACAACCACACAAATTACCCTTAATTAGCTCTTTCCTTGATCAACAAAGCCAAAGGGGAGGGCTATTTAAAGGTAATGCATGTGCAGGTCAGGTAGCCCTGAAGAAAAGGGGGCAACCTTGAAACACATAAGCTATAGGGCACATGAGAGAAGTACTTTGGGTCACTGAATAAATTCAACATTTGGACACTTTTGTATTCCGGTGGATAGAGCAGGTCCCTCTTTGGATGATTTTATGGTACATACATGTTTACCAAGCAGTTTTGTGAGCATAATATTTGATTTCACAATAAGGTTTTATTGATTATATTACACAATGACAGTGTGCTCTCATCTATTTAATGTTGTGCAAGGATTCCCTAGTCTGAGTGGAGAGCTGCCAAGTCTCAGATATTGTTTATTCCCAGGGGAAGCTAGAGAGAAGCAATTGAACAGCAGGAATGAATCCTTTCACCATTCAAGCACCAACACTTTGTTTCTATTTACATTGTTTATTCACACTAGAGAAACTTATTCAAGATCTAGATAATAGTTGAGGGCCACTCAGGCTGCTTTCACACTTATGCGAATTGGATACGGGCTTCCCCGCATCCAATTCGCATGACAGGCGAGTGTGACCTTCTCTCAGTGGAGCCAGTTCACACAGTTTCGGGGCCGCTGCGGTCCGCATTTGGAAAGGGTCCTTTGGTTTGCGAATCAGGAATTCAGGCAAAAGTTCGTACCTGGTTCGTACCTGAATCTGTGAACAGGGATGCACCGGACCCCCTGCTGTGAGCCACGACAGCAGCATGTGTGAACCAAGCCACAATGAAAATTTGTAGCTTCTCCTTCCTTATTTGTATGGACAGTCATTTCATAAGCCAAATTCTCCTGAGCATTAAAACCAGATGCCCCTTTTATTGAAGTGAATGTTCGTTTGAGAAGAACAGTGCCACAGGGTAATTTTTGTTGGATAGACTTTAGTATCAGAATGCTTAAAAATGTAGATTAACTCGTTAAGCTTGTGCCAAGATTTATCTTTGGAAGTCTTGTTCCAGGAACAAGACTTTTCCATGACAGAACCCTTTAACTCCACAATGAGGACTTTATGCTTTTTGCTGTTCAAGTGTATGGAGACTTTTGCTGATACCCGCTGCGTGTAAGATTGTAGCGCTCCTAACACCACTTCATACTATGTAATCCTTAGTTTGGGTTGCTCAGAGCAAAATGAGACTTTATTTCCAGAGTAATACTGTAGAATCCTTTTATCCATTTTACAAATAATGTATTTTATTCTGACTACTCCTATTTTACTCCATGTCATTTCTCTGTGTCCACAAAATGCAACTCTTTTTTGCTTAGTTTGTGCAGCTTTGATGGCATATAGCACAGTATTCATCTGCTAAAAATGTATATAATTCCCAGATAGATCATTTGCTAAAGCGTATATGTGCAGTAAAGTAACTTAATGTATTTATGAAAAAGGAAAGAAATCCAGTAATATTTAATGACTTTGGCATCCATATGGTTGCTGTATTAACATATATATTGACCTACTGTCTGTGTACAAAGGAAGTATACATGCATTTTAAATAGAGGATTTATAAAAAAAAAAAATCATATGTGTCAATGAAATTATTTTACTTCTTATAAAGCTTAAAACAGAAAAAAGGTGTATTTTGTTTCAGCTGTTCATAATTGTGAGCCATGCTTTGAGTGCCTTTATGAGAGCAGAAAAGCTTATTACAGAACCCTTTGGCACATCATTGGTTCCATAATTATGCGGCAGTAAATAGTAAGCAAAGAACTGTTACTATGTGTTGAGCTGACAGCCACTCATTTCTGGAGAGGTGCTTCTATATTTATACACAGTCCAGGCTCATTCTCACCAGTTGCAAGGTAAACCAAAAGCTCCTTTCAAATGAAAGTGTTTCCATTCCCACCAACAGGAAAGTGTCCTGCATGGTGCATTTTGGTTTATTGGCCAGCATTTTGCCATTCAAGTCAGTTGCATGGGGTCTTACAAAATGCAGCAAATGGTTCTAGAAATGCATGCCAATGAGCATTACTGTAAGTGCATCTGATGAGAATAGTCCCTCAATATAAGGGGGCACATCAGTGCTCCCTTTATAGTTTTCCCAGGATACTTAAAAGGCTGTGGTCATCATATTCCTATATGTCTACTTTATATTGTGCTGAATGTGTGCTTGATCCAACCAAAAAGACAACCAGGGTGATTTAGACTAATTGTAGAGATACTGTATGGAGATACATTTCAATTTCAAAATCCCTTTTAAATTAAAAGCCCTTCTTTGAAATGCCAGAAGGCAATAGTCCAGTTTCCTATCTGGACAATATTAACACCCAGTGCCTCTATGACAGCTCATTCTTTTTCCACTATTGTTGGGAATACCTTGAATTTTAGTGCTTCCAACCTGTAGGAGCCTATTATGCACCAAGAGCACCGACCTAGTGTTCTAGTACTTGAATGGAGAAAAAAAAATTCCAATGTTATTAGCCTGGGTGAGTTGAAGAGTAGTTACTACCTTGCCATTTCTTTTTGGTTGCTTGCCACACACATCAGTTTTAATCTTTCTGAGACTAATGGTAAACCGCTGCATTCTTCTTAATGGGTTTCTTTCCATTAATAGTAACCTAAGATGAAATTACTGACATGGAGTTTACTGTACAACTGGGCATTATCCACACACAATATGATGTAACACAGAAAGTCCCATTCTTCCCATGACACGCTTTGTCCACAGATGATTGATTTATTGATGGGAAAATCCTTCAATTTAGAAGTGCCCAGCTAATACAATTGTCTCATAAAACTCATACGGCACTCAAAGGAAATAGAAGGTACCACAACTGAACTAACATCTAAAATGTATCTTTAAAAAGACAAAGGATGGTTTTCTGGCCACACTGTACAATGGTCAGCTAGCTTTATACAATTCACATCCCCTCTCATAACAGCCTCATTAGCAATTGAAGGACCTTATTCTATTGTTTACATTTCTTAGCAGACAAAAGCCTTAACCATTCACATATAATGATGAGTATGGAGCATTGTTATATCTGAAGGGTTGTATTGCAGGTGATATTTAAGACTTTTAGTCCTGGAAAAAATGTAAGTGGCCTTCCTGTTACTACATTGAAGGGTTTTGAGAAGCATTGGACAACTTTAAGTCTGGCTCAGAAATCCCATGTAAAGAAACTCTGTTTCTAAAACAAAAAAAAATGCTGCAGTTATCAAGTGCAGGCACCTAGAGGTGCCCACACATACCTTTGTGGCAGCTTCAAAAACCTTGCAGATATAGGTTAATATTGGATCATTTTAGAAGGTTTGATGCCCCCTGACCAGTGAGGATGTCTATTATAGTGATGGGCCAATAGGAATGTGAAGGGGAAGGAGTTGTCAGAGCTTTGTCATAACAGCACAGCATTTAGCCAACCCTTAAAGCTTTTTAAAGGTGCTGCAGTTAAGTGCGCGCTAAGCAACTATGGCTGCAGCATTTCATTTGTTTATGTTCTACAGTCTCTTTAAGCACTTAAGTACATTTCAACTTTTGCTTTTGTCTAGCTTAACTTTTGTTGTCTCCTTATTCACTGCACCTTTATGCTGTCTATACACTAGTAGATCTTCAAACGAATAAATGTTCCTACAATCATTCATATGAAAATCCTCAGTACATTTGATGACTTCACGAATATCATTTAAAGTACTTTAAAAGTTTGTTTTGGAACAAATGGACTTTCCCAAGCAAAAACCATATACACTGTTGTAAAAAAAAAAAATCCATCCCTACTTTCTATTTTCTCCCCAATGCGATCGAAGGAAGCATCAATTTGACCCCACTATTAGAATGTCTAAGAACATTGTTAAAATGAAAAAATCTACTAATGTATGGCCAGCTTAAGTCTAATAATATGAAAGCTAAATAGGTATTAAACACATTTACTGTTTGCTGACTGGTATTTTTGCTGCAATCATAGACCATAGTTATTTATTGTAAAACGCCAGTAGAATTCAGGGCTGCTCGAAGTGTCTTGAAAGGAATGGTTCTGGATTGATTTCTTTCTTCATGCTAGGACTTTAAGGTTCCTCACTCCTGCTCTGCGTCGGCCTCAAAGTGACTTTGACCCATCCTGACCAAAGCGAAACCTGCCCCACCCCAAACCAGTTTACTGATGTCAGAGCCTTCATAAAGTTGTGTAATAAGCTGGATACAAGTGCATCTATCGTTTATTTTGCCTTACAAGCTCCAAACTCCATACTCAAACAGGGTTTTTTCTCAGTGTATGCAAGTGGAGGCCCCCTACCTCCATTTCCCTCTTCCCCAGGTCAAACAGAATGGAGAGTTTTCACACACACATCTACCTGTAAAATCCTCTGTACCTCTCATAACTGGTCAATGACTGTAACAGGTTACATCAGGTGTTTTTTCTACATACTTTTTACACAGGTTCTATGCGATGTAACTTATTTCAATGCAGCATTTTATTGTACTAGTTCTTAAGCTTGTCTATTATTTTTTTTCTAGGTAACCGTGTTTTTTTTTTCTTGTGGTTTCTTGTAAAGATGGAAAAAAAAAGAATAAACAAAATGAGCTGTTTACGCTTACTATATGTTACTAAAAGTTTTTACCTTTTTTGAAAGAAAATGCAATGCTATGAACTAATGAATTAATTAAAATGTGTAAATACAGTATTGTGCAAATTTCATTTACCTGAACTGCTAGTGTTAACTTTTTTTTTTTTTTGTCTAGACACCATCTCTGTTGATGAAATAAAGACATATCATTATGTACAAGAGTGTTATTTTTCTTTTTTTATGTCCAGTAATCTAGGCAAAATGGGACAAATATGGGACTTTTCAGGTGCATTAACACATAAATACACAGAGAAATATTTTGTATAAAAAATATTTGTTACAAAATTTAATTTAAATTTTTTTTTGGATTAAAAGCTTACTGTACAGTCATATAATGCTATTTAACACACAGGAAGCAAGGGGGCACAAGGGGCCCACAACGGTCCCCTACACAGAGATGCAAGTGTCGCCTTCCAGATGAGAGGTCAGCACACTCCAAGCTGTCATACACCCAGCCGAGGTGCAAACCCCATTCACCAAAAAGCTTAATAGACACCCCTGGCGTCCATACGGGGGTCCCTGGTCATATGGGTGACCCCACCCGAGGAAATCTAGCTCCATATTAAGAACATTGTGGTTCTATACTCTTATCTGCGGGAGGTTCGGCTGTTTTGTCTTTTGGCCCCACCTGGTGGATACACGTTGGCACTCCTTGACAGACACATTTCATATTTACATTTGTTACAATAACTCCTTGCCTCTTCATCATTTGGTAGGGATCCTCTTTTGGGAGACTATTTTGCGTGGGTGGACATAGCCTTTGTCACAGATGTATAGTAAACAAATTATGTGGATATAAGTGTTTGTGTGATTTTGCTTTATATCTGTTTATTTTGCCAGTAGTATCACCATACATTTTCCTGAAGAAGCCTGAATAGGCGAAACATGTTGAATAACATGCATGATGAATGACATTAAATGACTGTACAGTATGCTTTTAACCACTTCAGCCCCGGAAGATTAGGCTGCTCAATGACCAGAGCACTTTTTAAAATTTTGCACTGCGCTGCTTTAACGGGTAATTGCGCGGTCATGCAATGTTGTACCCAAACTAAATTTGCATCCCTTTTTACCACAAATAGAGCTTTTTTTATGGTATTTGATTGCCTCTGCTATTTAATTTTTTTGCAATATAAACGGGAAAGGACCGAAAATTTTGAAAAAAATATATTTTCTACTTTTTGTTATAAGAAAAGTCCAATAAACTAAATTTTAGTCATACATTTAGGCCAAAATGTATTCAGCCACATGTCTTTGGTAAATAATAAAGGTCAATAAGCGTATATTTATTGGTTTGTGCAAAAGTTATAGTGTCTACAAACTATGGTACAATTTCTGGACTTTACGCAGCTTTTAGTTTGACTGCCTATCTCATTTCTTGAGGTGCTAAAATGGCAGGGCAGTACAAAAATTACCCCAATTTGGAAAGTAGACACCCCAAGGAAATTTCTGAGAGGCTTGTGCCCATTGAATATTTAATTTTTTTGTCACAAAAAAAAAATGAAGAATGACAAAATAAAAATAAATTACACAAAGTTGTCACTAAATGATATATTGCTCACACATGGCATGGTTATATGTGGAATTGCACCCCAAAATACATTCTGCTGCTTCTCCTAAGTATGGGGATACCACATGTGTGAGACTTTTTGGGAGCCTAGCCACATACGGCACCCCGAAAACCAATCACTGCCTTCAGGATTTCTAAGGCTGTAAATTTTGCCCACATAGCACAACCCCCCCCCCCCCAAATTACCCCATTTTGGAAAGTAGGAACCCCAAGCTATTTGCTGAGAGGCATGTTGAGTTCATGGAATATTTAATATTTTGCCATAAGTTGCTGGAAAATTCCAAACTTTTTTTTATTTTTCACAAAGTTGTCACTAAATGATATATTGCTCAAACATGCCATGGGCATATGTGGAATTACACACCAAAATACATTCTGCTGCTTGTCCTGAGTACGGGGATACCACATGTGTGGGACTTTTTGGGAGCCTAGCTGTGTACGGGACCCCGAAAACAAATCACTGCCTTCAGGCTTTCTAAGGGCGTAAAATGGTGATTTTACTCCTCACTACCTATCACAGTTACAGAGGCCATGAAATGTCCAGATAGTACAAACCCCCCCCCCCCAAATTACCCCATTTTGGAAAGTAGACACCCCAAGGTATTTGCTAAGAGGCATGGTGAATATTTTGCAGCTCTCATTTGTTTTTGAAAATGAAGAAAGAAAAGAAAAATGTATTTTGTTTTTCAATTTTCAAAACTTTGTGACAAAAAGCGAGATCTGCAAAATACTCACCATACCTCTCAGCAAATAGCTTGGGGTGTCTACTTTCCAAAATGGGGTCATTTGGGGGGGGGGGGGTTGTGCTATCTGGGCATTTCATGGCCTCCGAAACTGTGATAGGCAGTGAGGAGTGAAATCAAAAATGTAAGCCTGAAGGTGGCGATTGGTTTTCGGGGTCCTGTACGCGGTTAGGCTCCCAAAAAGTCCCACACATGTGGTATCCCTGTGCTCAGGAGAAGCAACAGAATGTATTTTGGGGTATAATTTCACATATGCCCATGGCATGTTTAAGCAATATATCATTTAGTGACACCTTTCTGTAAAAAATTATAATAATTTTCCCGAAACTTGTGGCAAAATATTCCATGGACTCAACATGCCTCTCAGAAAATAGCTTGAAGTGTCTTTTTTCCAAAATGGGGTAATTTGGGGGGGTTTTGTGCTATCTTGACATTTCATGGTCTTCAAAACTGTGATAGGTAGTGAGGAAGTGAAATCACCATCTTACGCCCTTAGAAAGCCTGAAAGCGGTGCTTGGTTTTTGGGGTCCTGTACGCGGCTAGGCACCCAAAAAGTCTCACACATGTGGTATTCCCGTACTCTGGAGAAGCAGCAGCATGTATCTTGGGGTGTAATTTCACATATACATAACAAAACAGTGTTGCGCTTTCGAAATAACTACCAATAAATCCTTAAAGGGGTGTTCCGGGAAAAAAAAAATTAAAAGCCAGCAGCTACACATACTGCAGCTGCTGGCTTTTAATAAATGGACACTTACCTGTCCTGCAGTCCCTCGATGTCGGCACCGCAGCTGATGTCTTCGGCTTCACACCAGGAACCCTACTGCGCATGCCGCTCCTCTCTCCTATTAGCCCGGTGGCCGAGGGAGAAGAAGGAGGGAGCCCCGCGGTGACCTCACGGCCCCGGCCGGACTTACGGAAGTGGGAAAGGATACCTGTCAAAGACAGGTATCCTTCCCCCCTCCACCCCGAAAGGTGCCAATTTTGACACCGGAAGGGGGGAGGAATCTGATGACCTTCGCAAGTTCCACTTTAGGGTGGAGCTCCGCTTTAAATAAGAATAAATGATTAATTTGCAATGTAGCAAGATACTGAGTGCACAATTGTTGTGATCACGTTGTGATCCCTGTTTCACCAGAAGGTCAGAAAAAGCAGGTTCCCTCTCTGGGATACAGACGGATCAGCTGGTCATGGAGCTCCTATTCCGTCCGTGCTGCCTCCGGATGATTGGATGGATAACAGCCAGTACAAATTCCCTCAATGGGGTCCGGTGCACATAGGAATAGAAAAGGCAAAATCTAGTGCTCTCTGTATATCAAAACGGTTTATTTCCTCATTAAAATGTTACTCACAAATGCAGCACTTAAGCAGTGCGGGCTCAGGATGCATAGAAACGATAAGATGCTCATGGGATGACGCTGCCACTGCGACTCCTTCCCCCTATACGCGTTGAAATCAAATGGGCTACTACACCACCGTGACTTCTTCAGTAAGGGCCCTTAGGGAACACGTATATATACACACACAATGTTTTTTTTTATCTGCTGGCATGTAAGTGCATTACTTTTTAATAAGCGCCCTGTTATTGATATTTTACACTATTGTGGTGTTTTTTCTCTTATTGGGATATGCCATTTGGTGCATCCACTGGAAGCAAAAGGGCCTGTGATTTACTCATTGGCTACCTGGAGTGATCTTCCCCGTCTTCTGTATGTTGACCTATAAAATGGAGATGGAGCATTTGAGATACTAAGCCTTCTTTGACCCCCCCCCCCCCCCCCCCCCCCCGTAATAGGTGGTCAATGCTCTCTGGTAAAAACACATCGTTTATTGGTGGTGGTTTATCACGTGGTGGAAGATTTCAGTTGCTGTATCAGCAATCAAGAGACTCATCTATAGTTGTGTCACCTGTGTGACTCATAGACTTTTGTTTGTTTTTCACTTAGCTCAACATATTTTTATTTATTTCAATTTTTGTGATGAAATCTCACTAGAGTGTTGCAGCTTATATTCACTTCAAGTGCCGTTTATTTCTGTTTTTTAACAATAGGGAAGTCTTTCCTATCACTGGAAGGTGATAACAACAGGTTTTCAATCTGAGGAGGAGTGTTCCAGTCCCTTTAGGTCCAGGAAACATGGTCAGCCATGAAAGCCAAGCTCCCCATCAACATATAGTGCTCAGAGCAATATGAATGGCTCTGAAACAATAGCTCCCCCTTCAGCAAGGATACCCAATTACGGTGCAATCAGACAATGCCACGGCTGTCCCATACATTAACCATCAAGGGGGCACTAGGCGTCATGCAGCCTTGAAGGAAGCAAGCCAGATAATCTCATAGATGGAAACTCACTGTCCAGCGATCTCTGCTGTCATCATCCCAGAAGTGGACAACTGCAAAGCGGGCTATTTTGGCTGCCACCACCTGGGTTAAGGGGAATGGGCCCTTCACCCTGATATCCTCAATCTGATATATGAGAAATGGGGGACTCCAAATGTTGACATCCTAGATTGAACAACAAACAGCCTCTGTTTGTCGCCAGGACCAAGAATCCTTTATTGTTGGCCTTGGATGTTTTGATAATTCCCTGGTCTCAGTTCAGGCTAATCTGTGCCTTTCCCCAAGTGCAAATAGTACTTTGTCTGCTTAAAAGATAGAGCAGAGAAAGAGTTATTCTTATTGCCCAAAACTGGCCCAGGAGAACCTGTTACACAGACATACAGTATATACTTGAGTATAAGCTGAGTTTTTCAGCACATTTTTTTGTGCTGAAAATGCCCCCCTCGGCTTATACTGGTGTCAAGCAGTTTTCTGCAGCAGAGAATGAAATTTTCCATATCTCAGGGCAACTGGGTGCTAGGAACCCCAAATTTGGTGTGGAACTAGCACTACAACATATCCAAAGATGGGGTTCCTAGCACCAAGTGGCCCCGAGATAAGGGGCCCCAAAGTCGGTTGAATCACAGAAATTACCCTGCGCCTCACATTTAGGTCTTCCTACAATCAAGCCATGACTAGAATTTGGCCTTAAGCACTCTGAAAGGACATGTTTCCGTTTGTTCCATTCTTTTTCGAGACCTCTGGCTTTGCTCTCTCTTGTAAAAAAAATGTTTCAAGGTGTAACTGTGCTTCTTCAGGATTTCACCTTGGTTCGCTCTGCCCTGCAGAAACCACCCTTTGAATCCATTAGGGAATCAGAGGTATCTCTTTAATTTACTTCTCCTGCAACCTAGCCTTTTTGGTTACTATTCCGACTGTCAGTTGTGTCTCTTAGTTGGCAGCTCTCTCTTGTAAGGAGCCATTCCTCGATCTTCAGCGTTACAAGGTTGTCTTATGACCCGTACACATGGTCGGAAATTCCGACGGAAAATATCCGATCAGACCATGTTGTCAGAAAATCCGACCGTGTGTGGGCTCCATTGGACTTTTTCCGTCAGAAATTCAGAAAAATTTGAGATTCTGCTCTCAAATTTTCCGACAACAAAATCCGATCGGACCTTTTCCGATCGTGTGTAGAGAATTCCGACGGACAAAGTGCCACGCATGCTCAGATCAAATTACGAGACCAAAGCTATTGGTTACTAGCCTCTACGTAGTTCCGTTGTACGCAACGAACGTCACCACGCTCAGAATGATCGGATTTTCCGACAACTTTGTCCGACCGTGTGTATGCAACACCAGCGTCGGAAAAAATCAGACGGATTTTGTGGTCGGAATTTCCGACCGTGTGTACGGGGCATTACTCTTACAGGTTTTGCAGCAGCACTCTGAAGTTGGATATTTGACATTTGTTGTTGAGCTTGTTGGCACAGTTAATTTTTCCTGGTTGTTACCCACCCTTCTCATTCATTGCTTGAAGATGCCCCAGGTTTTTGCAGCAGTACCCTGAAGTTGTTTTTTTTTTTTACATTTGTTGTTGGGCCGTTGGCACAGTTCTTTTTTCCTGATTGTTGCCCACCCTTTTCATTCATTGCTTGAAAATGCCCCAGAATCTATGAATACTTTGCCTGTGTCCTTTACTGTACAATTAGAATAAGATGAATTTTGACTTACCTGTAATTTCCATATCTTGTAGTACAGTTCAGCATAAAACACAAGCCAGCCTCTCATTCCATGGTTAGTATGCATTTCTTGTGATAATGCAGCCGAAATCACGGCTGTGATAAACTCTGCGTCACTGAATAGATACACAATGGAATAGTAGGTGATTAATCAAAATAACCATACATGCATGTGAATAAAAAAGATCAATGCGAACCAAAGAACTGAAAAAGTCCCATTTTAAATGGTCATAACATGACATATACAAAGTCCACAAAGTCCATCAAGCACTCTTGATTATGTGACTTCCAAGATACAGTATAATCTTCTCAGAAAGATAGACAACCCTTCACCACAGGCATCAGCATTCAAGCACCCAATAGTGACGTATAAGCTGGCTGCTTACCAGATTGTATTGACTACTTTAATTAAAAAGTCCCGCCTGAGCACTGAGAACGGAAACGCTGTTAGCACCATACTGTATACATTAATTCACATTAAAAATAAAGTTAAAAAACAGGACAATTGAGCAAGATCGATTTGCAGGAAATCTTAAAATGAATATATATATATATATAACCCTCAAGTTATAATACGGCATCATATAACCTGATACTTCATAGGCTATTAAGTTAATACATTTGTCAATACCGCATTTATCCTCAAGATGTCTCACTCTCTCACAAAGAGCACCAATGCAATATATGACTTGAATCTCCCATAATGTTGATAATGGGCTGCTATCACTGATCAATTTGCATCGATAAAAGACATACTATCAGTGATAGACCGACTGGAGCACTGAATATATTAAAAAGAAAAATACATTTAAATCATAATCAGGAATATTAACCAGACAAAGCCCGCAAAAGGCTAAGCTCCATTTATATTGGATCCTAGGTGTTGGTAGCTGCTATCTAAAGCTTAGTATATGTTAATGCCATTCCTCTAACCCTTGTATCCATTTATGATGTGGGATATAAAAATTACTTTTGTATAATATAAAATTTATTTTTATATCCCACCTCATAAATGGATACAAGGGTTAGAGGAATGGCATTAACATATACTAAGCTTTAGATAGCAGCTACCAACACCTAGGATCCAATATAAATGGAGCTTAGCCTTTTGCGGGCTTTGTCTGGTTAATATTCCTGATTATGATTTAAATGTATTTCTCTTTTTAATATATTCAGTGCTCCAGTCGGTCTATCACTGATAGTATGTCTTTTATCGATGCAAATTGATCAGTGATAGCAGCCCATTATCAACATTATGGGAGATTCAAGTCATATATTGCATCGGTGCTCTTTGTGTGAGAGTGAGACATCTTGAGGATAAATGCGGTATTGACAAATGTATTAACTTAATAGCCTATGAAGTATCAGGTTATATGATGCCGTATTATAACTTGAGGGTTATATATATATTAATTTTAAGATTTCCTGCAAATCGATCTTGCTCAATTGTCCTGTTTTTTAACTTTATTTTTAATGTGAATTAATGTATACAGTATGGTGCGAACGGCGTTTCCGTTCTCAGTGCTCGGGCGGACTGAGGCTGCGCCTAACAAATCATATCATTGGCTAAAGCTGATGATTGATACTACAAAAACGTCTGACCTCAGTGACCAGGTACACCCCCTGAAGACGTGTAAACGAAACGTACGTCGAGGCGGTACCTGGTCACTTTTTTACTCCACTTCCGGTCTCCTGGTTGTCGGCCACTCGAGTTGGAAAGCACGCCGCTTCCACAGGGCCAGACACGAGATTTCTCCATTAGGTAACAACATTTAAATGTGAGCAGCCCCAGTGCCGGGTCAGGCACTGTGCTACGTAAGTAGCCATTTGGCTATTTTCTTTTTTATTTCTTTTTTAAATAAAACAGTATTATGCTATGGCTATGTTTGCTCTTTTCATATACCCTGCCTGAGCCACTAAGGAGGAAGTGACACCTGTCATGATCCCATGTCATCATACATGTGAGCAGGCACAAACCTGTAAAAGCGCAGCTGACTAACTTTTTAATTAAAGTAGTCAATACAATCTGGTAAGCAGCCAGCTTATACGTCACTATCGGGTGCTTGAATGCTGATGCCTGTGGTGAAGGGTTGTCTATCTTTCTGAGAAGATTATACTGCATCTTGGAAGTTACATAATCAAGAGTGCTTGTCACAATTATTATTTGGAGGGGTTCATTCACCCAAATGGACTTTGTATATGTCATGTTATGACCATTTAAAATGGGACTTTTTCAGTTCTTTGGTTTGCAATGATCTTTTTTATTCACATGCATGTATGGTTATTTTGATTAATCACATACTATTCCATTGTGTATCTATTATCACTGTAGTGGTACCCAGTATCCTTACTAGGTAGGGTCTGGTATATATATTAATATTGTGGAAGATTTCTATTGTAATAGGTTACTAAGTAGTCTATTTCACTTATTTAGTCACGGAGCGCCCCTATTGCATATTTTCAAGTATGCATTTCTTGCTACAAAAATGAAGACATACAGGGTAGGGTAGGATTATAGGGAAGGCAACCAGGGTTGGTGTCTTCAAAACCTTTGCAGGTGTCCAATCACCTGAAGGTATGAGCCTACAACTTTGCCTGTGTCCTTTACTGTACTCTAAGATATGGAATTTATGTATTTGTGCAAACACTGCTTGATTTAACAATGGCACATGTTTGAGTGATGTTCTGGATTGATATATATATATATATATATATATATATATATATATATATATATATATATATATATACAGTATTTCACAAAAGTGAGTACACGCCTCAACTTTTTGTAAATATTTTATTATATATTTTCACGTGACAACACTGAAATTACACTTTGCTACAATGTAAAGTAGTGAGTGTACAGCTTGTATAACGGTGTAAATATTTTCCGTCCTCTCAAAATAACTCAACACACAGCCATTAATGTCTAAACTGCTGGCATAAAGTGATTGAATATGTCCAAATTTGGCCCAAATTGTCAATATTTTGTGTGGTCACCACTATTTTCCAGCACTGCCTTAACCATCTTGGGCATGGAGTTCACCAGAGCTTCACAGGTTGCCACTGGAGTCCTCTTCCACTCCTCAATGACGAAATCACGGATCTGCTGGATGTTAGAGACCTTGCGCTCCTCCACCTTCCATTTGAGGATGGGCCACAGATGCTCAATAGGGTTTAGGTCTGGAGACATGCTTGGCCAGTCCATCACCTTTGCCCTCAGCTTTTTTAGCAAGGCAGTGGTCATCTTGGAGGTGTGTTTGGGGTTGTTATCATGTTGGAATACTGCCCTGCGGCCCAGTCTCGAAAGGGAGGGGATCATGCTCTGCTTCAGTGTCACAGTACATGTTGGCATCAATGGTTCCCTCAATGAACTGTAGTTCCCCAGTGCCTGCAGCACTCATGAAGCCCCATGACACTCCCACCACCATGCTTGACTGTAGGCACAACACACTTGTCTTTGTACTCCTCACCTGGTTGCCGCCACACACGTTTGACACCATCTGAAGCAAATACGTTTATCACCACAGGACACGGTTCTAGTAATCCATGTCCTTAGTCTGCTTGTCTTCAGCAAACTGTTTTCGGGCTTTCTTGTTCATCATCTTTAGAAGAGGCTTCCTTCTGGAATGACAGCCATGCAAACCAATTTGATGTAGTGTGCTGTGTATGGTCTGAGCACTGACAGGCTGACTCCACACCCCTTCAACCTCTACAGCAATGCTGGCAGCATTCATACGTCTATTTCCCAAAGACAACCTCTGGATATGACGCTGAGCATGTGCACTCAACTTCTTTGTTTGACCATGGTGAGGCCTGTTCTGAGTGGAACCTGTCCTGTTAAACCACGGTATGGTCTTGGCCACCATGCTGCAGCTCAGTTTCAGGGTCTTGGCAGCCTTCTTATAGCCTAGGCAATCTTTATGTAGAGCAATAATTCTTTTTTTCAAATTCTCATAGAGTTCTTTGCCATGAGGTGCCATGTTGAACTACCAGTGACCAGTATGAGAGAGTGAGAGCGATAACACCAAATTTAACACACCTGCTCCCCATTCACACCTGAGACCTTGTAACACTAACGAGTCACATGGCATCGGGGAGGGAAAATTACTAATTGGGCCCAATTTTGAAATTTTTACTTAGGGGTGTACTCACTTTTGTTGCCAGTGTTTTAGACATTAATGGCTGTGTGTTGAGTTATTTTGAGGGGACAGCAAATTTACACTGTTATACAAGCTGTACACTCACTACTTTACATTGTAGCAAAGTGTAATTTCTTCAGTGTTGTTACATAAAAAGATATAATAAAATATTTACAAAAAATGTGAGGGGTGTACACACTTTTGTGAGATACTGTGTGTGTATATATATATAATGAATTTTAAACACATACTGAATACAACAACACAGATTCATAATGCTCATGAACTTCTCCAACATCATATATCACATTTTGAGCAGCAGATCAGGTACTCACTTTAAAGCGGAGCTCCACCCTAAAGTGGAACTTCCGCTCATTGGATTCCTCCCCCCCTTCCGGTGTCACAATTGGCACCTTTCGGGGGGGGAGGGGGGACAGGATGTTGACAGGTATCCTTTCCCACTTCTGGAAGTCCGGCTGTGATGCGGCTGTGACGTCACCGAGGGGCTCCCTCCTCCTCCTCCTCGTCCCTCCGGGGCCTCGCGCATGCGCAGTAGGACTCCCGTCGTGAAGCCGAAAGGCTACACTGCCAGGTTACCTTACCCGCAATGGCGGTGGCAGCACCCGACAGCTGATGGAGACAGCAGCTGCAGTATGTGTAGCTGCTGGCTTTTAATTTTTTTTTCCGGAACACCCCTTTAATATCAACATTGCTATGTAAAGCAAGACGCATAAACTAATGTTAACCAGCAGTCCTCCTCCAGTTGACCCTCTTTCAGCACACCAATATACAGTGATACGTGTTTCCCACTATGGACACGGGGTTATTAAACCTGGACCACACTGAATCTGGTGCAGCTGTGTGAAGTACCTGATCAACTTCTATGTTTTATTCTCAAAGCTTAATTGAATAAGCTTAAAGCGGTTGTATACCCTAATTTGTAAATATTTACCTACAGGTAAGCATATAATAAGGCTTGCCTGTAGGTAAAATGAATATCTCCTAAACCTGTATGGTTTAGGAGATATTTCCTTTGCATGCAGCCGCTGACGTCAGCGGCGCATGTGCGGGCAAGATGTCAGCTCACTCGGCGTGGACCAGGCTGCGATACAGGGGCCTCGTTCTATGGTAAGTATTTCATAATGAGCTAGTATGGCCTAAGTGACTCCATTACATAAGGTAAAGTGTTACCCCCATGCCTTTAGAGAATGACCTTCAACTCACTTTCTCCTAATTGGATAAAGATGTCTTACGATCAGACATATATTTCATTCTGTAAATGAAGTAACGGAGCACTTTTGCTGTATTTCTTGAATCGGTAAGTGCCCTTATTCAAAGAAGCCACAGATTCTGTGTAAATGTATTTATTTGCGGATGAGTGGTACATTTAAATCCTCCTTATTCATTCACCTGCTTAGACCCACAAGTGAATAGCCACCAATGTAACACTGTTACCAGTGCAACAGAGGGACCCAATGCCGAGCAGGGTTTTGCAGACCAGTCCAGCTTTTTAGATGGATCTGAGAATAAGGCCACTTTCTAATCCCCACAGTATTGTCAACGAACTGCCTCTGGTTCCTTAGAGTTTCGACAAAGCCAGCAGTTACTACTACAACTTATTGGATATGAGGTTAACTTTTTCAATACTGCCCTGTAATTTTGAGACACAGCTCCAAGCTGAAGTCATAGGTGGCATCTCAAAAATTTCAGAAACTTACTAAACTCTGGTCCCAAATGCCTGCATGCTGTTGGGTGTGAAACTAGATGATTGATCTTTGATCACTTGCCCCTTCTAATGTTGTAAGAGTTTAACCATACAAAGCTGTAAGCAGAAACTGTAAAGAGAGAGTAAATTCTTAATAAATAACAATTTCCTGTAAATTATAAATACATTTTTATCAATGTCCTTAGCAAAACACACATTACCGCCATAATATTTTCGTCTGGATATCTTTAAATGTGAAGTTTAACCTACTTAATTGTTGTTCTTTTTTCTCCTCAACATGCTAATGAAATTTGTAAATAAAACCTTTCCACGCTTCACGCAGTGCAGCAGACTTTTGCAGGTAGAAGGGGTCGGTAGGGTGTTGTACATAGCTTCCAGAAAATATCTCAGCACTCTGCCTCAGTACTGCTGTCAAGAGCCCGCAGTCCAGGTTTAAGCAGTGGGCTTGCTCCTGGGGGGAGTTATGCAAATATCAAAATGCCTTGATGAGCAGCCCACAGTGTCCAGTGGAATCACAGTAAGCAAGCAACTTCAGTACAGTAGAGGTGCCTATACAACTGTACAAGACTGAAAGTAAGCCAAGGCAGGAGTTCAAATTTAAGGCCCCTTTCACACGTTTTTACGGGCTTCGCTGATCCCCGCTGAGCAGGCAGATAACAGGTCCATCTGCGCTCACTGTGCAGAGACGGACCTGTCAGAGTCCCGCTCTCCCCTATGAGATCGTCAGAAAATGGACAGCCTGTCCGTTTTTCATCCAATCCCACCCACTGGACAGATGACGAACATATCACCATCTGTTTGTTTTCAGATGATTTTGTCAGATCGGATGTCAGCGGATACATGTCCGCTGACATCTGCCTCCCCATAGAGGGCAGTGGGTGGCCCGATCGGGTCTGCCTGAAAAATAGACAGGCGGACTCAATCAGTCCAATCATGTGAAAGGGGCCTAAGACATGTTACAAAGGCCTGTCTTTAGGATTAAGTGTTGCCACCTGCCATTCCCCTGTCTAATAAAAGTATCCTTACTGATCACTTCTTTTTGTTTGAGTTCCACTTTATCTTTGTTCCAATAGTATGGTATGTTTTGTTAAACTTGTTCTCGTGCATATGGTTAAGTTAAAAAAAGAAACATTTTCTTTATTTTATCTTGTAAAAAAGAAATCGCAAAGAAAAAAAAATCAGCCATTCTTACCATTACAGCAGTAGCAGATACAGCACATATATACCAATTACAAAACATGGGATACATTCTATGAATTTAGTCTACTTTAAACATTCAGTAAAAGCTGAACTTTGGGAAAAGTAAAAGCCCTCACTTGTAGTGGGGGTGTGCCCGCACTGCAAGGGTTATTTGCCCGTTTAGTCTAGCGGACAGCACTTTTTTCATAGTCCGATAAAAGTGGGGGTGAGGCCCTACTTCAAGGGAGGAGTTTTTAGTTTTCCAGGGTTCAACATTAAGTGTCTGCACTGCACAACCGATCCTACTCAAACTGCCAATCCTGACCTCCTCTTCTAAAAATACTGGTGTTTTGGCTGCATACTTATTCAGTGGCATCCATACTTTTTGAATTACCAGCCTGCAACAAGTATTGACATTTTCAGATTTCTGCATGCTTGTTCCAAGCCAGTTAACTAGCAAATCCAGTAGAAGGCCTGCAGTGGTGGCCTCTGTACGTTTCTCAACTGACTGTGCTGATGGTGGAATCAAGCGGTTTTATTTCCTTCCACCGATGGTGGAAGGAAAGAAAATCAAGTAATCTATGGACTGCCTAAGCCACCCTGCTGTGCAATGGATCAAAGTCACAGTTTCCTCTATGAGTCAAGCTAATTTCCTGCTATGGGAAATCAGAAATATTTCTCTGCTTGCTATCTTTTTAGTTTCCTCACCACTCTGTGTGTTTTCCTGCCTCTGCAGCCTATGAGAGAGGACCTGGCCACTGGAAGTGTCGCCTCCACCAATAGGAGGTGTCCACATCACACAGACAGTGCTGTGGACACCCAAAGAAGAACACCAGGAAGTAAACAGAAGAAGAGATCATGATTGCCATGATCGTGACTTCAGGTAAGTAAAATTGGCATTTGGAAAGGTTTTTTTTTTTTTTTTTTTTCATTCCAGTGGTTAGTTACAGGGAGGTAGGAGGGAGAGTTGGGCTTTAATGCTTACAACAATAATCTACAATGCACTGAAATATGTCGAGCTTTTTCATCTTGATCACATGTATAATTTTATAGTCTCCGAACATGACATTCACCTTTAAGATAATTTGTTTACAATCATTCTATAGTGCTGTCATATAGCTCCTAATGCAATGTACAAATGACTTTACATCCTGGATTGTACTGTATCAACCCTGTGCCCCAGAATGAATGGTATCACAGCAGGTACAGTATGGTGATGTCACCATGCTGTTCATTTTGAAGTCATCATTTGATGCATGAACAGTGGAGTTTTATTTAAAGTTAACGCCACCTTAAAATAGAACTATCACTTCATACAGTATACACTACAGTGCATTCGAAAAGTATTCACAGAGCTTCACTTTACAGCCTTATTCTAAAATGGTTTGAATTCATTATTTTCCTCAAAATTCTACAAACAATACCCCATAATGTCAACGTGAAAGTTTATTTGAAATCTTGTGCAAATTTAAGAAAAATAACAAACAAAAATGTCAAATGTACATAAGTATTCACAGCCTTTGCAATGACACTCAAAAATTGAACTCAGGTACATCCTGTTTCCACTGATTATCCTTGAGATGTTTCTACAACTTGTTTGGAGTCCACCCGTGTAAATTCAGTTAATTGGACATGATTTGGAAAGGAACACACCTGTCTATATAAGGTCCCACAGTTAACAGGGCATGTCAGAGCACAAATTAAGCCATAAAGTCCAACGAATTTCCTGTAGCCCTCTGAGACAGGATTGTATCAAGGCACAGATCTGGGGAAGGGTACAGAAACATTTCTGCAGCAGATGAGCACAGTGGCCTCCATCGTCCATAAATGGAAGGACTTTGGAACTACCACGACTCTTCCTAGAGCGAGCCATCCAGCCAAACTGAGCGATCGGGGGAGAAGGGCCTTAGTCAGAGAGGTGACCAATAACTCGATGGTCACTCTGACAGAGCTCCAGCCTTTCTCTGTGGAGAGAGGAGAACCTTCCAGAAGAACAACCATCTCTGCAGCACTACACCAATCGGGCCTGTATGGTAGAGTGGCCAGGCGGAAGCCACTCCTCAGTAAAAGGCACATGACAACCCACTTGGAGTTTGCCTGGACTCTTAGACAATGAGGAACAAAATTCTAGGGTCTAATGAAACAAAGATTAAACTCTTTGGCCTGAATGGCAAGAGGAAACCAGGCAACGCTCATCACCTGGTAAATGCTATCCCTACAGTGAAGCATGGTGATGGCAGCATCATGCTGTGGGGATGTTTTTCAGCTGCAGGAACTGCAAGACTAGTCAGGATTGAGGGAAAGTTGAAGACAGCTATGTACAGAGACATCCTTGATGAAAGCCTGCTCCAGAGCACTCTGGAGCCCAGACTAGGGCAAAGATTCATCTTCCAACAAAACAACAACCCTAAGCACACAGCCAAGATAACAAAGGAGTGGCTATGGGACAACTCTGTGAATATCATTGGCCCGGCCAGACTTGAACCTGATTGTGCACCAACGCTTTCCATCCAACCTGATGGAGCTTTAGAGGTCCTGCAAAGAAGAATGGGAGAAACTACCTGATAATAGGTGTGCCAAGCTTGTAGCATCATTGTCAAAAGTCTTGAGGCTGTAATTGGTGCCAAAGGTGCTTCAACAAAGTGTTAAGCAAAGGCTGTGAATACTTATGTACATTTTTATTTTTTATTCAATTTTTTTTATAAATTCGCAAAGATTTCTAACAAACTTCTTTCACATTGTCATTATGTTGTATGGTTTCTAGAGTTTTGAGGAAAAAAATAATTTAATCAATTTTGGAATAAGGCTGTAACATAACAAAATGTGAAAAAACGTGAAGTGCTCTGAATACTTTTTGGATGCATTGTATTATGTGATGTTACAGTCCCTAAGAGCACAAACTACATATAGTACTTTGTCCCATCTTTCTAGGAGCTTTAGAAGCTGAGATCCACTGTGACAGGTTGCCCCGAGCACCGCCCACCACTTTCTGATCACAACGTTTCAATGTTTTAAGGAAAAAGATATCTAATTGACAGTGCTTATGTCTTCTGCCATGCGCTTTCTCAACACAGGCATTTGAATGCAGGGTAGGGGGCTTGTCAGTTTGACAGCACAGGCAGGAACACAGCAGTGCTGTTCCTTTGCTGCCCACACATGTCCTGCTTAGCAGCTGAGAGCTGCAGTGGTGTCAGAATGAGGTCCTATTCAATTGTACATAGACCATGGCACAGGGCCTTCATAACAAATAGTAAGTTAAAATCATTCATAAATCTTGTTGTGACACTGCTGCTGCTCCCAGCTTATAAACAGACATGGCGTTCATGAGCAGAACAGAAACAGCGCTGCAATGTGTGTGCCTAAGCGTTAAACTGAGGCGCCACTTTTTTGGTAGGAAATCTGTGGGCAGAGAGTGAGTTGTGCTGTCACATACTGGATCTCAGCTTCTACAGCTTCAAGAAATATGGGAAAGAGTCCTATGTGTTCTATGTACCATTGGTGTGTGGAGTATCACATAATATATGAAGAGACATAAGTACCGTATATACTCGAGTATAAGCCGAGTTTTTCAGCACATTTTTTTGTGCTGAAAGTGCCCCCCTCGGCTTATACTCGAGTCAAGCACTTTTCTGCAGCAAAAAAAAAAAAAATTCCGACCCGACTTTGGGGCCCCGTATCTCGGGGCCACTTGGGTTTAGGAATCCCAAATTTGGTGTGCCAACCCAGTCGACCTAGCACTATAACATATCCAAATATGGGGCCCCAAAGTCGGTTCGGAAAATGTCATTCTCTGCTGCAGAAAAGTGCTTGACATTTTCTGACCCGAATTTGGGGCCCCGTATCTCGGGGACACTTGGAGCTAGGAACCCCAAATTTGGCATTCAAACCCAGTTGAACTAGCACTACAACATATCCAAAGATGGGGTTCCTAGCACTAAGTGGCCCCGAGATACAGGGCCCCAAAGTCGGTTCAGAAAATGTCATTCTCTGCTGCAGAAAAGTGCTTGAGATTTTCTGACCCGAATTTGGGGCCCCGTATCTCGGGGACACTTGGTGCTAGGAACCCCAAATGTTGTATTCCAACCCAGTGGAATTAGCACTACAACATATCCAAAGATGGGGTTCCTAGCACTAAGTGACCCCGAGATACAGGGCCCCAAATCGGTCAACTGTGTCCATCTGCATGGGCACAGTGAGGCTGCAAATGGGCATCGTTGACCCTCTTATCCACTTACAGTAGCTGCGCATTTCTCACCCTAGGCTTATACTCGAGTCAATAAGTTTTCCCAGTTGTTTGTGGTAAAATTAGGTGCCTCGGCTTATATTCGGGTCGGCCTATACTCGAGTATATACGGTACATAAAAAAAACAAAATATTCAGCTAGTGCCATTAGGCTCTCTGGTCTCACTGTAAAAATCTTTAATTTGGTTGTAAGGTCCACCAATCAATGGCCAGCAGAGAAAGTAGATGATTGACCATAATGTATAAGGCATTTTTCCAGCAACTTTAAAGCATATCTAAACCCAAAAGCAAAATTTAAATATATTGCAGCTTATGAATACTTACAGTGGCTTTAAAAAGTATTCATACCCCTTGACATTTTCCACATTTTGTCATGTTACAACCAAAAACGTAAATGTATTTAATTGGGATTTTATTTAATAGACCAACACAAAGTGGTACATAATTGTGAAGTGGAAGGGAAATGATAAATGGTTTTCAACATTTTTTACAAATAAATATCTGAAAAGTGTGACGTGCATTTGTATTCAGCTGCCATTACAGCTGCAATTCTTTTCTCTACCAACTTTGCACATCTAGAGATTAAAATTGTTGCCCATTTTTCTAATAGCTCAAATAGCAAAATAGCTCAAGCTCTGTCAGATTGGATGTAGAGGGTCTGTGAACAGCAATTTTCAAGTCTTGCCACAGATTCTCAATTGGATTTAGGTCTGGACTTTGACTGGGCCATTCTAACACATGAATATGCTTTGATCTATATTATTCCATTGTAGCTCTGGCTGTATGTTTAGGGTTGTTGTCCTGCTGGAAGGTGTACCTCCCCCCAGTCTCAAGTCTTTTGCAGAATCTAACAGCTTTTCTTCTAAGATTGCCCTGTATTTGGCTCCATCGTCCCATAAACTCTGACCAGCTTCACGGTAGGGATGGTTTGTTCAGGGTGATGTGCAGTGTTAGTTTTCTGCCACACGTAGCCTTTTGCTTTTAGGCCAAAAAGTAAAATTTTGGTCTCATCTCACCAGAGCACCTTATTCCACATGTTTGCTGTGTCCCCCACATGGCTTCTCGCAAATTGCAAACAGGACTTCTTATGGCTTTCTTTCAACAATGGTTTCTTCTTGCCACTCTTTCATAAAGGCCAGATTTGTGGAGTGCATGACTAATAGTTGTCCTGTGGACAGATTCTCCCACCTGAGCTGTGGATCTCTGCAGCTCCTCCAGAGTTACCATGGGCCTCTTGGCTGCTTCTCTGATTAATGCTCCCTTTGCCCGGCCTGGCAGTTTAGGTGGGCGGCCATGTCTTGGTAGGTATGCAGTTGTGCCATACTCTTTCCATTTTCGGATGATCGATTGAACAGTGCTCTGTGAGATGTTCAAAACTTGGGATATCTTTTTATAACCTAACCCTGCTTTAAACTTCTCCACAACTTTATTCCTGGCCTGTCTGGTGTGTTCCTTGGCCTTCATGATGCTGTTGGTTCACTAAGATTTTCTAACAAACCTTTGAGAGCTTCACAGAACAGCTGTATTTATACTGCAATTAAATTACATACAGATGGACATTATTTATGAATTGGTGACTTCTGAAGGCAATTGGTTTCACTAGATTTTAGTTAGGGGTATCAGAGTAAAGGGGGCTGAATACAAACGTATGTCACACTTTTCAGATATTTATTTGTTTAAAAATGTGAAAACCATTTATTCTTTTCCTTCCACCTCACAATTTTGTGGAACTTTGTGTTGGTCTATCACATAAAATCCCAATAAAATACATTTACATTTTTGGTTATAACATGACAAAATGTGCAAAATTTCAGGGGGTATGAATACTTTTTCAAGGCACTGTAGATGTGGTGGCTGCATTTGTTTTCTTTTTTAGACAATTTTTTTCCTTTAGGTCTTTTTTACCCCTCTGGCTACATGTTATATTTTAGGTGGGTGATTATGAGACTGGGGTCCAACCACTTGCTTTTACTGCCCCCTTGCTGCTCTTGTAAACTAGGCTTTATTTTCACATGGTGGACTGGCCAGTAAATCTGTTATTTTTTAACTGTAACAGACCAATCTGTCCATCAAAAGTGTCAGATAGAGGGTTGAGACAAATCAGGTAACACTGACAACCATGCTCCCACTGGTCATATTTATGTAAAACATTTATCCCAAAATGAAAACAAAACTGTTAACTGCTTTAGGCCTAATGCACATTGGGCAAAAAAAAACACTTTTATAGGCATTTGACATTTTTTCAGCCTGTAAATGCATCTGTATGTTAGCCCATGTCCATGTACGCATAGGCGTTTACAGGCATTTTAGAAGAGGAGCATTTACACGCTTGAAAAAAAACCATCACCGTAATGTTCGGGAAAGGAGCGTTTGGCCAGAAAAAACACATAAAATGTTAACAGTAGATGTGTTTATGAGCGTCTGCACATTAATGCATTCTAATGGCCAGAAGAAATTACTATTCTGGCCAAAAGGATATATTAACATCAAATGCGTAAATGCACATAAACACGTGCGCAAAACAGGGCTTTTACCACATATTTTAAGCAGCTTTTGTTCTGCAAGGAGAAACAGTGTTTAGAAGAGATGAGCAAACACTCAGTGTGCATGAGACCTAACAAGTGTTAGCGGAAGTTCAGCTTTAATTTGTTAGTCAAGTCCATCTAAACCAACTAATGCATCTAACACTACCTTCCCCCCAGAATGCTGCATACACGTGAAGAGAAAAGAAATGGACTGCAAACTGATGCCTCATAAAATTCAAACTCCTTTATCAGATAGACAACATCACAGATACCCCAGGGAAGCCCGTTGATGTGTTTCACACCATGAGAAGCTTACTCATAACACACTGCAGCCATGTGAAACAGGTATATAAATAAAATAATCAACCATTCCATTAATTGCTAACACATAAATAGTGAAGCACTGGCTTCATCTGCAAAGGATGAATTAAAACAACATAAACATATAAACAAAGCCCTTAATGGGATTTTTCAGTGCATTGTCGCCTTAATTCCCAGTATCAAGCACCATGTTTCTAGTATGTTATTCTGTAACCTTTATACTTAACTTATGTTATGTTTCTCATTTGTCTTTTTCTGTAGAGTTATATTTATTACATCGGTCACGTCTCATGCCCCTGAAGAAGCCAATGTCTTGGCGAAACATGTAGGGAAGACTTGACCCACAATCATAATAGGCCAATACCATTCCAGCCATTAGTATAGCTCCTTCTTTGCATGTTTAACTTGAATATGAATTTGTGTATGTACTACTTGTTTATAATATAATGTAATAAAATGTATCATTTTAAATAATTTTGATTGAGTTGTTCTGGCACCACAATAATCCCCATCCTCTCTGTTTCTGTTTTTCATATAAACAAAGCCCTACAAACACAGATTAAAAAAACAAGTAAATCCATAATTGTAAGTATGTACTGGTCTAAATCACTTCGGGATAGGATGAAATAATAATCTGTATATTCTGTTTTGTGTTCATACAATCTTGCTATGTATTGGGACGTACTATTTTTGGTATGATTAATCATGGATTTACTTTTTTTTTTCTTTTGTCTTTGTGGGAGTATGCTTATAAGCTTATGTTTTCATTCATTCTTTGCAGATGAAGCCAGTGCTGCACCATCCATGTGTTCTAATAAATTGAATGGTTAATTGATTGTTTTATTTATATACCTGCTTCACATGGCTGCAGTGTGTTATGGTGTGAAATGCCTCAACAGGCTTCCCTGGGGTAGCTACTGTATGATGTTGTCAATCTGATAATGATTTGTTTAAGTGCTGGAATAAAGAAGTTGGAATTTTATGAGGCATCGTGTGCATTCATATGCACACGATGTGCGAATAAGTTCTCCTTAGGTAACGGAGCAACTACAATTGAAGCTGGCAATACACTGATAGAAAATCAGCTGTTTCAGCAGGGACCAGCCGAATATTGATCAGTGTATGGTCATTACTGCTCGACTTCTGACAAAGGGACATGTTGAAAAATAGATTCCTCCGTCCACCTTGTTTGTGTGGATAAAGAATTTGTAAGCTGCAGTTTATTACATTTTTGTTTTTGAGTTTAACCGCTTAAGGACCGCCTCACGCCGATATACGTCGGCAGAATGGCATGGCTGGGCACAACCACGTACCTGTACGTGGCCCTTTAAGAGCCCAGCCGTGACCGCGGCCGCGGGACCAGCGGACCCGATCTCCGCTGGTGTCTCGCGATCGGGTCACAGAGCTGAAGAACGGGGAGAGGTATGTGTAAACAAACCTCTTCCCAAGCTTCCTAGTGACGCTGTCACTGATCCGCTGTTCCCTGTCATCGGGAAAGCCGGTCAGTGACATCAGACGCAAAGCCACGCCCCCCTACAGTTAAAAAAAACACAAACGTCACACTTAACCCCTCCCTGCCCCCTAGTGGTTAACGCCTTCACTGCCAGTGTCATTTACACAGGAATCAGTGCATTTAAATAGCACTGATTTCTGTATAAATGACAATGGTCCCAAAAATGTGTCAAAAATGTCCGATGTGTCCGCCATAATGTCGCAGTCACAATAAATAAATCGCTGATCGCCGCCATTACTAGTAAAAAAATAAAATATTAATAAAAATGCTATAAAACTATCCCCAATTTTGTAAACACTATAACTTTTGCGCAAACCAATCAATAATCGAAAATTGCGATTTTTTTTTGTTACCAAAAATATGTAGAAGAATACGTATCAGCCTAAACTGAGGGAAAAAAAATTTTATATATATTTTTTGGGGATATTTATTATAGCAAAAAGTAAAAAATATTGCATTTTTTTTTTTCAAAATTATCGCTCTATTTTTGTTTATAGCGCAATAAATAAAAACCCCAGGGGCGATCAAATACCACCAAAAGAAATCTCTATTTATGGGAAAAAAAGGACGCCAATTTTGTTTGGGAGCCACGTCGCACGACCACGCAATTGTCCGTTAAAGCAACGCAGTGCCGAATCGCAAAAAGGGGCCTGGTCCTTTGGCTGCAAATTGGTCCGGGGCTTAAGTGGTTAACTTCTATTAACCAGTTTTTGATTACAGCAGGCAGAACAGATTGTTGTAACCTACCACTATTCCTGCCATATACAGTAGATCAGGGGTCTCCAAACGTTTTCAACAAAAGGCCAGGTTAATGTCCTTCAGGCTTTAGGGGGGCCGGACTATGGCCAGTGTGAGTAGAAAATGCCCTGCCATCAGTGGGAGTAAACACTGCCCCATCATTGGTTTTAACAAGAGGCATAGTGCCCTGTTATTGGTTTTAGCAGGAGGAATAGTGCTACATGGTTGGTGTCAATGGGAGGAATAGTGCCCCATCGTTGGTCTTAACAGGAGGAATATTGCCCCATTGATGGTGTCAGTGGGAGGAATAGTGCTCCATTAATGGTGTCAGTGGGAGGAATGGTGCCTTATCATTGGTGTAAGTTGGAGCCGTGGTTCTCAACCTCAGTACCCCCAACAGGCCATGTTTCCAGGTTTTCCTTTGTCTTGCACAGGTGCTTTAAATCAGAGTCAATGGCTTGGTATTTTGGACAGCTATTTTAACTAAGATAAATTCCCAAAATATGGCCTTTTGTGGGTACTTGAGGACTAAGGTTGAGAACCACTGAGTTGGAGGAATAGTGTCCCAAGGGCTGGATAGAGGCAAGCAAAGGACCACAGTTTGGAGACCACTGCAGTAGATACTAGTATAAAGACTGCTAGTGGTAGGTTGCTGTGATCTATTAGCTCATGATTGATTAGACGGTTTTCCTGTTTAAAAGCTGTTTGAGAGTGGATAAACTTTCTAGAAAGTTTCTGTGTGTGATGCCCATTTCCCCTTACAGCCCTAATCAGTTGACTTTTCCAATGAAAGTTTCAATGACTCATATGAACAGCCAGGTCTTTAGAAATCTCCTCATGCACATGAATAAAGTGCAGAGGCTTTAGCATCTCTGCTGTGGATATAATGGATGCTAAATGCATGTCAGTTTTACAAGTCAGCACACACATAAAGCCAAATTGTTATCACTAGTGAATAGTGATTGTTTTACATTGCCATAAGAATGAAAATAATGAAAATACAATCTTCATCTGGTCTTCTACCTGGAATAATATATTATGAGAAAAATGCATCACTTAACACAGTTCTAAGGCTGACCATACACGCTTAGATTTTTTCATTTAGCCTGCGTGCTGAATGAACAGATTCCTCCACTCAAACTATACATTGCGGATGAACAAATCTCCCACTGAGGCTATTATGTTCCGACAGCCAGCAGTGGCGGCAGTCAGAATACCCGAACATCAGCTGCAGTAAATTGGGCGCAGTCAATGTTCAGCTGACAAATTTCTGCCAAGCTTCTTCAATTTTTCAGTTGGGCCATCCGACTAAATTTGAATAGTGTATGGCCAGCCAGCTTAACATTTCAGAACTAGGACGTATGCGTTCTCTAAATGAAAAGCTTAGGTCATTTGTGCTGTGTACATAATGGCCATACAGGTTTAAAGATTTATTGTTGTCTATCATCCACAAAGGCTGGACGCTTCACATTCTTAAGAGACTGGTGTTTTGAATATGTAGAGGAACCATTCAGGGACTTCAGCATTACAGCGTAGAACATCTGTATCATCTTCAGCATTGATTTGTATTTGGTCATATGTGACGTTCCGTCTGATGTGCAGAATAAAGCATCTTATGTGGTTACACTTTCATTCATCCCACATATGAATCTTTGCTTGCTGGGAATGAAGCTGGTCCACTAATCAATGATTTTTGCTGGTGTTTATTGTTAATAATTTGCTGTCCTCCCACTTATATGAGGCATTACTTTTTCAGGATAGAGGAAAGCTCCAGAAGCATGCTCTGAAAAATACAATACAAAAACATTACACTTAATTTTTTTTACAAAGGTATACACACGAATGACCACTATTTATGTTGCCATTTTTTTAAACAGTACATACAGTACCAAAAATAGACACATTTGCACGTTAAAGGTTTAGGATTAGCCTATGCTAGTAAAAGGTTAGTAGCTGGGTCACAATCAGTGTTGTTTTGTTTCTGTTTTTACAAGCACTGTAAGTTCATTTTGTTTGAATGTTTGTGTCAGGAATTAGCAGCAGGGATGGTCAGATCTGTACTTAGGAACCGTGACCGGACTGTGTATGCTCAAAGGCTAGGTTCAGTTGCCTCTGCGGGACCCCACCGCAAAGAAAAACATGCTTCTGCTCAGGAGTAGCTTGGGGATACCATTAATCCTAATGTCACCCCCACGCACTGGAAACAAGAGCACAGTTAGGCTGCTGTATACAAGCAAACAGCCAAAGGGAAACCACACAAGTGTGAACCTAGCCTTAGTGAGGTTTATTTACAGTAAAACTAAATACCATCCATACACAGCAAACCTGAAGCTATACGTGAACCACAGCCATGTAATCAAAATACCTAATTAGCAACATAAGTAACAGGAAGCCTAACTAACAAACTGACTACATACAATATATACAAAAATGGGGAACATGGATAAACAGGGTAATACTGGAGATGCAAGGAGGAGGGGAAACCAGGACTGGGATCAGCAACAAGGGGCGCAGATATAAGGCAGCAGGATTCAGGGAAAGAGCAATATCAGGAGCAGGATAAATGGCAAGCAGTATCTGGCTAGCAAAGCAATACACTGAATCAAAGTGTAATAATAGAGGAGGGACTAAATACCCTCCCAGCAGCCAACATCAGGTGGAGACAGATTACTGGAATCTGCTGGCTGCTGGGGGACACCCGCAGGTAGACACCAGAACTACAACCTTACACTCTGTAAAAGCACAGTGCAACCAGCAGGGGATCCGGATGCTGACAGTTTGGTTTTTGTGGGTAAATTTCATGTTTGTTGGTTTGTTAATAACCAGTTTCATACTTTGGACATCTGAGGAACACCCAACAAAATTTTAACACAGTACACAGGGCATGTCTTGTACATCCAAGCATGGGTCCGCACACTGTACAGTACAGTGCACGCTTCAGTGGAACCCGGAAGCAGAGCTCCCCGTCCAATGATCATGAGTGAATCAGAGTGCCTTCTGATTGAATGATTACTATGACATTCAATGACAGTGATCATTCTGTGTAACATTTTAAATATTTACAACAGTTATATAGTAACGGTGCAGATCAACCTCAGCTTCCTCACAGACAATGAATTGTTTGTGAGAGAGCTGCAGCTGCTTGCAAGTCTGACAGGAAAGCATTTTCAGTGTAGAAAAAAAAATGTATGCTTATTAACCCCTAATTAATCCTTTTTTGCCATTATTTATCCTTGTACACATTATTTAGCACAATTAATGCCTAATTAACACATTTAAGCACTGTTTGATGTTAGGGTTTTTTTTACCTATTAACCCCTTGTTATCCCCTATTTAGCCAAAAAATGTGTGTGTTTATATATATATATATATATATATATATATATATATATACACACACACACACAGTACTGTGCAAAAGTTTTAGGCAGATGCGAAGGAGTGCTGTAAAGTAAGAATGCTTTCAAAAGTATATATTTTAATTGTTTATTTTTTATCAATTTACAAAATGCAAAGTGGGCAAACAGAAGAAAAATCGAAATCAAATATTTGGTATGACTGGGGCGTAACCGGTGTGCGGACAAGATGGCTGCATAAGAGCAGTAAACAATGTATGTAAACGGGGGGGGGGGGGGGGGTTACAACTGCGCAAACCAAAAAATGGGGGGGGGGAGAGAGCTGTAATAAATCGGCTAGGCAACAATGACAACCAATGCCGCAGCCACCATCAAGGTGTTCGCACACCAAAAGTCAATGAGAATAAATATATAGAAATATATAAATAATGGGGCGCTAGCATAAATAAGTGGAAACGCTAATAGGAATAATAACGAGTGCATTAAAATTAATATTAAGATAAAAATGTGGCGCTGATAAACGTCCACCACTCCAAGGGGGATCATCCAGCAAGGGTGGCTCCAGACACAGCGTCCAAAGGAATTAATGGAATAGAACAAGGAGTATAGCATCAAATACCAAATGGGCTATACAAACAACATCAAGTGAGTATAAATCAATATCCCTTGTGTCCAAGAAAGATAAAAAGGTGCACAATAAAAGCTGAAAGTGGCAATAAATAATCAGATAAACAATGGCAAATGACGTGTATATGCAATAATACAATTTAAAAAAAAACATTAGTGCAAAAAGCAAACCGTGAATAAATGCACCTGTGCAAAAAAAAAAAACACAAATAAACCTGTGTAGGTAAATATAATGCCGTGAGTCCAGGATAAAAGTGTAAAAAGCAAGTCCTGTGCAATCAAACGGATAATCCCATATAAAGTGCACAATTCATAAACAATCTCCAGGTGAGGTGGTGGATTTTTATATTTGTGATAGTCTTTAAGGGTAAACCGTAGTGCTCCTTTTCATGCAGGTGTCCTGGGCTGTTTCCCCCAACCCCTTACCTTAAAGGTAAGGAAAAACAACCTTACTGGGCTCCTCCGGATCTGTTCCTCTGACTGGGTCCCTGCCAGCTCCTCTCAGGCGGACATGTGGGCAAACAGATTGATGCAATCCATTGTGTAGTATTTAAAAGATTTAATAGATATAAGCAATAAATAACTTACAATACATGCAGAGTTAATGCAGCGGTGGATGAAAAAACACACAGTGTGGGCTCCCGGCCGAGATCCCACACAGCTGAAACGTCACCAGGCTCTGACTCTTCTCTTCATCAAACAAAGAAGATCTTTTAGGTGGTTGCCTACAGCTATACAACTCGCATGTACCCAGTAGGTGTTTGCGCGTTCAAATCCTGCTAATGGTCAGGCTCAGATAGGGGGCTGTCAGCCCTTTCCTCCTTACTGTGCTGTGCTGTGCTTAGCACTGTCACTTGGGCTCCTCCTCCCGACGCGTATCATCACAGGTCACGTGACTTTCTCAAGGGAATAGGTAATCTTCTTTGTTTGATGGTTGAATAGAGCGATGCGCAATGGTTTTTTGTTTGTGTCTTTTTCTCTTTTATATCATACCGGAGCAAGATATCAGGAGAAACCAAAAGGAAAAAAGCCCCACATTCCCAGCAAAAAGGGAAGTTTCATTTTTCTCAGTTTTTTTTTTCTCTAGCATTTCTAATTGTGTCCCGGATATCATTAGTGGATGTGAAGAGTTATTTCATTAATTATCTAACTCATTTAATGGACTGATATCACCTATGGGATTAATATAATATTTAACTGGCGGCCGTTTACCCATTAATTCATCAATTAATTAGCTAATCCATCAGGTCAAGCCTGTATTGGCTTTTGGAATTTATATATCCCCATATGCATCACTGGCATAAACTGGATATTTCCTTTCTTTGACACATTATAACACATACTTGTTTTTACTCACATTTTGAAGCACTTTATTTATTTAAAACACATTTTATTTATTTTTAACACATTGTGTATTTATTTATTTATTAAATTGGTTACAACCTCATTGTAACTTGAAGTTTATATACATTTTTGTGCACCTGGGATTGTCACTCAAGCACTTATATATTTTATTATACCATGACATTTGTCTTTTAACCGCTTCCCGACCGCCTAACGCAGATATACTGCGACAAAATGGCACGGGCAGGCAAAATCACGTACCTGTACGTGATCGTGCATGTGCCTGCCTGTGGGTCGCGCGCGCGCCACCAGCGGCGCGCTCGCGACCCAGTCGGGAGCTCCGTGACCGCGGCCGCGGGACCAGCGGACCCGATCGCCGCTGGTGTCCCGCGATCGGGTTACGGAGCTGAAGAACGGGGAGAGGTATGTGTAAACAAACCTCTCCCCGCGCTTCCTACTCTGCCTGTCATTGATCGGCTGTTCCCTGTCATCGGGAAAGCCGATCAATGACGTCAGACGTCAGCCCCGCCCCCTAATGTAAAAAAAACACACACGTCACAGCCCATAACCCCTCCCCTCCCCCTAGTGGTTAACCCCTTCACTACAACTGTCATTTATACAGGAACCAATGCATTTAAATAGCATTGATTGCTGTATACATGACAATGGTCCCAAAAATGTGTCAAAAATGTCCGATGTGTCCGCCATAATGTCGCAGTCACAATAAAAATCGCTGATCGCTGCCATTACTAGTAAAAAAAAAAATATTAATAAAAATGCTATAAAACTATCCCCTATTTTGTAAACGCTATAACTTTTGCGCAAACCAATTAATAATCGCTAATTGCGATTCTTTTTACCAAAAATATGTAGAAGAATACGTATCGGCCTAAACTGAGGAAAAAAAATGTTTTTTTATATATTTTTTGGGGATATTTATTATAGCAAAAAGCAAAAAATATTGCATTGTTTTCAAAATTGTCGCTCTATTTTTGTTTATAGCGCAAAAAATAAAAACCGCAGGGGCGATCAAATACCACCAAAAGAAAGCTCTATTTGTGGGAAAAAAAGACACCAATTTTGTTTTGGAGCCACGTCGCACGACCGCGCAATTGTCAGTTAAAGCGACGCAGTGCCGAATCGCAAAAAGGGGCCTGGTCCTTTGGCTGCCAATTGGTCCGGGGCTGAAGTGGTTAACCTCACCTGCTGATCTAAATAGACTAAGGTTGATATTGCGCACTATTTATACTCTAGTATTTATTTGCATATTCTTTTAGGTGTAGGACACACTTTAACCACTTCAGCCCCGGACCAATTGGCAGCCAAAGGACCAGGCCCCTTTTTGCGATTCGGCACTGCGTCGCTTTAACTGACAATTGCGCGGTCGTGCGACGTGGCTCCCAAACAAAATTGGCGTCCTTTTTTTCCCACAAATAGAGCTTTCTTTTGGTGGTATTTGATCGCCCCTGCGGTTTTTATTTTTTGCGCTATAAACAAAAATAAAAAAAATAGAGCGACAGTTTTGAAAAAAATGCTATATTTTTTACTTTTTGCTATAATAACTATCCCCAAAAAATATATAAAAAAAAACTTTTTTTTTCCTCAGTTTCGGCCGATACGTATTCTTCTACATATTTTTGGTAAAAAAAATCGCAATTAGCGATTATTGATTGGTTTGCGCAAAAGTTATAGCGTTTACAAAATAGGGGATAGTTTTATAGCATTTTTATTAATATTTTTTTTTCACTAGTAATGGCGGCGATCAGCGATTTTTATTGTGACTGCGACATTATGGCGGACACATCGGACATTTTTGACACATTTTTGGGACATTTGTCATTTATACAGAAATCGGTGCTATTTAAATAGCACTGATTCCTATGTAAATGACAGTTGCAGTGAACGAGTTAACCACTAGGGGGTGGGGAGGAGTCAGTGTGACGTGTTGTGTTTTTTTACAGTATGGGGGCGTGGCTGTACGTCTGACGTCATTGATCGGCGTTCCCGATGACAGGGAACCGCGATCACTGACAGTCAGTGTAGGAAGCGCGGGGAGGGTTTGTTTACACAAACCTCTCCCCGTTCTTCAGCTCCGTAACCCGATCGCGGGACACCAGCGGCGATCGGGTCCGCTGGTCCCGCGGCCGCGGTCACGGAGCTCCCGACCGGCAGGCACATGCACGATCACGTACAGGTACGTGATTTTGCCTGCCCGTGCCATTTTGCCGACGTATATCGGCGTTAGGCGGTCGGGAAGCAGTTAATGGTGCAGCATATCATTTGGTCATCTTATCTATTTTATTTGGTTTTCTAAAACATTTTTAATATTTTTAATTCTCCTATCAGCGCTTTAGTACTCACTTTGAGCATTTTAAAATGCTTAAACTACCACAGCTCCTCTACCTATTCAGATCGCTACCGATCCCAGCCCCTAACTCTTATTTCACCTCTCTACAAAACATACATGGCAAAACAAAAAAGCTAGATGTTCCTGTGCCATCCTCCTCAACCACAAATCAGTTGGAGGAACAGGGTTTGTTCACTTTAGAGATTACTATAATGCAGCTATACTTGCTCAACCTAAAACCTGGTTTACACCTGATTATACTTGTTCTTGGCTAAGCATTGAAGATACCAAATACCTGGCCAAGACCTCAGAACCTGGTTACTCAGCACACCCAAATCAACAAAAACAAAAATTATCACCCACCATTATTGCCACAAAACTGGCATTTGATTATCTACTTAAAAACACAAATAATGGAGACTTCCCCCACAAAATAGTTTTCCCAATATCTGTATTCTCCATACTCATTCCTACACGAACATGCCAAGACAAAGGGATATGATATGTATCAGATCTTTACTCTAACAACCTCCTCAGACCCTTCACATCTCTACAAAACTCTTACCCCCTTACCCAAAAGGACTACTACCACTACATACAACTAATTCACTATCTACTGCGCAGCCCTCAAATACACATAGAGATACACTAACTAATATGGAGGCATCTTTCATCGCCCCACAAAACAAAAAAGGGCATCACATTTATAACCTATTACATTCAATGCAACCCTGCCTTTACATAAATGGGAAAAAAGATATTGACCGCCCCATAAATGAATCTCAATGGATGCTAGCCTTTAAAAACAGATTCCAAGCCACTAGGTCCTCTAACATTTGGGAATTAATCCACAAAATCACCCTTATATGGTATATCACCCCTTCCAAAATTCACACATATAACCCAACTATACAACCCTTTTGCTGGAGAGTGGAGACAATGCGGGGACATGGGAAATCTGCTTCACCTTCTTTGGCATTGTAATAGGATTTCAAAATTATGGAAAGACAAGCTCCAACTCCTCGATGAAATGACAGGACTTAACATAACCCCATGCCCAGAACTTGCATTGCTGAACATAGGTATGGAAAATTTACCTCACTGTTTTCATACCATCACTTACCACATACTACTGGCGTCCAGATTGTCTATTGTTCGTCACTGGAAAACCACTGATATACCGACTAAAAGTGAAGTAGTCAACCTAATCCATACACATAGCTCCTACGAACGCATGTTTGCTGCAAGTGAAGGCAATCGGCCTTCAATTTCCAAAAAAATGTCTCACTGACTAGAATACCTAAACCTGATATATTTACAGAATAAAACAACAGACTTACGGTACCCTTTGTTGATGATATGTTTCACTGTTTTCAATTTTAAACAGAAGGTAAGGGAGTTGTCCTCCTCCCCCATGACACAGTGTGACCCCAATTGGGGGTAAGGGACAAAACCCTTCACCTTGTTACTATTGTTATTACTGTTTAGCAAAGATACTGTTCATTGAGTTTGTCACTGTGATATACCATAAGCACTCTTATTATTATGACCCCCCCCCCCCCAACTAGGTCACAAGGTATAATTAAACTGTAAGTGCACCAAATGTAAAGTACGATAAGTTAACTATGCTCTTCCATTCTTCCATTTCATGCATTTTCTAAATGTAATAAAAATAATATGTCATATTTGACCACATATAGCGGGATAACCTGTATGTGTTTCAATAACCCAATAAAAATCTATTGACAAAAAAATAAATAAAAAATATTTGCCGTGACTACCCTTTGGTTTCAAGCCAGCATCAATTCTTACAATTGCACAAAGTCAGGAATTTGATTAATCAATTATACCAAGCATGAATTACGGTAATAATCATCAATTTCATATGTAGGTTGAAACATTAACTGAAATAGAAACAACTGTGTAGGAGGCATAAAACTGGGTGAGGAGACAAATTCTGCTTCTAAGGTGGAGTTGTGGAAGACAGTTTCATGTCACAGGTTATACACCATGGCAAGACTGAGCACAGCAATGAGACGCAAGGTAGGTATACTTCATCAGTAAGGTCTCTCCCAGGCAGAGACTTCAAAGCAATATTTATAGAGGAAATGCTGCGCTATTTGGATGTTAACATGAGTGCCTTGATGCAATGACACTAAATAAAAAATTTGTTTTTTTTTCCATAGAGCATGGAGGCACTTTATACATTTTAACACATATGTGGATTATAATCCACATATGTGTTGAAATGTATAAAGTGCCTCCATGCTGGTAAAATAAATATATAAAGTATTTTTGTGCAAACTCCAAAAAGTTCATATAAACTAAAATAAAATCAAAAACTTCATGTATCAAATATAGTGATCCAAATACATGTAAAAAAAATATATTTAAAGTGATCCAGTGATCAAAAGTACTAAGTGCACACACAATAAGTGTAAAAATTTCATATAACATCATTAAAGAGGAAGTAAACCCTGATGGGTTTTACTTCCTCTTTATTTCCCTGCAAAGGTAAAGCATAATGGACTACTATGCATCGCATAGTAGCCCATTGTGTGTCACTTACCTGAAACCGAAGCCTGTGATGTCACCGCTGTCCCCACTAGCAGCGAGCGTCCATCTTCACCCCTCTTCCTTCCGGGCCACGAACTCCGGCTCTGTGACAGGCCGGAGTCACGTGACATCACTCCCACGCATGCACGCGGGAGCCGTCAGTCACGGCATTACCCCCTTTAGAAACGGCACGATCTGCCCTTTCTAAAGTGTGCATGCGGAGGTTTAGGAGATATTTCCAGCATCTACATGTAAGCCTTAATATAGGCTTACCTGTAGGTAAAATTGGTTGTACAACCACTTTAAATATTGCAGTCCATTCCAAAATTCATCACAGCTTGTACTGGTGATAAAACTTGTGTTCACTCAGGTGCTCCCCCTTTATGTGTGTACTCTAAACTTAGAGTGTGTGACCTCACAATTAAGTTCAGTCAGAACACGCTTGTGAACCACCCCTGGGTTCAGTGTCAGTAATGGAGTCCTGGGCTGCTCAGTTCTGCTGCTTCCACACTCGTGCAAAACATAAAGGGACTTGATAGTGTGATACCGTTTTATAAAATAATTTTATTAATAAACCATAACCCCTCTGACAGGGTACTCACATTTGCTGGGTGCTTCAGTGCACCACTCTATAGCAAGCCAAACAAAAAGCCAAAAAAGCCGAAATAGCGTGTCTATCCTTTCTGAGACAGATCAGCTGTCTCCTGCTCCATCCTGTCCCCTCCCCAACATGTGTCGATACAGGGATGAATCGTATCTTCCTTCATTATAGATGAAGGAGGATAATAGCGGTGGCTGGCTTGCAGAGCTGTGGCTGGTCCTGGTGAGAGCATTTTTTTACCCACTATCCACGTCTGGATCGATCTCCAACTGGGTTCCAGTTCCATCTGAGTCCCATGCAGCGTTGGACTCCCAGGCTTTGGCCAATACAAGCGTGATTGACTCACTGCCGCTGGCATGTGAGTCCACTCTGTCCGGTAAGAGTACATATCTTATTTCCTTGGTGGAAGATACACTATTGTTGGCGTTCTAACGGCCAGCCACTTTTTTCCACTTTCCAAGTGTCATTTTAAGAGTGGATCCTAAGTCCTTCACATTTATGGACATTTGCTTTAATAAGCTCACTACAGTGGTGAATTCATTTTTTCACAGTTTTTTAGTCACTGGACTTTATTAATATAATTTTTTCAGTATAAATCATTATTCTTTGATTTTACATTTTAATGCACTGTATTATGCTGTTTCTTTGATGGTTTTCTAGCGCTACACTGTGTTTTCACATATTTCTTTGACTTTGTTTTAGTGTTAGCAGCTTTACATACAATTGGTTTAGCACATTAATTTCCCAAACTTAGGCACATTAGTGTGTAGTTCAGGGCACACTCATCAAATTTGGGGCTAGAGACAAGAAAGAGCATTTGCAGGAGATTTCATCACTTATACACCAAATTTAGGCATTGGAGAGGTCCCACAAATGCTCCTTGGGAATCAAAACAACAGTTGATCAAAATATTTTGCAGGATTCCCTGAACATTTTGCTCTCCAAGGTGAACGCTTAACTTAAGTACTCATGGAGGCATTTTTAAGAATAACAGGGTTAACCTGGTAGACTGCTGGCATGGGCCTTGCAAGGGATCAGACACACAATCTATATTTCCTCTCCCCCTAAAGCCACAAGCTTTATCAATTCCAAGAGATCACAAATGCTTTAGAGATTTTTAGAAGAAAATGTATAATCTACCCACTGGTTTTGGTCTATCTGATCCCAGCACACGTCTATCGGTAATGGATGACTACTTCCAAACTCTGGGTTTGACACAATTATCCCCTCAAGACAAGGAGGCTATGGAGAGCTCCATTACAGCTGCTGAAGTGCTGACGATGATAAAGGGAATGAAAATATGTTGTACCCCAGGGCCTGATGGCTTCCCCCTGCTCTACTATCAAATTTTCTGTGAGCTCCTTGTACCGCATTTGGTAAGTTTGTGTAACACCTTAGTAGATGAAGCATCATTTTCCAAAGCCTCCCTGTATGCTCACATAACTCGAATACACCCAGATGCCTGAGCTGCAGCTGGCTCGGCCTCTCAGCATACCTCTAAGAGCCTGAGCCAGCTTCTCCTGCCTCCTGCACAGCCCAGCTCTCCAGTGAGCACTGAAGCTCTTTTCTCACTGAAGACCAAGAACTGAACGATCAGCGGCCTTTGATTGCTCAGTTCTCAGTTTTAGAGGCAGCACGGAGCACTGCTGCATCCACCTAGGTGAGTAAGTATGTTGGTTTGTTTTTAATCCCACACTTCTCTTTTCAGATCTTCACTAATAGTTTAGCTAACCGCCTGCTTTCTTTTATACCCTCTCTGGTCAAAGATCAGGTGGGATGCAACCCTAACAGGGGGGCTAGGGATGATACCTGCAGGGTGTGGAACTTGATCCACATGGCTGGCCAAAGGACATTCTGGCAATGCTGATGCAGAAAAGGCCTTTAACTGAGTCAACTGGGCCTTTATGAGCCGCACACTCACCATAGTCGACTGGGGGTCAATATGTGCAAATGTATAGATGCCATTTATTCCCACCCCATGGATGCAGTCCAGGCCATGAAAGTGATATTGAAAGACTTTCTCTTGAGTAACGGGGCTAGACAGGAGTGCCATCTATCCCCCTTATTTTTGTTTTGGTGTTAGCGCCTCTACTGGGCCTTATTAGAACCAACCTGGATATTAGAGATCTACAGAGTGCAAGTGTTCATCTCAAGGTTGTGGCAAATAGGGATGGGCCCGGTGCTCGATTCGAACCCACGTTCGAATCGAGCACCGGGCGTTCGCTCGCTCGGCGAGCCCAGAACTATTTGGGCCGTTCGCATCACATTCGTGTGATGCGAGCGGCCCCGCAATGCATTGCGGCCGGCGCGGCCGGCGCAGTGCATTGCTGGCTGATGATTGGCCAAGCATGCACTGTGACCCCGCATGCTTGGCCAATCACAGCGCCGGAAACTCGGAAAGCAATAATTGGCTACAGGCAGGACGCCTGTAGCCAATTAAAGCTCAGGGGCTTTAGTACACGCCCCACCATTTAAAAGGCCGCCACGCCGTCGGCCCCGGTCACATGTGTTCCGGCTTTAAGAGAGAGCAGTCTGCTGATTCTGTCTTTGCTTGATTGCTATTTCTTTGCTAAACCATTGGCTATTTCTTTGCTAAACCATTGCTACCTGAGTCATTCATCATTAGTGATCGTTCATTGCTGCTGATTGCACAGTTAGTGTGTTATTAGCTGCTGCCGGGGATTAGTCTGGTGCGTGCTTACTGTTAGTACAGTATTGCAGTAGTACCAACCGCAGTGCTGTTAGCACAGCATTGCACCCCAACAGCACCCATAGGACTTCTAGTGTGTTAGTGGCAGCAAACAGAGCTCCTATATTTTCTTCTCAGCAGCACCCATAGGACTTCTAGTGTGTTAGTGGCAGCAAACAGAGCTCCTATATTTTCTTCTCAGCAGCACCCATAGGACTTCTAGTGTGTTAGTGGCATCACACAGAGCTCCTATATTTTCTTCTCAGCAGCACCCATAGGACTTCTAGTGTGTTAGTGGCAGCAAACAGAGCTCCTATATTTTCTTCTCAGCAGCACCCATAGGACTTCTAGTGTGTTAGTGGCATCACACAGAGCTCCTATATTTTCTTCTCGGCAGCACCCATAGGACTTCTAGTGTGTTAGTGGCATCACACAGAGCTCCTATATTTTCTTCGCAGCAGCACCCATAGGACTTCTAGTGTGTTAGTGGCATCACACAGAGCTCCTATATTTTCTTCTCAGCAGCACCCATAGGACTTCTAGTGTGTTAGTGGCATCACACAGAGCTCCTATATTTTCTTCTCAGCAGCACCCATAGGACTTCTAGTGTGTTAGTGGCAGCACACAGAGCTCCTATATTTTCTTGACAGCAGCACACATATTTTACCTATTGTGTCAGCAGCACCCATAGGACTTCTAGTGTGTTAGTGGCAGCACACAGAGCTCCTATATTTTCTTGACAGCAGCACACATATTTTACCTATTGTGTCAGCAGCACCCATAGGACTTCTAGTGTGTTAGTGGCATCATACAGAGCTCCTATATTTTCCTCTCAGCAGCACCCATAGGACTTCTAGTGTGTTAGTGGCATCACACAGAGCTCCTATATTTTCTTCTCAGCAGCACACATAGGACTTCTAGTGTGTTAGTGGCATCACACAGAGCTCCTATATTTTCTTCTCAGCAGCACCCATGGGACTTCTAGTGTGTTAGTGGCATCACACAGAGCTCCTATATTTTCTTCTCAGCAGCACCCATAGGACTTCTAGTGTGTTAGTGGCATCACACAGAGCTCCTATATTTTCTTCTCAGCAGCACCCATAGGACTTCTAGTGTGTTAGTGGCATCACACAGAGCTCCTATATTTTCCTCTCAGCAGCACCCATAGGACTTCTAGTGTGTTAGTGGCATCACACAGAGCTCCTATATTTTCTTCTCAGCAGCACCCATAGGACTTCTAGTGTGTTAGTGGCATCACACAGAGCTCCTATATTTTCTTCTCAGCAGCACCCATAGGACTTCTAGTGTGTTAGTGGCATCACACAGAGCTCCTATATTTTCTTGACAGCAGCACACATATTTTACCTATTGTGTCAGCAGCACCCATAGGACTTCTAGTGTGTTAGTGGCAGCACACAGAGCTCCTATATTTTCTTGACAGCAGCACACATATTTTACCTATTGTGTCAGCAGCACCCATAGGACTTCTAGTGTGTTAGTGGCAGCACACAGAGCTCCTATATTTTCTTGACAGCAGCACACATAGTACCTATAGTGTGTTAATGTCAGCACCCATAGGACCTACAGTGTGTTGTGAGCACACATAGGAGCTCTATTTTTTAAACTATATACACTACCGACTACAATGGCTGGAAGACCGCCAAGGAGAGGCAGAGCGTGCCGAGGCAAGAACACAGGGCAGGCAGGCTCTGTTTCTAGAGACAACAGTGCTGGCCGTGGTCGTGCATCGTCATCAGCACGTGGCCATGGGACGCGCTTGTCTTTGTTTTCGGCAGCTGGACATGTGGAGCCGCATCATACTCAATGGCATCATCAGCCACCCTTCCCTAGACCCACCATGTCCTCCTGAGGAGTCCCCCGAACTGTTTGAGCACAGTGTTGGGTACATGCTCCAGGAGGATGCCCAACGATTCGAAGGCTCGGATGATGATACCCAGCTTGAGGAAGGCAGTAGTGTGCGCGCAGAGAGAGGGGATGCTGAAGGACAGCAATCTGGCAGTACTGTTCCACCAGCTGCAGCTTACTGCCAGGTTTGCTCTAGTGGTGAAGAGGGAGGGGATGATGACGTCACTGACTCCATGTGGGTGCCTGAAGGGAGAGAGGAGGAGGAGGAGGATGCGGCGTCACATGTCCAACGAGGCAGAATGCCCCCTGGAGGCCAGCTAGGGGCCAGCACAGCAACTGTACCACACCGCAGAGCTCCGCCTGTGCAGGGCGCTGCCTCTGCACGTTATCACAAAAGTTCTTTGGTGTGGGCCTTTTTTGAGACAAGTGCATCAGATCGAACAACTGCTATTTGCAATATTTGTCTCAAGCGTATCTCGCGTGGCCAAAACATCAGCCACTTGGGCACCACAAGCATGACCAGACATATGTCGACCTGCCATGCAGCTCGTTGGCAAGCACACATAAAAGACCCACACCGAAGAACAAAGCAGACCTCTCCTTGCTCCTCATCAGCTGGGATCTCCATCCCCACTATATCTTCAGTCCTCTCTGAAAGCTGCTCTGAGAGGACTGAAGGTGTAGAATTAAGTGTGTCACAACCAAGTACTTGCAGTACACCGACGTCCGATTGTAGCAGGCAAATTTCCCTGCCCCAGCTGCTGGACCGTCTAAAGAAGTATACTCCCAGCCATCCACATGCCCAGCGGTTGAATGCTAGCTTGGCTAAATTGCTAGCACTTCAACTGCTGCCTTTTCAGTTGGTAGACTCGGCCCCTTCCGTGAGTTTGTTCAATGTGCGGTTCCTCAGTGGCAGGTTCCCAAACGCCACTTTTTCTCACGGAAGGCGATTCCGTCTCTCTACCGGCATGTGGAAGGCAATGTCCATGCCTCGCTGGACAGGGCGGTCAGCGGTAAGGTGCATATTACCGCTGACTCATGGTCCAGCAGGCATGGACAGGGACGTTATCTTTCTTTCACGGCCCATTGGGTCACTCTATTGGCAGCTGGGAGGGATGCAGGACAAGGTGCAGTAGTGTTGGAGGTTGTTCCGCCACCACACCTCCAAAATGCTACTACTGGTTGTGACACACCTCTCTCCTCCACCCCCTCCTCCTCTTCTTCTTCCTCCAGTGCTCTGTCCTCGGAACCAGCGGTGCTCCGTAGGCGTACAAGGGGCTACGCGAGTACGCAGGGAAAAAGATGCCATGCCGTGCTTGCGCTGGTGTGTTTGGGGGACAGGAGCCACACTGGGCCAGAGGTTCTGGCAGCTCTGCAGGGGCAGGCCAAGAGGTGGTTGACGCCACGCCAGCTTAAGCCAGGAATGGTCGTTTCTGACAATGGCACCAACCTCCTCTCCGCCCTGCGACAGGGGCAGCTCACCCATGTGCCCTGTATGGCTCACGTCCTCAACCTGGTGGTGCAGCGGTTCTTGGGCAGGTACCCAGGCTTACAGGATGTCCTGAGGCAGGCCAGGAAAGTCTGTGTGCATTTCCGACGATCTTATAATGCCAGTGCTCGGCTGACTGAGCTGCAAAAGGAGCTGAACCTGCCCGAGAACCGCCTAATATGTGACATGCCCACCAGGTGGAACTCAACGTTGTCCATGCTGCAGCGACTGCACACGCAGCAGAGGGCCATCAATGAGTACCTTTGCAACTACAGCACCAGGACAGGGTCAGGGGAGCTTGGCTTTTTTTCCCCACACCAGTGGAGCATGATCAGGGATGCATGCACTGTCCTCTCACCATTTGAGGAGGCCACGAGGATGGTGAGCAGTGACAGTGCATGCATCAGTGACACTGTACCTGTTGTCCACCTGTTGGAGCATACGCTGCGTGGGATAATGGACAGGGCACTTGAGGCAGAACAGAGGCAGGAAGAGGAGGACTTCCTTGCCTCTCAAGGCCCTCTTTATCCAGACAGTGTTCCTGCTGTCCCACCCATCACACAGGAAGAGGATGAGGAGGAGGAGGAGGAGGAGGAGGATTGTGTGAGCATGGAGGTGGAGCCTGGCACTCAGCATCAGCAGCAGCAGTCTTTTAGGGATGATGTACAGTCCCAACAAACCAGTGGATGTGTGCAAGCACACATAAAAGACCCACACCGAAGAACAAAGCAGACCTCTCCTTGCTCCTCATCAGCTGGGATCTCCATCCCCACTATATCTTCAGTCCTCTCTGAAAGCTGCTCTGATAGGACTGAAGGTGTAGAATTAAGTGTGTCACAACCAAGTACTTGCAGTACACCGACGTCCGATTGTAGCAGGCAAATTTCCCTGCCCCAGCTGCTGGACCGTCTAAAGAAGTATACTCCCAGCCATCCACATGCCCAGCGGTTGAATGCTAGCTTGGCTAAATTGCTAGCACTTCAACTGCTGCCTTTTCAGTTGGTAGACTCGGCCCCTTCCGTGAGTTTGTTCAATGTGCGGTTCCTCAGTGGCAGGTTCCCAAACGCCACTTTTTCTCACGGAAGGCGATTCCGTCTCTCTACCGGCATGTGGAAGGCAATGTCCATGCCTCGCTGGACAGGGCGGTCAGCGGTAAGGTGCATATTACCGCTGACTCATGGTCCAGCAGGCATGGACAGGGACGTTATCTTTCTTTCACGGCCCATTGGGTCACTCTATTGGCAGCTGGGAGGGATGCAGGACAAGGTGCAGTAGTGTTGGAGGTTGTTCCGCCACCACACCTCCAAAATGCTACTACTGGTTGTGACACACCTCTCTCCTCCACCCCCTCCTCCTCTTCTTCTTCCTCCAGTGCTCTGTCCTCGGAACCAGCGGTGCTCCGTAGGCGTACAAGGGGCTACGCGAGTACGCAGGGAAAAAGATGCCATGCCGTGCTTGCGCTGGTGTGTTTGGGGGACAGGAGCCACACTGGGCCAGAGGTTCTGGCAGCTCTGCAGGGGCAGGCCAAGAGGTGGTTGACGCCACGCCAGCTTAAGCCAGGAATGGTCGTTTCTGACAATGGCACCAACCTCCTCTCCGCCCTGCGACAGGGGCAGCTCACCCATGTGCCCTGTATGGCTCACGTCCTCAACCTGGTGGTGCAGCGGTTCTTGGGCAGGTACCCAGGCTTACAGGATGTCCTGAGGCAGGCCAGGAAAGTCTGTGTGCATTTCCGACGATCTTATAATGCCAGTGCTCGGCTGACTGAGCTGCAAAAGGAGCTGAACCTGCCCAAGAACCGCCTAATATGTGACATGCCCACCAGGTGGAACTCAACGTTGTCCATGCTGCAGCGACTGCACACGCAGCAGAGGGCCATCAATGAGTACCTTTGCAACTACAGCACCAGGACAGGGTCAGGGGAGCTTGGCTTTTTTTCCCCACACCAGTGGAGCATGATCAGGGATGCATGCACTGTCCTCTCACCATTTGAGGAGGCCACGAGGATGGTGAGCAGTGACAGTGCATGCATCAGTGACACTGTACCTCTTGTCCACCTGTTGGAGCATACGCTGCGTGGGATAATGGACAGGGCACTTGAGGCAGAACAGAGGCAGGAAGAGGAGGACTTCCTTGCCTCTCAAGGCCCTCTTTATCCAGACAGTGTTCCTGCTGTCCCACCCATCACACAGGAAGAGGATGAGGAGGAGGAGGAGGAGGATTGTGTGAGCATGGAGGTGGAGCCTGGCACTCAGCATCAGCAGCAGCAGTCTTTTAGGGATGATGTACAGTCCCAACAAACCAGTGGATGTGTGCAAGCACACATAAAAGACCCACACCGAAGAACAAAGCAGACCTCTCCTTGCTCCTCATCAGCTGGGATCTCCATCCCCACTATATCTTCAGTCCTCTCTGAAAGCTGCTCTGAGAGGACTGAAGGTGTAGAATTAAGTGTGTCACAACCAAGTACTTGCAGTACACCGACGTCCGATTGTAGCAGGCAAATTTCCCTGCCCCAGCTGCTGGACCGTCTAAAGAAGTATACTCCCAGCCATCCACATGCCCAGCGGTTGAATGCTAGCTTGGCTAAATTGCTAGCACTTCAACTGCTGCCTTTTCAGTTGGTAGACTCGGCCCCTTCCGTGAGTTTGTTCAATGTGCGGTTCCTCAGTGGCAGGTTCCCAAACGCCACTTTTTCTCACGGAAGGCGATTCCGTCTCTCTACCGGCATGTGGAAGGCAATGTCCATGCCTCGCTGGACAGGGCGGTCAGCGGTAAGGTGCATATTACCGCTGACTCATGGTCCAGCAGGCATGGACAGGGACGTTATCTTTCTTTCACGGCCCATTGGGTCACTCTATTGGCAGCTGGGAGGGATGCAGGACAAGGTGCAGTAGTGTTGGAGGTTGTTCCGCCACCACACCTCCAAAATGCTACTACTGGTTGTGACACACCTCTCTCCTCCACCCCCTCCTCTTCTTCTTCCTCCAGTGCTCTGTCCTCGGAACCAGCGGTGCTCCGTAGGCGTACAAGGGGCTACGCGAGTACGCAGGGAAAAAGATGCCATGCCGTGCTTGCGCTGGTGTGTTTGGGGGACAGGAGCCACACTGGGCCAGAGGTTCTGGCAGCTCTGCAGGGGCAGGCCAAGAGGTGGTTGACGCCACGCCAGCTTAAGCCAGGAATGGTCGTTTCTGACAATGGCACCAACCTCCTCTCCGCCCTGCGACAGGGGCAGCTCACCCATGTGCCCTGTATGGCTCACGTCCTCAACCTGGTGGTGCAGCGGTTCTTGGGCAGGTACCCAGGCTTACAGGATGTCCTGAGGCAGGCCAGGAAAGTCTGTGTGCATTTCCGACGATCTTATAATGCCAGTGCTCGGCTAACTGAGCTGCAAAAGGAGCTGAACCTGCCCAAGAACCGCCTAATATGTGACATGCCCACCAGGTGGAACTCAACGTTGTCCATGCTGCAGCGACTGCACACGCAGCAGAGGGCCATCAATGAGTACCTTTGCAACTACAGCACCAGGACAGGGTCAGGGGAGCTTGGCTTTTTTTCCCCACACCAGTGGAGCATGATCAGGGATGCATGCACTGTCCTCTCACCATTTGAGGAGGCCACGAGGATGGTGAGCAGTGACAGTGCATGCATCAGTGACACTGTACCTCTTGTCCACCTGTTGGAGCATACGCTGCGTGGGATAATGGACAGGGCACTTGAGGCAGAACAGAGGCAGGAAGAGGAGGACTTCCTTGCCTCTCAAGGCCCTCTTTATCCAGACAGTGTTCCTGCTGTCCCACCCATCACACAGGAAGAGGATGAGGAGGAGGAGGAGGAGGATTGTGTGAGCATGGAGGTGGAGCCTGGCACTCAGCATCAGCAGCAGCAGTCTTTTAGGGATGATGTACAGTCCCAACAAACCAGTGGATTTGTACGTGGCTGGGAGGAGGTGGCTGGCGATCATGTCATCCTCAGTGACCCAGAAGACTCCGGACCGAATGCCTCAGCTAACCTATGTAGCATGGCCTCCCTGATCCTGCAAAGCCTGCGGAAGGATCCTCGTGTTCTTCGGATTAAGGAGAGGGACCATTACTGGCTGGCCACTCTCCTTGATCCACGGTACAAGGGTAAGGTTGCGGACCTTATCTTGCCGTCGCAGAGGGAGCAGAAGATGAGACATCTCAGGGAGGCCTTGCAGAAAGGTCTGTGCAACGCGTTCCCAGAAACTGGGAGGTTACAAACTCCTGGTCCTGGACGACGAGTTGCTGAGGCTTCGGTCAGTAGCAGAAGGAGCGGTGGGGAAGGTGGACGTCTGACCGATGCGTTCAGACAATTTTTTAGTCCGCAGCCCCAAGGTATGATCGGTTCCAGCAACCATCGCCAGCGTCTGATATACATGGTGCAGGAATACCTAGGGGCAAGGTCAGACTTGGACACCTTTCCCACTGAAAATCCTCTGGCTTACTGGGTCCTGAGGATGGATCACTGGCCAGAGCTTGCACAGTATGCAATTGAGCTACTGGCCTGTCCTGCATCCAGCGTTCTTTCCGAACGCACATTCAGTGCTGCTGGAGGATTTGTCACTGATCATAGGGTGCGCCTGTCCACCGACTCGGTTGATCGACTGACCTTCATAAAAATGAATCAGTCTTGGATCACCACCAGCTACCAGGCACCTGAAGCGGATATAACTGAATAATTTATAATGTCACATCCCTTCAAGACTGCCTATGCTGATGCTGAGTGACTGTCCTGTTATGTTCACTGACTATCCTCTTCCTCCTCCTCAATGATCCATGCCACCACACCAGTGCCTAAGGCACAATTTTTCAGCCCCTGTATAACAGGGGCGTGTACTTACAATTTTTTTTAAAATGCTTCGCAACAGGTGTGACTGCTGTGCTCCAAGTACAGTATCTGTGAGGGGTTGCAGTGTTGTAGCACCAGCACCAGTGCCTAAGGCACAATTTTTCAGCCCCTGCGTGTAATTACAATTTTTAGCAATGCTTTGCAACAGGTCTCATTGCTGTGCTAAGAGTACAGTATCTGTGAGGGGTTGCAGTGTTGTGGCACCAGCACCAATGCCTATGGCACAATTTTTCAGCCCCTGTATAACAGGGGCGTGTAATTACAATTTTTTAAAAAGATGCTTCGCAACAGGTGTGTCTGCTGTGCTCCAAGTACAGTATCTGTGAGGGGTTGCAGTGTTGTGGCACCAGCTCCAGTGCCTAAGGCACAATTTTTCAGCCCCTATTGGGGCGTGTAATTACAATTTTTAGGCAATGCTTTGCAACAGGTCTCATTGCTGTGCTAAGAGTACAGTATCTGTGAGGGGTTGCAGTGTTGTGGCACCAGCACCAATGCCTAAGGCAAAATTTTTCAGCCCCTATTGGGGCGTGTAATTACAATTTTTAGGCAATGCTTTGCAACAGGTCTCATTGCTGTGCTCAGAGTACAGTATCTGTGAGGGGTTGCAGTGTTGTGGCACCAGCACCAGTGCCTAAGGCACAATTTTTCAGCCCCTATTGGGGCGTGTAATTACAATTTTTAGGCAATGCTTTGCAACAGGTCTCATTGCTGTGCTAAGAGTACAGTATCTGTGAGGGGTTGCAGTGTTGTGGCACCAGCACCAATGCCTAAGGCACAATTTTTCAGCCCCTGTTTAACAGGGGCGTGTAATTACAAATCTTGATCTAATAGTTCACAGCAGGGCCCATTCCTGCGCCCACCAAGAGTAACTATGAGGGCCTACAGTCTTGTGGCAACACCGTCCACCACCACCACCACCACCAAAGGCCCAATTTTTCTGCCCTGTTCAACAGGTGCATGCAATTACAAATCTTGATCTAATAACTCACAGCAGGGCCCATTCCTGCACCCACCAAGAGTAACTGTGAGGGCTTACAGTCTTGTGGCAACACCGTCCACCACCACCACCACCACCAAAGGCCCAATTTTTCTGCCTGTTCAACAGGTGCATGCAATTACAAATCTTGATCTAATAACTCACAGCAGGGCCCATTCCTGCACCCACCAAGAGTAACTGTGAGGGCTTACAGTCTTGTGGCAACACCGTCCACCACCACCACCACCACCACCACCACCACCACCACCAAAGGCCCAATTTTTCTGCCCGGTTCAACAGGTGCATGCAAGTACAAATCTTGATCTATTAACTCACAGCAGGGCCCATTCCTGTGCCCACCAGTCTTGTGGCTACACCAACATCTAATAGGGCAAATTTCTGCAGAGTATATACGGCAGGCCCCTACTTTCAAACATCCAACTTACAAACGACTCCTACTTGCAAACGGAAAGAGAAAACAGGAAGTGAGAGGAAATCTACCCCTAGGAAGGGAGATTCGATCCTGTTAGATTTAATTTGGGAAAAAGGTATCTCCTCTCTACTGATGCTTTATCACCAATCCTTGTTTCAATTAAAACCCCACTTTTCCAAAAACATTTGTCATTGGGACGGAAAGTGAGGTGAAATGTTCTGAACAGATGTGCAAAGACAGCAAATGTTACAGGGGTGATAACCCCTCCCTATGTTCTCCAAAAAGCTTAAAAATAGATTTTTTTGGGATGGAGCTACACTTCATAATGTACCTGTTCAGATTCTACTTAAGAACAAACCTACAGTCCGTGTCTTGTTTGCACCACCTATATACTGCTGTTCAGAGTATATAGGGTTGTAGGTATAGGGTTTTATTTTGGGTGCGGGGTCCCCCTTAATATCCATACAAGACCCAAAGGGGCTGGGGTGGGGGGGGTAGATGGGGTAGCGATGCCATTTTTCTCAAGGATCTTCAGCCATATGGCGGCCAGGACAAGACATGACATTAAAGCCGCAAGTGGTTTTAAATGGCTTCTTTTTTTCCTTTACAAATGTCATTTTGTGCACGGACAGTTCTAAACACGGGAAACACATGCCACTTCACAGGCATACTTTAGACACTCCCCAGGTACCATATTTAAAGGAAAATTTCACTTTTTTTTTTCACTTTATGCATCATTAAAATGACTGCTCCCGAAAAAACGTTAGTTTTTAAAAGTTCTTTTTGCATTGATATATGTCCCCTGGGGCAGGACCCGGGTCCCCAAACCTGACATTAACATGCATATTGGCCGTTGTAATTAGCAATTTTGATTTCGAACGTTTGCGTCCATTATAACGAATAGGGTTCGAAAATTCGCGCAAACTTTCGGTCCGTTCGAAGGTTCTGGTGCGAACCGAACCCGGGGGTGTTCGGCTCATCCCTAGTGGCAAACACAGATGACCTGCTTTTCTTTGTGACATGCCGCAAAATAACAGTTCCTAATCTGTTGAAGGAATTACATACAGACGCAGACCTGTCCAACTATAAAATGAATGTGCACAAATTTGAGGCTCCAAACCTTAACCTAGCCCCTGAGATTTTGCAATGGATTCAGACTAATTTTCCCCTTTCCTTGGCTCATAAAAAGATCAACTATTTGGGCATATATATTACCTTGTCTCTGTCAGAGATTTTTGTAGGGAAAACTTCCCCCCTAAAACGTCGGCATCAACAATCATTCACCTGGTTCAGGAGGAATGGCATTTTTTTTTTTTCAAATAGATTTTTATTGATTTTTCATTAATACATCTGTAAAGTCAATTAATTGTTCAAGTATAAGAATTGGTACATTTATATAAACTTGTTTTAACAATGTACACACAAAACAAGGTGTGTGTACACATGTTAAACTATGGTAAAAATTTGAGTATAGAAAAAAAGTAAAAGGAAGGGGGAGGGGGTAAAGCGGGGGAGAGGGAGGGGAAGAGGGGGAGGGGGAAGGAAGAGAGCACAATGGTAAATACACTTGGTATAGCAATTCGGACCAAATGTAAAGTAGTGTTATCAAAAGGTTTAAAAACATTTACCGTTGTCCTCTCTTCCTTCCCTTTCCCTCCCTTCCCCTCCCTCTCCCCTCTTTAGCCCTTCCTCCTTCCTTTTATTTTTTATTTTTTTATTTATATAGTCTTCTTTCTTTCTATAGTCTATAGTCTTTTAGCATATCATAGTTCCCAAGGAAGCCATAGGTCATGTAGTTTAGAGTACGAGGGTTGCAGGATGGTCAAAAAAGTCCTGCAAACAGCATCTTTGGAACGCTGTAGGAGCGGTGTATTTACTGCTCCTAAAGCTCCCCTTTGTGGCCGTTTTTAACCCTTTTTAGGCCGCTTTTTAAAAAACAAACCTGCGGCCGCTAGCGGGGGGTTTTTAACCCTTTTTCGGCCGCTAGCAGGGGTTAAAACTGCCCCGCTATCGGCCGAAAAGCGCAGCTAAAACGACGGTAAATCGCCGCTAAATATAGCGCCACTTTACCACCATCGCGCTCAGCGCCCGAGTGTGAAAGTAGCCTTAGTGTAAGAGGAAGGTGGAAAATATCTTGTATGATGTTCTCTACCTCTTTCCATAGACTTGTCAAAGCTGGGCATAACCACAAGATATGTAGTAAGGTACCTATTTGGTTACAGTTTCTCCAGCAGATATGTGAGGCGGTTGAGTGAAATTTGGCCAGTCTCTGAGGAGTCAAGTACCATCCCAGTGATATTGTTTGTGTTAGTTCCCATAAGGAAGTGCAACTAATGGCTTTATAGATTGACTTTAAAGCGGTTTGCCATTTCTATTCAGAGGAATGGCATTTTGAAAATGACTGTCCTCCCAAGACTATCGTATCTCATGCAGACCCTGCCAGTGGCTATACCAAGATCCTTCCGCAGAGCTACAAAGGTGGAATTGCTGAGCTTCCTCTGGGGCTACAAAATTAAGAGGATATCATATTAGATTTTGGCACTGCCCATAAAAATAGGGCATTGGGTATCCCAGTCCCTATTAAACATTTCTATGCTGTCCATATGACAAAAACATTGGACTGGATTAAACATGCCACTGAGAATGGTTGGGTGGGCCTGGAACAGGACATTTTGCCCCTTCCGTTGCAGTCTCTTCCTTGGCAGGCCTCAGCCCTTTTATCTGATCCTACCCTTTGTTGTTAGGTACCACTCTGTCGGTTCTGGCCAAGTTGGATGTCATTTAGACCCCCTTTGGACTCTTATGCCCGTACACACGATCGGAAATTCGGCCAGCAAAAGACCGTTCCGAGCTTTTTAGTCGGAAAATGCGACCGTGTGTATGCTTCATCGGACTTTTGCTGGCCGAATTCCCGCCAGCAAAAGATTGAGAGCAGGTTCTCAATTTTTCAGTCGGAAAAAGTTTTGATCGGATATTCCGATCGTCTGTACCAATTCCGACACGCAAAGTTCCTACGCATGCTCAGAAACAATTCGACGCATGCTTGGAAGCATTGAACTTCATTTTCTCGGCTCGTCGTAGTGTTGTATGACACATCGGTCGAAAGCTCAGTGAACTTTTGTGTGACCGTGTGTATGCAAGCCAAGCTTGAGCGGAATTCCGTCGGAAAAATCTTGCATGGTGCATGGTGCATTGCAAAATCCGCTCGTGTGTATGTGGCATTACTGTCTGCAGTAATCAGAGCCCAAGAGTTCTCCCTGGGTTAGTTGACTCCCGCTTTAGGGCATTTCTTTCTCCTAATCAGTTAAGGAGCTGACACTTCTTGCAGCAGGGACAATGGGGGCCCATTTCCGTAATACAGAATATGATTTTCTCCCACTAGGCTACTGGCTGGCTATGCAAATAGGCCATTACTGAACTTCAATTCAACTACACAGGGCATCCTAAGTGTCTACTATGCCTTTTGAGAACCACTGAGTGACTGTCTAACCATTGCAACATGCTTTCTCAATTTCATACTCCCTAATAAATATGCCGTCTGAAGATTGAGTTCATCCTTTCCTGCAAAAGTGGGAACAGGACTTGGAAATGACTCTAACTCGAAAGCAGAGAGAACATGTTTTCTTCTTCGTTCACTGTTCCTCCATCTCAAGCAGGTATCAAGAGGCGGGTTATACATTTTTGACATGTTGGTACTGGGTGCCCACTTTCCTGCACAGGATTTTACCTTCGGTTTCACCCCTATGTTGGCATTGTCAATAGGAGAGTGGCACTCTAATACATATTTTTTAGTCTTTCCCTTTAATACACTCCTTGTGAGAAGATATTCAGCAATTGATATTTAGACTTACTGACGTTTCCTTGGATGTTTGTTCAGAGACATTTCTATTAAATCTTACCCCATTCTCGAAACGCAGATATAGGAAATCCCTCCTGATTCACCTGCTTAACATCGCCAAGGTGTGCATTCAATAGTGGATAAGTGCTCTCCACTGACAGTTGAACACTGGATATTGGTGGTAAACTACATAAATTATATGGAACGCCCGATTGCTGCTCTGGAGCATAAAGACGAACAGTTACGTAAAATATGGTAATATTGGCATGAATTCTAATATATGCAAGAAAACAGTTCACACATATCAACCTTTGTAACTTAAAGCGGTTCTGCACCCATCCCATAATGTTAGTCTCTATCGCTTCTCTAGCCTGTTAGATGGCAGAATTGATGGTTCAATTCTGCATCTTTTAAGCCTACCTTTAATGCTGGCTATTTCTGTGTTCTTCTTCCTGTGCCGGAGGGCGGGCTCTGAGCGGGGATCAGCGTCATTTCGTGTGTGTCTCCTGGGATCTCGTGTAATCAATCCCAGGAGACATTGCGGGGATTCCGATGCGAAATCTTGAGCATGCACGGGAACCGGTAATGATTGCTGGTATGGCAACGCTAAGGGAACCAGGAAGTGTTTGCTTGTGGGCTTCAAATGCCCACAAGCAAAATGACATCGGTCAGGAGATCTTTTTATAAAATATCTTTACACAGAAAAACGGACGTAGAAACGGTGCAGCACTGAAAGAAGTAAGTGTATTATAAGATCAATACTTTTCAGATTGATAGACCCTAAAAAATGTTTTTACTACTTTTACTTTATTTGTCAGTGCAGAACCGCTTAGACACTTTTCTTGCTCAACTTGTACTTTGGGATATCGCTACTGCATAGTTGTTCTATTTATGTGATGACTTTCCATCTACATGATTTGGGTCATTTTGCATGTGGCAACTTCCCATCTGCATTACTCCTTTCGCTATCGTAGAGTTTTTTTCTTCTTTTTTTTTGCACACATAGTAAAATATACATTTTAGGGATTCTCATACGAGGCATTATCTGATTCTACAAGGCAGAGATTGTGACATCAACACCCCTCATTTACGCCATTCAGAGATTCCCTTGTATTCACTGAGGCATTCTGTGAAGTGACCCCTGTGGTCAGTGTGCAGTGGGGTGGCCTGCTTGGCACAGAACCTGTAAGATTGTGGTGACTAATGTAGTAGCACTGACTACTACAGTGATTTTAACAAAAATGGAAATTAAAGCGCCACACCACTGCTAAGAGGTCCAGATACAACTTAATTCCAATAAGTCAGAGGGACAATCCAAAAAGTATCCAACATGTTTTGGGGGTCCAAAGACACTCCCCGCATCAGGGCTTGAAAAAAACGTGAATAGACTAGAAGTGAACTCGACCTTTAATGTTATTTGTTCCAAATAGATTACAAGTACAGGCTTAGCCAGAAGCTGGTTTAACTGATTGTCAGCTTCCACAGCAGGCCCTCAGGTTTTAGATGTGTATACTTGCATTGTTCCGAGTTGGATCAATGTAGGTAAGCAACAAAGATGATACAAGAAGTTCAGCTTAAAAACCTACAAAACTTTATATATTTTCTGACTGCAGAGACCCCATGGAATAAAATTATGGCAGTTTCAATTTTTTTTAATGTCACACGATAATTGTGCTACTGTTTGTGATCACATCTATATTTTTAGTAAAGAGTACATGAGTTTTAGTGCACACAAGCACAATATAACACCCATTTTATTGTAAAACATCAAAGAGGAGATTTTGTTGAGTAAACATATACCAAATATGTCAAATTTCAAAGCTTTGTGCATACCCGACCCAGTGACAAAATACCAAAGTTGTTTATAGGTGATACAATAAAAACCTTCACAGGTCATTACTTAGAGTTCACCATAAATGATGGCCCTGGAAATAATGCAAAACGGCCCTCTAAGATAATGTAATGACACATATATAGATTTTTAGCTTGATTGGTTTACTGTTAACATATACTTAGTTTGAGGGTATATTTCTTATTTTAACCACTTGAAGACTAGGCTTTTTTATTTTTTTGCACTTTTTAAATGTTTAAATCAAATATCTTGCTAGAAAACTACCTCTAACCCCCAAACATTATACATTTGTTTTTAGCAGAGACGCTAGGGAATAAAATGTCGATAAAATGTCTATTGTTGCAATTTTTTATCTAATTTTTTATGTATTTGCAAGCACAATTTTTTGGGGGAAAAAATTCACTTTCAGGAATTTAAAAAAAACACAGTATCTACCCCAATTTTGTTTTGTAAAATGTGAAAGATGAAGTTACGCTGAGTAAATAGATACCTATTATTTCATGCTTTAAAATTGGGCACACTCGAAGAATGGCGACAAACTACGGGACTTAAAAATCTCTATAGGCGTTGCTTTAAATGCCTTTACAGGTTACCTGTTTCTAAGTTGTAGAGGTGATCTATTGCTAGAAATACTGCTCTCGCTCGAATGTTTGTGGCGATACATGTGTGGTGCGAATATCATTTACATATGCGTGCTTGACTTACATTCACATGCACTGCGTGCGAACACGGAGCGGTGGGGCGCTTTCAATTTTTTTTCCTTATTTATTTAACTTTTTATTTTTACCCTTTTTATCACCTTTATTTCTTTTACAAGGAATTTAAAGATCCATTGTAATAGAAATAGGGATGACAGGTTCTCTTTATGGAGGTCAAAAAGACCCCAAATCTCTTCTTTACCTTTAACCTCTCCCTGTCTGCACTATAGCCTGTAGCCAACTACAGCCTAAATTGCCAACAGAGCATCCATGTATGTCCTCCCATGCATGTGCTGTGATCAGCGAGTTCTTGAGACTCGGCTGATCACAGATCGGAGTAAGGGGCTGATCCCGGCCCTTTACCACGTGATCAGCTGTCAGCCAATAACAGCTGATCACGTGGTGTAAACAGAAGCCAGTATTCCAGATTACCAGCTTGTGCAAATGGGACATTGGTCCCACACACGGACACCCACTGCTGCTAAGCAGTGGCACCTACCAGTGCATATCTGTACTGCTAAGCAGTGCCCACCAGTGCCACCTATAAATGCCTACGAGTGCCACCTATCAGTGCTGCCAATCAGTGCCCATCAGTGCCTCATCATCAGTGCCACCTATCAGTGCTGCCTATCAGTGTCACCTACCAGTATCTATCAGTGCCCATCAGTGCCACCTATCAGTGCCCTTAAGTGCTACCTATCAGTGCCCTTCAGTGCTGCCTATAAGTGCCCTCAGTGTCACCTATCAGTGCCCATCAGTGCCACCTATCAGTGCAGCCTCATTAGTGCCTCCTGATCAGTGCCCATTAGTGCCACCTCAGTGCTGCCTTATCATTGCCTATCAGTGCCCATCAGTGCAGCCTCATCAGCGCACATCAGTGGAGAAAAATTACCTGTTTGGATTTTTGTCTAGTTTTTTTTTGTCTAGCAAAAAATAAATACCCCAGTAGCGAATAAATACCACTAAAAGAAAGCTCTATTTGTGTGGAAAAAAATGTCATATGGGAACAGTGTAGCATGATTATGCAATTGTCATTCAAAGAATGACAGTGCTGAAAGCTGAAAATTGGCCTGGGCAGGAAGGGGGTTTATGTGCCCGGTAAGCAAGTTGTTAAAAGCAAAAAATATAAAAAAAAATTCTGATCTTTTGCTTTAAAAAAAAAAAAGTTGTTACTTCCAGCCTGGACCAGAAGTGACAACATGGCATCTCTCCAGTCCTCCAAGGCCTAGAGGCGAGCTACAGTTTGATCGCCTGTGTGGCCAGCCGGCAGCACCATTTGATAATTTCTCGGGCAAAATGGTGGAAAGGAAAGCCTGAGAAACACTGGCGAGCCCCTGAAGGGGGGTCGTCCGCTCCCAATGCTTCTGAAAGCATTCCAGCAGCTCATGAACAACTCGGATTGCTTTCACGAGAAAGCCAGCTGCAGGCTATAAAAAACAATACAGGGGTTATGATTGATATTTCCAGCCATAATCCTGGTAAACCACTTGCAAGCCACAACGTGTATGCAGTACAACCATATACGTGTAATATATGACCATATATATACAGTGCCTTGCGAAAGTATTCGGCCCCCTTGAACTTTTCAACCTTTTGCCACATTTCAGGCTTCAAACATAAAGATATAAAATTTTAATTTTTTGTGAAGACTCACCAACAAGTGGGACACAATTGTGAAGTGGAACGAAATCTATTGGATATTTTAAACTTTTTTAGCAAATAAAAAACTGAAAAGTGGTGCGTGCAAAATTATTCGGCCCCTTTACTTTCAGTGCAGCAAACTCACTCCAGAAGTTCAGCGAGGATCTCTGAATGATCCAATGTTGTCCTAAATGACTGATGGTGATAAATAGAATCCACCTGTGTGTAATCAAGTCTCTGTATAAATGCACCTGCTCTGTGATAGTCTCAGGGTTCTGTTGAAAGCGCAGAGAGCATCATGAAGACCAAGGAACACACCAGGCAGGTCCGTAATACTGTTATGGAGAAGTTTAAAGCCGTATTTGGATACAAAAAGATTTCCCAAGCTTTAAACATCCCAAGGAGCACTGTGCAAGCGATCATTTTGAAATGGAAGGAGTATCAGACCACTGCAAATCTACCAAGACCTGGCTGTCCCTCTAAACTTTCAGCTCAGATAAGGAGAAGACTGATCAGAGATGCAGCCAAGAGGCCCATGATCACTCTGGATGAACTGCAGAGAACTACAGCTGAGGTGGGAGAGTCTGTCCATAGGACAACAATCAGTCGTACACTGCACAAATCTGGCCTTTATGGAAGAGTGGCAAGAAGAAAGCCATTTCTCAAAGATATCCATAAAAAGTCTTGTCTAAAGTTTGCCACAAGCCACCTGGGAGACACACCAAACATGTGGAAGAAGGTGCTCTGGTCCGATGAAACCAAAATCGAACTTTTTGGCCACAATGCAAAACGATATGTTTGGCGTAAAAGCAACACAGCTCATCACCCTCAACATACCATCCTCACTGTGAAACATGGTGGTGGCAGCATCATGGTTTGGGCCTGCTTTTCTTCAGCAGGGACAGGGAAGATGGTTAAAATTGAGGGGAAGATGGATGCAGCCAAATACAGGACCATTCTGGATGAAAACCTGTTGGAGTCTGCAAAAGACCTGAAACTGGGATGGAGATTTATCTTCCAACAAGACAATGATCCCAAACATACAGCAAAATCTACAAAGGAATGGTTCACAAATAAACGTATCCAGGTGTTAGAATGGCCAAGTCAAAGTCCAGACCTGAATCCAATCGAGAATCTGTGGAAAGAGCTGAAAACTGCTGTTCACAAACGCTCTCCATCCAACCTCACTGAGCTCGAGCTGTTTTGCAAGGAAGAATGGGCAAGAATTTCAGTCTCTCGATGTGCAAAACTGATAGAGACATACCCCAAGCGACTTGCAGCTGTAATCGCAGCAAAGGGTGGCTCTACAAAGTATTAACGCAAGGGAGCCGAATAATTTTGCACGCTCCACTTTTCATTTTTTTATTAGTTAAAAAAGTTTCAACAATCCAATAGATTTCGTTCCACTTCACAATTGTGTCCCACTTGTTGGTGATTCTTCACAAAAAATTAAAATGTTATATCTTTATGTTTGAAGACTGAAATGTGGCAAAAGGTTGAAAAGTTCAAGGGGGCCCGAATACTTTCGCAAGGCACTGTATATATTTATATATATAACCACTTTAATACCAGGCACTTTTACCCCATTCCTGCCTAGGCCAATTTTCAACTTTTAGCACTGTCGCACTTTGAATGACAATTGTGCGGTCATGCAACACTGTACCCAAACAAAATGTTTTGCATTTTGTTCACACAACTAGAGCTTTCTTTTTGGTGATATTTAACCACTTGCTGACCGGGCCATAGCCAAAAGACGGCTGCAGCGCGGGCGGCTTATTCTGGGAGGGCGTCCATGGAGCGCGCACCTGGGAATATCCGTGACCGGACCCGGCGCATCACGGATCGCGGTCAATGGCCGCTGACATCGGTTGTTTACCATGATGGAGCGATCACATGTAAACAAACCGGCATCATGTCCGGTTCCTCTCTCCCCTCTCTGTACCGATCGGTACAGTGAGAGGGGAGAGATGGAGTGCTGCAGCGCTTTGGGCTGGATGTGTAGTGCCCACAACGCTGATATGTGACAATTCCAGAACTTATCCATCCATACCCAGCCATCCATTCTCAGCCATCTATGCCCAGCCATCCATGCTCAGCCATCTATGTTCAGCCACCCATCCATACTCAGCCAGCCACCCATACTCAGCCAGCCACCCATACTCAGCCAGCCATCCATACTCAGCAATACTCATCCATGCTTATCCAGCCATCCATACTCAGCAATACTCATCCATGCTCATCCATCCATCCATACTCAGCAATACGCATCCATGCTCATCCATCCATCCATACTCAGCAATACTCATCCATGCTCATCCAGCCATCCATACTCAGCAATACTCACCCATGCTCATCCATCCATCCATACTCAGCAATACTCATCCATCCATCCATGCTCAGCCATACCCAGCCGTACTCGGGCATACTCAGCCATACCCAGCAATACCCAGCCATACTCAGCCATACCCAGCCATACCCAGTCGTACTCAGCCATACCCAGCCATCCCATCCATACTCAGCCGTACCGAGCCGTACTCGGTAGTACCCAGCCATACTCAGCCATACTTAGCCATACCCACTCATACCCAGCAATACCCAGCCATACTCAGCTGTACCCAGCCGTACTCACCTGTACCCAGTCGTACTCAGCCGTACCCAGCCATCCCCTCCATACTCAGCCATACCCAGCACATTTTCCAAAAACTTGTAGAAAAAAATGACATGTTCAAAAGACTCATTATGCCTCATAGATTATACGTTGGGTTGTTTTCTTTCCAAAATGGGGTAATTTTGGGGCGATTCCATTGTCCTGATGCTCCAGGGCCTTCAAAATTGTAAGAGATAGTCAAGAAATTATGTGTAATTTATGCTCCTAGAACACCTGATGGTGCTCCCTCCATGTTGGGCCTCTGTATGTTGCCACGCTGTGTAAAAGTCTCACACATGTGGTATCGCCATACTTAGGAGGAGTAGTAGAATGTGCTTTGGGGTGTAATTGGTGCTATGCATATGCTGTGTATGATAAATAACTTGCTAATATAACAATTTGGTGAAAAGAAAAAAATCTTGATTTTGCAAAGAATTGTGGGAATAAATTACAACTTCAAAAAACTCACCATGCCTCTTACTAAATACCTTGGAATGTCTACTTTCCAAAAGGGGTAATTTGGGGGGTATTTGTACTTTCCTGGCTTGTTAGGGTCTCAAGAAATGAGATGTCAGTACATCAGGTGTGATCAATTTTCAGAGATTGGCACCATAGCTAGTGGACTCTATAACTTTCACAAAGACAAAATAATTTACACCAATTTGGGTTATTTTTACCAAAGATATATAGCAGTATAAATTTTGGCCAAAATGTATGGAAAAAAAATACAAATTTGCCAAATTTTCTAACAGAAACAAAGAAAATTCATTTTTTTTACTGAATTTTCGTCTTTTTTCTTTTATAGCGCAAAAAATTAAAAACCCATCGGTGAATAAATACCACCAAAAGAAAGCTCTATTTGGGTGAAAAAAAGGACAAAAATGTCATATAGGTACAGTGTTGAATGACTGAGTAATTGTCATTCAAAATGTGAGAGCACCGAAAGTTTAAGTGCCCAGTGGTCAAGTGGTTAATCACCACTGGGTTTTTTATTTTTTGCTAAATAAATGAAAAAAGACTGAAAATTTGGGGAAAAAACTTGTTATTTTTGTTTCTTATAACATTTTGCAAATAAATAATTGTTCTTCATAAATTTAGGCCGAAATGTATACTGCTGCATTTCTTTGGTGAAAATAACCCAAATCAGTGTATATTATTTAGCCTGTAGGACAGGTATAGAGTCCACAAACTATGGTAGATACACTATATTACCAAAAGTATCAGGACACCTGCCTTTACACGCACATGAATTTTAATGGCTTCCCAGTCTTAGTCCGTAGGGTTCAATATTGAGTTAGCCCATCCTTTGCAGCTATAACAGCTCCAACTCTTCTGGGAAGGCTGTCCACAAGATTTAGGAGTGTGTTTATGGGAATGTTTGACCATTCTTCCAGAAGCGCATTTGTGAGGTCAGGCACTGATGTTGGACCAGAAGGCCTGGCTCACAGTCTCAGCTCTAATTAATCCCAAAGATGTTCTATCGGGTTGAGGTCAGGACAGTCAAGTTCCTTCACTACAAACTTGGTCATGCATGTCTTTATGGACCTTGCTTTGTGCACTGGTGCACAGTCATATTGGAAAAGGAAGGGGCCATCCCCAAAAAGTTGGGAGCATGTAATTCTCCAAAATGTCTTGGTATGCTGACGCCTTAAGAGTTCCCTTCACTGGAACTAAGGGGCCAAGCCCAACCCTGAAAAACAACCCCACACCACAATCCCCCTTGCACTAAATGATTTGGACCAGTGCACAAAGAAAGGTCCATAAAGACATGGATGGGTATTTTCTTTTTCCTCTTTAAAAACACTGTATATAGCTGGTTGCTATGGAGCAGGCCTGGAAACTGGCTGCCGCATCCTTATCAACCGATGAGTCACCAGCTGTCAGCGGGACTCCCCGCTGACAGCTGAATGTAAAAAAAACTTTTTCGGGCTAAATTTTTTTACAAAAAAATGGCCCCCCCCCCCCCCCCCCCCCAAATACATACCAGACCCTTATCCGAGTATGCAGCCCGGCAGGTCAGGAAAAGGAGAACACGAGCAAGCGCCCCCTTTTGAACCATACCAGGCTGCATGCCATCAACATGGGGGGCCACAACCATGGGCTGTCGTCAATCACACCGCCCGCCAGACCACCAAACTCGTCGATGGCCAACCGCCCACTGCCGCTCCTCCATCTGACAGTTCAGTTCAGCTCAGTTTTGACAGTTCAGATGAACAGAGAAACAGCTCCAGGATGAACACTGTTTTGACTAATATGAGCAGGCTGCCTATCTGGAAGCTCACACTAGAGATCTAGAGAAGCTAATTGCAACACAGAGGGGGAACGGACAACCGTGAAAAGAGTCTTCCACTCACTGAGCAGGTGGTTAATTGGGATGATGTGGAGAGCGAAGGGGTGAGTCAGGATGAGCAGATAGAAAGATGAGTAATGCCGCGTACACACGTGCGGACTTTTCCCGGCGAACCTAGTCCAGCGAACAATCCGCCGGACTTTCCAGCTGGCTTCGCCGGACTTTCCGAGCGTGTGGACTTGCCCACACACACCCGGACTTCTCCGGCGGACAATCCGCTGGACAAAGTCCGCGGGACTTTTGAAAATGAACGGACTTGCCCACACACGGAGCAGTCCGTTCATTTAGAACGTAACTTCAGGTACGTAGCTAGCGTAGGCAGTAAATGCCGGCGCGCTAGCTCCGTCACCTGGCATGGATTTAAAGGGAATGGGTCACATGCTCATGTCACATGGTGACCCCGCCCCCTTGTGATGTCACAGTCCCGGAGGATGCTGGGACTGTGACATCACAAGGGGGCGGGGTCACCATGTGACATGAGCATGTGACCCTGTCCCCTTGTCCCTATATAAGTGCCAGCACAGCGCGGCTCTGGCATTCCGGCCAGAGGGAGCGATGTGTCAACATCGGAAGAAGAATAAGAACAAGAGAGAAGAAGAAGAAGAAGAAGAAAAAGAAGAAGAAGGCGGCGCCGGCGGCGCAGAAAGCAACGACAGCGGCAAGAACAGAAGAGACCCCGGAAGACCCCCGAAGGCGGATCGAGACCCCCAGACGACGGCGGCGGCGACGAAGAAGGTAGCCGGACTTCTCCGCTCGGTAAAAGAGCTTGGTAAATCGCGGAGGAGTCCGGCGAGAAGACCCCCAAGACGGAAGAAGACCCCCGGAGCAGTGCAATAAAATATTTTTTCAAAAGTGTGTGTGTTTTTTTTACTTTACATTTTACACCTTAGGTGAATGGGTAGGGGTACATCATACCCCATACTCATTCACATAGGGTGGGGGGCCGGGATCTGGGGGCCCCCTTATAAAAGGGGGCTCCCAGATTCCGATAAGCCCCCGCCCGCAGACCTCGACAACCAACGGCCAGGGTTGTCGGGAAGAGGCCCTTGTCCTCATCAACATGGGGACAAGGTGCTTTGGGGTTGGGGGGGCGCATGGCCCCCCTTTCCCCAGGGCACCCCCCATGTTGAGGGCACGCGGCCTGGTATGGCTCAGGAGGGGGGGGGGGGCGCTCGTTCGTCCCCACCCCTTTCCTGGCCGGCCGGGCTGCATGCTCGGATAAGGGTCTGAGATGGATTTGGGGGGAACCCTTTAAATCCATGCCAGGTGACGGAGCTAGCGCGGCGGCATTTACTGCCTACGCTAGCTACGTAACCTGAAGTCACGTGCTAAATGAACGGACTTGCCGATGAGCGGCAAGTCCGTTCATTTAAAAAGTCCGGCGGACTAGCCTACTAACGGCGGGATTATCCGCCGGACTGCCAAGTCCAGCGGATAATTTTAAAACCAAACTTAAAACTTTGGTCCGCCGGACTTTGGCGCCAAAAAGTCCGCCGACGCCCACACTTGAGTCCAGAGGATAATCCCGCGGGATTGTCCCTTCGTGTGTACGCGGCATTACTGTAATTAGAGGGAGTGTTAGGGGTTACAGAAAAGGAAAGCCAGCCCTGGGTTTGAGCACCCAAAAAAATTTGCTAAGTTGGATGAAGTGTGGGTGGCAAACCCAGAGATGACAGCCCTAGATGTCCCTGCCACTCATAACAGCAGGGAGAGAAGCACATTTAGTAGAGGTGGTGAGGGTAATGCAGGAAGGCCTTGACCAGGGATCTTCAAACTACGGCCCTCCAGACTACAAGTCCCATGGGGCATTGTAAAACTCTGGCATTTATAGACATGACTAGGCATGATGGGAATTGTAGTTCCTGAACAAATTTGTCTCCAGGATTGTCTCAGCTGAAGTGTTTGCTGTTACCCAGCATGTGATGGACTGGATAGATAAAATATTGGGAGAGGGTGAGCACGACCCAGCTGTCTTGGTTCATATTGGGACCGATGACACCGTACATAAGAGATTAGGCTGCAAGTTGACAGACCTCTCAGATTTTATTCTCTGCAATATTAATTGTGCCATTGTGTAACACACGCAATAAGACATTGGAAGCTTACAGAACTAAATGCATGGCTAAAGACCTGGTGTAAGGGGAATGATTTGGTTTTCTAAAACACTTGTCTGACTTTTCATTAGAGTACAACCTACAGTGGTGGAACTACCAGGATCGCAACAGTTGCACTTGCGACTGGACCCTGGCGTTCTGTCACTGTGAGGGGGCCCCCAGACAGCACTGAAGACTTTCGGTCCGGCGCCTGATGTAACGACCGTGAGGAGGGTGAGCTCAAACACCGCTGGTAATGACTTCTAGCACTTGGCTCCAGTGACTGTCTCTCAGCTTGTGTGAGGAGTTTCAGGTCCCACATGCTGCGACTTGGCTCTGCCTCGGTTCAGATGTCACAGACAGGAGGCATAGGGGGAGGACAATGGACACAGCATCAACGGGACAGGAAATGATGATATGAGGTTTGTACTAACTCTGAATGTTCGGCACTTGCAGGGGAAGGAGACACGGGGAAGGGGATTCAGAGAAGGGAGCTAGTTGTTAAATAAAGGATACTTGCTGGATTTGTGCAGTGGATGGGTGCAGTCAGTGTGACATATAGATAGGACTGGATGGGTGCACATTGGAAGCGCAGTGCATTGTGACGTTTGCACTGGATGGGTACAGTGCAATGTGCACTACACAACGGATGGATACTGCTGTGCAACAAGCAGCGTGCACTGGATTTGTGCAGTGTGATATGTAGTGCACATTGGATTAGTTCAGTGTGCACTGGATGGGTATAGTGCAACATGTAGTATGCAATGGATGTGTGCCATGCGATGTGCACTGTCACTCGATGGGTGTCGTGTAATGTACAGTGTGCACTGGATTTGTGCAGGTGATATGCCATGTGCACTGAATGGGTGCACTAGTGAGGCAAAGTGCAGTGTGCTCTGGGTGGGCGCAGTGTGACATGCAGTGTACACTCGATCTGTGCAAGTTGTCAACGAAGGATACTTGCAGTGATTTGGGGGGGGGGGGGTAGGTTAAATAAAAAATATGACCCCCCCCAGCGCAAGTCATCTCTGCTCCCAAAGTGCCCCCTTGCACATACAGCATCCTCTTATGCGAGGTCTGATGTACACCCCCCTCTGGGTCAGAGCTAGATCTCAACATTCATGGAACCTTTCTGTCAGTCTGACGTGCTGTCAGTTGCTCCAGCTGCTCCAGCTGCTCCGTCCTAGGCCGTCCTAGGCTCCGGCCGTTCAGGCTTTTCAGGCCCTCCAGCCTTCCAGCCTTCCCTGGACCCCCATCAGCCTTGTACCTACCCCTAGGCACGGGGACCGGGTACACGACCCCCCGGCCCCCCACACACCTTCGCGGCATCCATCACCGCCGCACGCACCGCAGCCCGCCAGGCAGCCTACCCGCCGGGCAGGCCTCCAGGAAACACCGCGGCTTTGGCCTAGCCGGCCGGCGCTGTGTCACTGACCCAACCAGTGCCCCCATCCACCCATCCACCGACCCCACTGCGGATCTCGCAGGCCCCGAAGTCCCCCGCAATCCATTGGCGCCTTCTCGCGCCGGCCGCGACCGCTCATCGGGCAGCAGCATCCAGGCAAGCCCCCGGCTCCGGCCTAGTCCCGGCCGAAGTCGGCCATCTGCTTCCCCACTCGCCCATCCAAGAGGACCCAGTCCGTGCCCACCATCCGGACCCCACCGCGGTCCCCGTGGGCCCCTGCAACCTACCGGCCCCTCACCTCCCCTGCCCCGACCACTGCCCCCTCCGGGCATCCGCCTCCCCCATCGCCTCTCCAGCCCTCTTCTCTGGTCCAACTGGGCTGCGGCGAGTGCCCCCCCCCTTGCTTCCAAGCCCTCCAGCCCTGCAACACTCACCGCAGAACCGGGAGCCATCAGAACCAGGTCAGTCAGCAGATTGGGCCTAGTCCGGCGGCCATCTTGGTACACCCTGCTACTACAAGGACATCCCCAGGACCTCCCGGACCCCCCAGCAGATACTTCGGGCACTCCATCCACCACAGGTCAGTACCCAGGTGGGGTTACATCCACAGCCGCCATCGCCTCGGTTCTAGTTTGATAGACGAGGAAGAAACCGGCTGCGGAGGAGACTCATCCCACCTTATCCCACCCCCCCTGCTTATCCTTCCCTCCTTTCGGCAGGCCGGCGTGCCCACCCCCCTTCCTCTGGATCAACGAGAGGGCAGTAGGTTCAACAGGCCCCCACCACCCCTACAGGAACTATTCGCCCCAACTAAGCATCACACCGCAGCTGTCATCAGCAGCATTTGTCTGGTCTAGGATCCCTCGCGACAAGCAGAGGCAGCCGGAACAGCCAGGAACCTACTACCCAACCAAACCAAGTCCTCACACATAGGGCTCCACACAATCAACTTGCTGGCTTTAGTCTACGCGGCGGCAAGTTTGATGCCCGGACTGATAACAGGACTAACCCGGATACGGATCAGGATCAGTATCTTCACACATAGGGCACCACACGATCAACTTGCTGGCTTTAGTCTATGCGGCGGCAAGTCTGATACCTAGACTGATACTTTAAATATTCAGCAGAAGTCCTCCACAGATTAAGAAACTCCACCGCTACATTACCAGCTCCCATTCAAAAAATTCTACGAAAAGAACATCTATTAAAGACCAACCCAACCACAACAATTAACATGCGCCATGATCAACACCAGATCTGCAGCCAAACACAGACTAGAAGTACACGACTTCATCACCCAAAACAATATAGACTGCCTCTTCATCACGGAAAGCTGGCTAACGCCCGACTGCAACACCATCCTCACCGAATTGGTGCCGGAGAACTACAGGATCCTAACCGAACATCGGATAGGAAAAAAAGGAGGAGGCCTAGCAGTGATTTTTAAATCGCACCTGGCGCTCACCAAACCAATCTTACAGAACCCAGTGCCTTTTATGGAAACACTGACACTACATCTTCAATCAACACCCCATGACACCACCCACATTCTACTTTGCTATAGACCACCAGGACCAAAGACCAATCTGCTCACACCCCTCACGGAGTTTATCTCAATACACACACTGAAATCCAAAAACCTCCTGGTACTTGGAGACTTCAACCTCTGGGCAAACTCTACCCAAGACCCTATCGCGTCCGCCTGCATCAGCCAACTGGAAGAACTGGGTCTCCAGCAACTGATAAAGACCCCCACACACGGATCAGGACACACTCTGGACCTCATCTTCAAACAAAATCTGGACATAAACACAGTAGACAACATACCACTACCATGGACGGATCACCACGCCATCAAATTCAAAATTTCCACCAACATCACCCACCAAAACCAGAAACCTGCAACAACAACGCATTGGACCAGATCGCAGAAAAAACTGCACTCAGATTCCTTCAAAACCACCTTATCAAACAAAGTAGCAACTCTGAATTTAACCCACTCATCGGAGCAAACTCTCAGCTCCCTAAACAATGCATTACTACAATCAGCAGACTCAGTGGCTCCAAAACGCAGAACACTCATCAAGAGGAAAAACGCAGGATGGTTCAATAGCTCGCTCACGCTACTCAAGCAAGAACGCAGAAGAGCCGAAAGAGCATGGAGAATAAATCCCACCAATGGAAATCACACAAAATACAAAGGACTGACACAGAATTATCAGAAGGCAATCTTCAAAGCAAAAAAAGACCATTTCTCAAATACCATCTCAGCCGCCTTAAACCGCCCCCGGGAACTTTTTAAAATAGTCGCTCAGTCGATGAACCCGGCAGTGTGAATTTTTTTTTTCATCAATAAAATCGACAACATCAGGAAAACAATTGGTCAGAAAAAGACATCCGACGGCAGTCAACCAGAGCAAAAAGTCGATCTCGACACAAACATCCCACAACCACCAAAGTTTTCTCTGATCCCAATTACCACGGATACTACTAAAACCATCATCAAAAATCTCAGAGACAGCACATCCTCCATTGACATCATCCACACAAAACTCCTGAAAGAATGCTCCGACATCCTGGCTCCCACCATAACGCACCTTATAAATCAATCGTTCAAAGAAGGGATTGTCCCAGGCGCCCTCACACAAGGCATCATCAAACCCCTGCTAAAGAAACCCAACCTAGACCCACGGGACCCCAATCATCGCAGACCAATAAAAAAATATAAACAACATCTCCAAGATTATGGAGAAAGCGGTAGTACAACAGATACAACGCCACTTCCACACACACACACTCCTGGACACATTACAATCAGGAATTAGGCAAATGCCTCACTATGATAGACGACTGGATGACTACTAGATCCCTCAAACTTAATGAATCAGAAACAGAACTTCTTATTCTACATGCTAATCATAACCCCCGAACCAAGATCCCCTGCAGAAGTAGCAGGAGTCACTGGCAGATCTGCAATGGTTGCCCACCCCCCCCCCCCCAAAAGAGGACAAAGCAGTGTTAGTTGGAACGATCATCAATTCTCGACTCGACTTTGCTAACTCCCTTTACATAGATTCGCCCACTCCTCAACATCATCAGAACATCAGACCTCTGCTTCCACTAATACGCCGACGACACTCAATTATATTTTCGTATCACCGGACAAATGCGCACATGGAAACGCTGGGATCCCAGGCACCTCGTTAGAGATTTGGGGCAATCACTTCAGGGCTCAAGGCATTGTAGCGCTATACAAGTTATTCATTCATTCATTCATTCATCCCCCCCAAATCACTACAAGTATCCTTCTTTGACAACCTGCTCCCTGCCCCCCCCCCCCCCTCGTTAGAGATTTGGGGCAATCACTTCAGGGCTCAAGGCCAGTTCACACATTAATCACAAAGAAACGCACTGTGCATTCTTGAGCGATTCACATGCCTTACAGGTGCTGTGCGATTTCAGCCATTTCGTTTGAATGGGCTGAAATTGTGTTGGTCTGCACCAAAAGCTGTGTATGCGCTACTTTACAAAGCACACAGCAACTGGATTGCATGGTACTGCTGATCATACAATCTGCTGCAGGCAAACACTGCATTTGCAACCTGCATTTGGGGAGTCAATAAGTTGACACCTGCTGCAGATCGCTTTGACAGTGCATTTTGAATGCAGTGTGGGAAACGCTCACAAAATTCAGGTTTCCCTCAAGACATTCTAGTGTGAACAGCCCCCTAGTCCAGATACACAGGTTTTAATTTGTATCCCAGGAAGGTCCCACCAAAACCGTGACAGTTGAGAAGTATGGATTTGTGTTTTTGGGGGGGGGGGGGGGGGTTGTACTGGGAAGGGGGATTTGGGTAGTAGGATTTGTGACAGAACTGGGGAGAATACTTATGCTGGCATGGGGGAAAGAAAATTCATGCAGAGGTTCCAGCCTAGCTGTAGACAGTGGGGATTGCATTGCGGAGGGGTGGCGGGGCGTCAAAAATCAAAATACACCTTTGCCCGTGTAGCCAAAAATTCTTGCACCAGCCCAGCTGGTACTGATAACCGCCACCTGACTTGCCCCCCACCGCTCCCCAACACTGTTAGCCCGATGCTGCCAGTCTGACCTTCCATCCTCCATCAGTGTCCCCAGTGTGAGCCACTTGCTGTCAGAGCTCTCCTCCTGCACCACTTCAGCTCATATTCCTGGGGTCAGCATGGTTGCATATGCTTGTTCTCCTGTCACGGGTGATCTGCTCACTGAGCCTGTCGTGACATCCTTTTTTAAAGCCTTTCAGATGCTGAAAGTGCAGGTCTAACATGCCAGTAAAATCTATAACATTTTATGGCAGTACCTAAATACAGGTGGAACACAGTGGTGGAACTACCAGGGTCACAAAGGCTGCACTTGCGACTGGACCCTGGTGTTCTGCCACGGTGGGGGGGCAGGAAGGGGGCAGCTGTGGGACCGTAATAAGGGGCCTTGGGATCAGAGGTCGGGGGGGGCCTTCATGGTTTCTTGCAACGGGGTCCTGAAGGTTGTAGTTATGCCTCTGACAACCTATATGCTAAAGTTGGTTTGCACCTAAATGGAAGAGGATCTGATGTGCTAAGGGAGGGGTTTATGGGAAGGCTAGAGGAATATTTAACCACTTAAACTCTGGAAGGTTTTACCCTCTTCATGACCATGCCATTTTTGCTATTTAGCACTACTTTAACTGGTAATTGCGTAGTCATGCACCACTATACTTTATATAATTTTTTTTCAAACAAATAGAGATTTCTTTTGGTGGAATTTGATTAACAATGTGTTTTTTATTTTTTATTATATAAAGGAAAAAAAAAGTCCAGACATTTTGAAAAAAAAAAAAAAAACAATATTTTTTTACTTTCTTTTATAAAACATATCCAATAATAAAAAACTAATTTTTTCATAAATTTAGGCCAAAATGTATTCCGCTATATGTACTCTGTTTGTTAAAAAAAAAAAAAGTGTATATTAATTGGTTTGTGTGAAAGTTTAATGTCTACAAACTATGTTATACACAGGAAATTGTATATTTTTTTCTGTACTTGTAATGGTGGTGATCAGCGACTTATAGTGGGACTGTGATAGTGTGGTGTGCAATCTAACACTAAGGCCCCTTTCACACTGGGGCGGTTTGCAGGCGTTATTGCGCTAAGAATAGCGCCTGCAAACCGATCCGAAACAGCTGTTGCTGTTCCTTCAGTGTGAAAGCCCGAGGGCTTTCACACTGAAGCGGTGCGCTTGCAGGACGCTCAAAAATGTCCTGCAAGCCGCATCTTTGGCTCGCTATAGGAGCGGTATATTTACCGCTCCTATAGCGCCCGGTCCCATTGAAAACAATGGGGGAGCGCGCCGAACCCGCCCGCAAAACGCCGCTGCAGCGGCGGTTTGCGGGCGGTATTGACCCTTTTTTCGGCCGCTCGCGGGGGTAAAAACACCCCGCGAGCGGCCGCAATGCGCCGCTAAAACGCCGGTAAAGCGGCACTAAATATAGCGCCGCTTTACCGCCAGCGCCCCCACCGCTCCAGTGTGAAAGCAGCCTAACTGATGCTGGGTGGGAACTGACTAGTGATAATACTATACACTGTAATGCCCCGTACACACGGTCGGAAATTCCAACCACAAAATCCATCTGATTTTTTCCTACGGATTTTGTCCGACACTGGTGTTGCATACACACGGTCGGACAAAGTTGTCGGAAAATCCGATCATTCTGAACGTGGTGACGTTCGTTGCGTATGACGGGACTACGTAGAGGCTAGTAGCCAATAGCTTTGGTCTTGTAATGTGATCCGAGCATGCGTGGCACTTTGTCCGTCGGAATTCGCTACACACGATCGGAAAAAGTCCGATAGGACTTTGTTGTCGGAAAATTTGAGAGCAGGATCTCAAACTTTTTCCGTCGGAAATTCCGACGGAAAAAGTCCGATGGAGCCCACACACGGTCGGAATTTCCGACAACATGGTCCGATAGGACATTTTCCGTTGGAAAATCCGACCGTGTGTACGGGGCATTACTGTACTAATGGCACTGGCTGGGAAAGGGTTAACATCTCAGAGTAATCAAGGGGTTAAGTGTGTGCCTAATAAGTGTTAATGTGTGTATTATGTGCTGCTTTTTGCAAAAAAATCTATTAGTTCCCTCTCTCTGCTTTGCAGGGACAAGAAACAAACAAGAGTGTTCCCTCTGTACAGAGCCATGTGTTGTTTGTCAACACAGGGCTCTGAGCTGTGATTGGACATAGGCAGGACCAGGGCAGGACCTGCTGACAAAATCCGGATGTGTCTAATCACAGCAGGAGTTGGCGCGCTCTGAACCCAGAAGAAGGCAGCAACCTACAGGTACGTCGCTGTGCCTTTAGAAGCCACCTGTCCACAGTACAATGCAGTTAGACTAGGAGGGAGGGGAGAGAGAATCAGAATCTAAATGGGGTAGAAAAGTCATACAGGTCAGACACTAAAGAGGGTGGAATGGGGGAAGATAGAAGGAGGCTTAAGAGCAGGTGAGAGAGACAGCATAAAACAAAAAGGTAGTGGTGTTTATCTCTATGTGAGAAGTAATCTAAAGGTCTGTGCACACAATACGAAAATTGGAAGCAACATTTTGTCCGACGAACAATCTGATGATTTTAGGATCGTTAGTATGATGCTTTCGACAGCCAATACCGTTTTTTCGTCCAAAAAAAGCTGGATGTGCAGACTATAACATTTTTGTCGGATGTGAACACAACGTCCGATATTCGTATAATTAGTACGGTACGTATGAAAAAAAAAACGTAAGAGCAAGACGTATGCTCAGAAACGAAAGAATACATACAAAACTATTCAACACATTATATCACTTCTGAAGTTGTATTCTGTTGTATGAATCACTTTCGAAATGAGACTAGCATGTAACAAAATGGTCATTTGAAAATCTGATCATGTGTACGAGGCTTAAAAGTATGTGTGAAAGAGAACCTTATTGTAGAGGAACGCGATGGTGCAGAGACATTTTGAGCTGTATATGGGTGCGCTTACTGCAAAGTTAATTGTTGGAGTTTGTTACAGGCCATTTATTGTTCATGAAGAGGTAGAGACTCAGCTGCTTGAATAGATAAAATGGTTAAAAGGGCTGGGACAGTGGTAAAAATGGGAGATTTTAGCCATCCTAATGCGGCGTACACACGAAGGGACAATCCCACGGGATTATCCGCTGGACTGAAGTCCAGCGGATAATCCCCTCGTGTGTGGGCGCCGGCGGACTTATTGGCGCCAAAGTCCGGCGGACTTTTTGGCGCCAAAGTTTTAAGTTTGGTTTTAAAATTATCCGCTGGACTTGGCAGTCCGGCGGACAATCCCGCCGTTAGTAGGCAAGTCTGCGGGACTTTTGAAATGAACGGACTTGCCGCTCATCGGCAAGTCCGTTCATTTAGCACGTGACTTCAGGTTACGTAGCTAGCGTAGGCAGTTACTGCCGCCGCGCTAGCTCCGTGACCTGGCATGGATTTAAAGGGACTCCCCACGCCGAAAAAACGGCGTGGGGGTTCCCCCCAAATCCATGTCAGACCCTCATCCGAGCACGCAGCCTGGCAGGCCAGGAAAGGGGTGGGGACGAACGAGCGCCCCCCCCCTCCTGAGCCGTACCAGGCCGCGTGCCCTCAACATGGGGGGTGCCCTGGGGAAAGGGGGGCCGTGCGGGCCCCCCCCCCAAAGCACCTTGTCCCCATGTTGATGAGGACAAGGGCCTCTTCCCGACAACCCTGGCCGTTGGTTGTCGGGGTCTGCGGGCGGGGGCTTATCGGAATCTGGGAGCCCCCTTTAATAAGGGGGCCCCCAGATACCGGCCTCCCACCCTATGTGAATGAGTATGGGGTACGATGTACCCCTACCCATTCACCTAAGGTGTAAAATGTAAAGTACAAAAACACACACACTATTGAAAAAATATTTTATTGCACTGCTCCGGGGTCTTCTTCCGTCTTGGGGGGTCTTCTCGCCGGACTCCTCCGCTCTCTTCTGCTCTTTTACCTAGCTCTTTCACGAGCGGAGGAGTCCGGCTACCTTCTTCGTCGTCGCCGCCGTCGTCTGGGGGTCTCGATCCGCCTTCGGGGGTCTTCCGGGGGTCTCTTCTGTTCTTGCGGCGGTCGTCGTCTTCCGCGCCGCCGGCGCCGCCTTCTTCTTCTTGTCCTTCTTCTTGTTCTTCTTCTTCTGATGTTGACCCGACGCTCTCTCTGCCCGGAATGCCTGTGCCGCGCTGCGCTGGGACTTATATAGGGGCATGGGGACAGGGTCACATGCTCATGTCACATGGTGACCCCGCCCCCTTGTGTTGTCACAGTCCCAGAGGATGCTGGGACTGTGACATCGCAAGGGGGGGGGGGGTCACCATGTGACATGAACATGTGACCCTGTCCCCATGCCCCTATATAAGTCCCAGCGCAGCGCGGCACAGGCATTCCGGGCAGAGAGAGCATCGGGTCAACATCGGAAGAAGAAGAAGAAGAACAAGAAGAAGGACAAGAAGAAGAAGGCGGCGCCGGCGGCGCGGAAGACGACGACCGCCGCAAGAACAGAAGAGACCCCCGGAAGACCCCCGAAGGCGGATCGAGACCCCCAGACGACGGCGGCGACGATGAAGAAGGTAGCCGGACTCCTCCGCTCGTGAAAGAGCTAGGTAAAAGAGCAGAAGAGAGCGGAGGAGTCCGGCGAGAAGACCCCCAAGACGGAAGAAGACCCCCGGAGCAGTGCAATAAAATATTTTTTCAAAAGTGTGTGTGTTTTTGTACTTTACATTTTACACCTTAGGTGAATGGGTAGGGGTACATCGTACCCCATACTCATTCACATAGGGTAGGGGGCCGGTATCTGGGGGCCCCCTTATTAAAGGGGGCTCCCAGATTCCGATAAGCCCCCGCCCGCAGACCCCGACAACCAACGGCCAGGGTTGTCGGGAAGAGGCCCTTGTCCTCATCAACATGGGGAAAAGGTGCTTTGGGGTGGGGGGGCCCGCACGGCCCCCCTTTCCCCAGGGCACCCCCCATATTGAGGGCACGCGGCCTGGTACGGCTCAGGAGGGGGGGGCGCTCGTTCGTCCCCACCCCTTTCCTGGCCTGCCAGGCTGCGTGCTCGGATGAGGGTCTGACATGGATTTGGGGGGAACCCCCACGCCGTTTTTTTCGGCGTGGGGAGTCCCTTTAAATCCATGCCAGGTCACGGAGCTAGCGCGGCGGCATTTACTGCCTACGCTAGCTACGTAACCTGAAGTTACGTTCGAAATGAACGGACTGCTCCGTGTGTGGGCAAGTCCGTTCATTTTCAAAAGTCCCGCGGACTTTTGGCCGGCGGATTATCCGCCGGAGAAGTCCGTGCGTGTGTGGGCAAGTCCACACGCTCGGAAAGTCCAGCGGACCCAGCTGGAAAGTCCGGCGGGATTGTCCGCTGGACTAAGTCCGCCGGCAAAAGTCTGCACGTGTGTACGCGGCATAATATTGACTGGAGTAATGGCACTGCTGGAACAGTAAGAAGGTGGAAAATCTATTATAGTTTATATAAACCCCAACTACAAATAATACTCTGCTGAATCTGTTAATCTCAAAAAATGTGGAGATTACTAATGTTCATATAAAAGAACATCTAGGTATTTAGAGCTTACCTATAGGTAAAAGTTTTCAGAGGAAATTTACTTCCACTTTAAGAACAGAATAGTGGAGGAACACTATCATCATTTGAAAAATGTAAATGTAAAATGGAGATCAATGGCACAAAAATTCTAAATGAATGTTAGGTTGTAAAAAAGGGTAGGACAAACCCCTCAAAATTCTATACAAATATAAATAGTGAAAATGATTAGGTCTGAGCTTGTAGGCCTTTTACAAGAGATTTCAAACTTGGTGACTGGGGTCGATGAGAAAGCAAATTTAATAAATACCCTTTTCAGCTCTGTGTATACAAAGGAAAATGGGGGAGTCCATATAAGGAATAATATTGACAGAGGAACTACAATGGCTCAAAACTGATATGGTCCAGAAACATGTATTTTCAAATTGAATGAGAGTTGAATTTTGTTATTTTGACGTCAATGTTTCTAATTTTTAAAAAAACTCTTTAATGACTGGCGTGTTATCACTGGATTTGCGCAAGGTCAATATGGTGCCTATATTTAAAAAGGGAGTAAAATCTGTACCAAGTAACTACAGACCTGTTAGCTAACCATCTATAGATTCTATAAAAAATGCATATTTTGCATTATAAGCAATAGTCAACATGGATTTACAAAAGACCAAAGTTGTCAACCAAACCTGCTTTCTTTTCATGAGGAAGTAAGAAAAAATATTAGACAAAGGTGTGGCTGTGAGTATAGTATATTTGGGCTTTGCAAAAGCTCCACACATGGTTAAAGTGTAAATAAAGTCTATAGACTTGGAAAATTCAGTCTGCAAATTAAAAATATTCTGGCTAAAAGACTGTATCCAGAGAGTAGTGGTTCATGATTCATACTCTGAATAGTCCAAGGTTATTAGTGGTGTACCCCAAGGTTCAGTGTTGGGACCCTTAATTTGTAACCTGTTAATAATAATAATAATAATATAGAGTTTGAGATGAAAACTACCATTTGCAGATGACACCAAGCTATATAGTGGAATTATGTAATTTCAAGATGTCTCCAACTTACAAGCAGACCATAAGGCACTGTTTGATCGGCCAACTATATGGAAAAAATGTTGATAAATGTAAAGTTATGCACTTGGGAGCTAAGAATGTGTATGCATCTTATATCCTAGGAGGAGTACAACTGGGGGAGTTAATGGTGGACAAGGATCTGGGTGTTCTGGTAGATCATAGACTTAATAACAGCATGCAATGCCAAGCTAACATTTTTAAAGCTAGCGGAAATCCCTTCCTGTATTAAAAGAAATATAGATGAGAGAGAGAGAATTTTGCCCCTGTACAAGGCATAAGTAAGATCTAATCTGGAATATGCAGTTCAGTTTGGGCACCAGTTCACAAAGAGCATAGTGGAGAACTGGAGAAAGCATGAAGAAAGGCAATCAAACTGATAAGAGCCATGAGGAAAAAATTGTTGAACTGAATGTTTCAGTTCAGCCAATAGGTGATTAAGGGGGTACTATTACCATGTATACATACATAAATGTTCCACAGGGATTACAAAGGCATTATTTCCGTATGGAGGAAAAGAGGTTTAACCTCCACATATGGAAAGGCTTCTTCACAGTAAAAGTTGTGTAAATGTGGAATAGACCCCTTTAGGAACTAGTTCTGATCAGCTCAGTTGAATGGTTTGAAAAGAGCTGGATGCATTACTAAATGCACAATATATAAATAGATGTTACCATGTACTGGTAATAACACCAGAGACTGTTGGTCCAGGAAATATCCAATTGCTGATTTTTCTCCCTCACTGAAGCAAATTGGACAATACTTTATAGGGTTTTTTGCCTTCTTCTATCAACTGTGGGTATAGGGTTTTGTGCGTGGAGGTTTTCTATTCTCTTAATCATTTCTTTCTTTTGATTGAACTAGATGGACTTCTTTGTTTTAGTTTTTAGCCTGACTTTGTAACTATATACCCTGGCAACAAATGCTGTTTTGATAATATGGTGAATGTGGTCTTTATGAATGCCAACCTACTATGTAAAAGTAATGTTTTTAAAACAAGTTTTATAACAGTAAATGCTAGGCTGGTACATGTAGCCTTGGGAGCACTGACAGTGTGGCTTTTAAAACCGTACACAAAATAATGGGCACTCTTCCCTAACCATTGGTGCTCAGTGCTGATTGGCACAAGGCTCTCTGGCATCCCAAGTGGCATGGATGGAGTACTACTTTTGTGGTTAACTGGTCCTTTTAGATCCTCCTTATCCTCCTTTCCCATGCTGGGACCTTTCTACACTTTCTAGTCTCTGGTTGAGAATAGGGATGGGCCCGATGTTTGAATGTAAGTTCAACTCGAAAATTGGTTGTTCGTTTGTTTGTAGAACAAACAAACTAATGGGGCGCTTGCAGGACATTTGGCCGCCAATGAGCACCCCATAATGCACTGCGAGATTGCAGCTGACTTTACGTAATCTTTTTACCAATACATTGTACCACTATAGTATACACTAAATGAATCAGTTTCATTCAGTAAAAATTAAATTCACTGGTATAGGTATTCATAATGTGTAAAAAAAAAAAAATATCCCAATCACTTCCCCAGAGTAGCACAGTGTTACTATGGCAACATTTTTTAATGTTTTTTGTTTTTTTAAATATACTATCAGTGTCCCTGATCACAGCCACACCAGTTATATGTTGACACTGTACTGTACTGCTGGCAGTATGTAAAAAAAAAAAAAAAAAATTGTGAATAACCATTTTTTAGTTTCCTCATTTCCAAAAAATTGTGACAAAAAAAATTACAACTTCAAAAAACTTGCCATGCCTCTTACTAAATACCTTGGACTGTCTACTTTCCAAAATGGGTTAACTTGGGGAATATTTGTACTGGTGTTTTCAGGCCTCAAGAAATGAGAGGGTGTCAGTTCATCAGGATTGATCAATTTTCAGATATACTGTATATACCATAGTTTGTGGACTCTATAACTTTTCTACAGACTAAATAATATACACTGATTTGGGTTATTTTTTACCAAAGAAGTGTAGCAGAATATAGTTTGGCCTAAATGTATGAAGAAAGATGATTTATTTGCAAAATGTTATTACATAAATACATTTTTGTCAAAATTTTCGGTTAGAGAGAAAAATCTAGCTCTAAATATATATTTTTTGGTCTTGTTTGTTTATAATATCACCCACTTCTTTAGAATTTTAACTTGTAAACTATGTTTAAACAGGGTGGCAATAAATTGGCACATAATCACAACAACGTTTTCTCGATTTAAGAATTGTTTGTGAAAAAAAGGGGCATTTCTTTTCTAGGAAGTAAAGTAATCACTGGCGTAGCGTGAAGGGGTGCAGGAGTTGCCATAGCGACCCATATTTAGCTCCAGGGGGGCACATGGCTCCCTGCTCAAATTGTACATGCTGTATTTTACAATTACAAAATCCTGGAAACAGAATCCAGGTCCGATCCATCGTGTCTCCCAGGGCCCCAGCTGAGCTCTGTAATTCAGTCCATAGCTTCTAGTTTGCCTTCTTCCCAGACCCTAGACCACACCCTTCCCTTGCTCTCATTGGCTGGAGGCGCGAAGTCTGAGTTAATTAGCAGCCCCGGAGAGGAGCTTCTGTAACCCAGGTAATAGAAATGCTGCTGTGCAGGAGAGTTCTCTCATGTGGGCACAGATTAGAACATGCCCACTGACACTGCATCTGGCCTGCCAGCACAGACACAGACTCAAAGACAGAAAAGTTTTGTAATGTAAATGATCCTAACACCTCCCTAGGGGCCCCCTCCCCCCACCAACTTGAAATGGGGACTGATGTTGAGAGGTGCTCTGATGTGATAGAGGGGGCTCTGATGTGATAATGGGGGCTCTGATTTAATGGAGGGGGCTCTGATGAGATGGAGGGGGTGGTGATGTGATAATGGGGGCTCTGATGTGATAATGGGGGTTCTGATGTAATGTAAAGGAAAAAGGGGGTGGATCAGCTGGGCTGGCCTCTTCGAAAGGTAAGTGAGTGCCTGTCAGCTCAGCTGTGGTGAGGAAGACATCATGGGCGCGGAATCAACTGACACTCTGTGACGCAGTTAGCAGAGCCTCTTCTAGGCTAGCTAGGTAGGATATTGACTGCGGATCTTCAAATACAGCTTCAGCCAGCAGTGTTCCTAAAGGCTCTGTTCTATCAAATGCAGCACCTGGATCGTCTTTTCAGAGTATTCCTGTTCTATTAACACAACAACAGTTTACACCGGCTGAGACTCCTCAATCTCCTCTGCGAGGTGGGTCTCATACTTTGCATTTATTGAACGATTTGTCGTCTTCTTTAACTAATATTATTACTAGCATTACTGTGCCCACCAATTCAACTGCTTCTCATAGTAATGATAGTTCTGATCCTGCAGTGTCTGTGTGGTCTGCTATTGATAGTCCTCAACAACCTTCACATCGAATCAATGCTGTTAATGTGGTTGTTGATAAGTGTGTGGATCACAGTTTACTTAATTGTTCTAATTCTACTGTTTCATTTACAAATGCTTCTTCCAACAGGTCTGAATTATATGGTAAAGAAGTGATGCCTTGTATACTTTCACCGTTGGGTTTTCATTTGCCCAATGGTGTCAAAGAAAAGATTTGAAGTGGTGAATACATTGAGTTGTTAACTTTATTACCGTCTTCAAAAGACTACCTGTCTAAACTGGATAAGAAGGACGATAGGCTTGAGGATGATCGTAAAAAGCCTATTGCCAAGTCAATTTTTAATTGGCTTCAGGCTTTTTCAATTTTTTCTAGCGTTATTTGTGAGAAGTTTCCAAATAAGAGTCCAGTACTTGGAAAGGAGGGGGGGTTGACACTATCGAGGGCTATGGGTGGCTGCTCACCCCAGGTTGGATAGAAAAAAAGAAAAAGGTTCTCCCTTGGTGGTGGGGTTTTTAGGCAGCAATAGCCGTCTGATGGAAGTAGTCAGACGGTTATATGAAATGATAGACCAAAAACCATCCAAATCAATTTACAATGTTTATTCAAAGTTTTTTGTAAAAAATGACACATAAAAAGGAGTGTAAAAACACAAGCCCATACAGAATAAAAAATACAAACACAATACACAGAATAAAACCAGCGAAAAATCCCCTAACACCACTACTAATGGGATCAGAAGCAGTGATTATAGCGTGTGACAAAAAAACTGACGCGTTTCGACCTGTTGTCTGTATTGGTCTTCCTCAGAGTATTTTTGTCAGCGGTATGGGTGTAGTGTGTGAGATAGTCTTCTGCATGGGTATTTGTAAGGAAGTCCCGTCGTTGTTCCTGGTGGCTACCAATTCTCACTTCCCATTGGTGAATCGGGGTACATAGGATCGTCCAAGCCGTATATATCTTACGAGGAGTCACACATTCGGACTGGCCTCGTGAAGGAGACCCCTGGATGGGCCCCCGGGGGCACGGAGGGTAGGGGGGGGGAAGAGGCCAAAGTGAGGCGGGGGGAGACCAGACAGTCGGACACCCACGGTAGCAGACTCCTTCAATATAGTGTTGGATCACTTAGGCCACAGACTAACAATGCACCTGAGTCTCCACAAAGGTGCACCAATTTTGAGGAGATCAAGCAAAGAGGTCTCTGATAAAATTGAGGGCTCAAGTGCATCTGGAATGTGCTGGGCCTCTTGCAGGAGTCACTCCTGCAAGAGGCCCAGCACATTCCAGATGCACTTGAGCCCTCAATTTTATCAGAGACCTCTTTGCTTGATCTCCTCAAAATTGGTGCACCTTTGTGGAGACTCAGGTGCATTGTTAGTCTGTGGCCTAAGTGATCCAACACTATATTGAAGGAGTCTGCTACCGTGGGTGTCCGACTGTCTGGTCTCCCCCCGCCTCACTTTGGCCTCTTCCCCCCCCTACCCTCCGTGCCCCCGGGGGCCCATCCAGGGGTCTCCTTCACGAGGCCAGTCCGAATGTGTGACTCCTCGTAAGATATATACGGCTTGGACGATCCTATGTACCCCGATTCACCAATGGGAAGTGAGAATTGGTAGCCACCAGGAACAACGACGGGACTTCCTTACAAATACCCATGCAGAAGACTATCTCACACACTACACCCATACCGCTGACAAAAATACTCTGAGGAAGACCAATACAGACAACAGGTCGAAACGCGTCAGTTTTTTTGTCACACGCTATAATCACTGCTTCTGATCCCATTAGTAGTGGTGTTAGGGGATTTTTCGCTGGTTTTATTCTGTGTATTGTGTTTGTATTTTTTATTCTGTATGGGCTTGTGTTTTTACACTCCTTTTTATGTGTCATTTTTTACAAAAAACTTTGAATAAACATTGTAAATTGATTTGGATGGTTTTTGGTCTATCATTTCATATAACCGTCTGACTACTTCCATCAGACGGCTATTGCTGCCTAAAAACCCCACCACCAAGGGAGAACCTTTTTCTTTTTTTTTAGAGTCCAGTACTTTTCCAACATATGGACATTGTCCTGGAAGCTTATCGTAACTTCGGTGGATATTCCTGGTTTCCGTATGATGAAGCATTCAGACATAAATTGAGTATTCATCCTACTTTACAATGGGGTGTAAAGGATGTAGGACTTTAGTTGAATTTATTGCTCCCTCCTCGACCTGTTCCACCTCGTCCAACCAATGTTTCTTCTAGTGTTTACTCCGCCTTATAAAAAGGGAATTTGTTTTGCGTATAATGATAGCCAATGACTTCATTACTGTAGGTACAAGATGCATGAATGTGCATTTTGCTCTGGTGCTCACCCTGTAGCAAATTTTTTTGTAAATTATCGTCACATTCTCAACAACAACCTAGAGACTTTACGGGTAAAAGCCCGATCGCCAGTGAACATGGAAAACATGTTGCCTTGGCTACTAATTTACCCTGATCGGCAGCAAGCATTGCTATTTATTGAGGGTTTTTCTAACAGTTTTTAGCTTCCTAAATTTAATGGCGTTGGTTGTAAGATAGTGCGTAATTTACCTTCTGTTGCCGCATTAGCTTCTGTTGTTAGGGATAAATTGTTAAAAGAAGTTAATGAGGGGAGAATAGCGGGCCCTTTTTCGCAGCCTCCTTTTGCTAATTTGATAATTTCTCCTTTGGGGATTATCCCTAAAAAAGAACCCCATTAATTTTGGCTAATCCATCATTTGTCATATCCTTACGGTGATTCTTGAAATTATCAAATTGATCCGTCTTTGTCTTCAGTTACCTATGTATCTTTTGAATCTGCAATTTCACATGTTCGTTCGTTAGCTGAGGGCGCTTTATTGGTTAAAGCGGAGGTTAAATCTGCTTTTAGAATTCTTCCAATACACCCTGATTCCTTTTGCTCATTGGGTATTTATTTTCAAGGGGAATATTATGTTGATAAATGCGTAGTTAAAACTGTATGTGGTTCGGATTTAATAATACATTATTTGGATGATTTTTTATTTTTGGATAAACACGATTCGGAAGAATGCAATTATTTATTGGATTCCTTTTTTAGTATTTGTAGGTATTTTAATATTCCTTTAGCTGAAGAAAAGACTGTTGGCCCTGTTGATTGTTTAAATATGGAATTTAGACTTCCTTTAGATAAATTAAATACAATTTCTAAGTTATTGATTACATTTATTAGACGTAAAAAAAAAATTACTTTAAAAGAAATGCAGTCTCTGCTTGGTATGTTAGGCTTTGCGACTAGAATTCTTCCGATTGGTAGAATTTTTTCTAGATGTCTTTATTCTGTTATTTCGGGGTTAAAAAAATCCTTCATCTCATGTGCGCTTGTCTGGAGAAATGAAAGCTCATATGTTGATCTGGTTGAAAATTTTACAACATTTTAGTGGTAAAGCCATTTGTCAATTTGACTTTATTTCCATTAAGGCTTTTTCTTTTTTCACTGATGCAGCTTTTCTGCTATTTGGATGAAGCACTGGTGTGCTTCCCGTTGACCTTCAAAATGGACTGTGCAAGGTTTTTGCAAGAATGTAGTGTTGCTAGAATTATTCCCAATCATTGTGGCAATAGAATTATGAGGATATTCTTTTCAGAACAGGAGATTACTTGTCAGTACTGACAATAAAGGGGTGGTTTATGCTATTAATTGCCTTTCATACAAATCGCCACAGGTTAATAAATTGTTAAGGTATTTGGTATTTGGTTTTGTCATTAAATGTTTGGATTAAAGCTAAATTTATTCCTGGTAGAGAAAATAGTTTGGCAGACTCGCTTTCTCGATTCCAGATGGATCGTTTTTATCATGTGATGCTGGAAGCGGATCTTCAAGGTGTTCCATTCCCATGTCATTTATGGAATCTAATATAATTTTCCACCATATTCAACACTCGTTGGCTAAATCTACTTGGTTGAGTTATGTTTCCTCTTGGAAGTTATGGATGTCCTTTTTACAAACTAATAATTTTGTACAATTTTCTTTTGAAGAAGTTATACTATTATTTCTTAGTTCTTTAATGGCTAAACAATATTCATGGTCTCATCTGAATAAAATATTAGCTGGCGTTTCATTTTTTCTGAAGCTAAATTCATTGCCACATTGTTTGAGTTTCTTTTCTGTCAAGCAAGCATTGAAAGGGTATAAGAAATCTATGCTTCGCAGAGACGAATGCTCTCCCATTGATATTGATCTATTGAACGGTTTGTGTTCTGTTTCTGCGAAAGTTTGTTTTTCTGTATATGAAGATCTTATTTTTAAATAGTTTTTTTTCTTTCCTTTTCTTTGGAGCTCTTCACATATCAGAGGTTGTCTCTGCTGCATAAAGTAAGCCCTCTCTGATGAAAATTGAGAATGTAATTATTAAGGATAACCAATTGAGGATTTTTCTTCCTTACAGCAGTGCCGATCCTGACCTCCCTGGGGCCCTAAGCAAAATTCTGCTAAGGGGCCCTGCCTTACACCAGGGTCCCCAGAGAGCCTCCCCTTACACCAGGGTCCCCAGAGAGCCTCCCCTTACATCAAGGTCCCCAGAGAGCCTCCCCTTACATCAGGGTCCCCAGAGAGCCTCCCCTTACATCAGGGTCCCCAGAGAGCCTCCCCTTACATCAGGGTCCCCAGAGAGCCTCCCCTTACATCAGGGTCCCCAGAGAGCCTCCCCTTACACCAGGGTCCCCAGAGAGCCTCACCTTACATCAAGGTCCCCAGAGAGCCTCCCCTTACATCAGGGTCCCCAGAGAGCCTCCCCTTACATCAGGGTCCCCAGAGAGCCTCCCCTTACATCAGGGTCCCCAGAGAGCCTCCCCTTACATCAGGGTCCCCAGAGAGCCTCCCCTTACACCAGGGTCCCCAGAGAGCCTCCCCTTACACCAGGGTCCCCAGAGAGCCTCCCCTTACATTAGTGTCCCCAGAGGGCCCCGTTCTTACATTAGTGTCCCCAGAGGGCCCCGTCCTTACATCAGTGTCCCCAGAGAGCCCCCCTCTTACATTAGTGTCCCCAGAGGCCCCTTTCCTTACATTAGTGTCCCCAGAAACCCCCCCTCTTACATCTGGGCCCCCAAACAGAACAGCTGACTCCCCCCTTGCAGAGGTTCCCCTGTACCTGGCTGGTGGAGGTGGGAGGCGGCGATCGGCAGCTATATGGTGTTCACAGGCAGGGGGATCTCCCTGGGGCTAGTAGTTCTATCTCCGAATGTATACAGCGGAGAGGGGAGGGGCCTCTGACCCGGGCATCAGCAACAGTGTTCAAGCAGAGTGAAAGTGAAACTGATACCTGCCTGGGTCAGAGGCCCCTCCCTTCTCCTCTCCACTGTATACACTGAGAATACTACAAACCCCAGGGAGATCCCGCCGCCCACTCAGGCACCATAGAGCTGCCGATCGCCACCTTCCACCTCCTCCCACCTCTCCTCACTGCACTCTAAACGGCCAGCCAGAGCTGCAGGGGGGATGCTGGGTCTTGGGGGGCCCCCCCACTGCAGCGGGGCCCTAAGCAGCTTGCATAGTGTGCCTATAGGGCCGATCGGCTCTGCCTTACAGTAAAGCCCCATACACACGGTCGGACTTTTTCATGGATTCTGTCCGATCGGACAATGTTGTTGAAAAATCAGACCGTGTGTATGCACCATCGGACAGTGTACGTCGGATTGTCCGACGGACAAAGTCTTATCTCCTGCTGGAAAGATTTGCCGACAACGCGGTCCGATCACACCAAATCCGATCGTGTGTACGGTTGTCCGACCGGACAAAGTGCTACGCATGCTCAGATCACATTACAAGACCAAAGCTATTGGCTACTAGCCTCTACGTAGTCCCGTCGTAGGCAACAAACGTCACCACGTTCAGAATGATCGGATTTTCCGACAACTTTGTCTGACCGTGTGTACGCAAAACTAACATCAGACAAAGTATGACGGACATGGTCCGACGGACCTGGTCCTCGGATAATCCGCGCGTGTGTATGGGGCTTAAGACTGATGGGTATGGCAAGAGACATTGGATTTATTTAAATCAGTGTCCTTTTCGTGACATTTGTCCTATATGGTTTTTAAGACAATATTTGCTAGTAAGACCTAATTTTAATGATAATTTATTTGTTCATGTTGATGGTTCTCCATTACAGGGGGTCCCCGACTTACGAACGCCCGACCTACGAACATCCTCTACTTACGAACCGGGCGCTGCGGGGACCCTCCGCCATCCTTCGGCCGTTCTGCGCATGTGCGGCCAGACAGGGCCTCGGAAAATGACGGCAAACATCGGAAATGTCCGTAATTTGCCGCGCATGCGCAGAACGGCATTCGACGGAACATCGGAAATGTCTGTAATTGTCGGTCTGCGCATGCGCGGCCTACTTATGAACATTTCCGAGTTAAGAACAGACGGGCAGTCCCTAACGAGTTCGTAACTCGGGGACCCCCTGTATCTAGATACCAGTTTAACCGTGTTTTTCACAGCTGTTTGGATTATCTACATTTGAATCATATTCGCTTAGCTTCTCATTCTTTTAGAATAGGTTCAGCCATCGAAGCTGCCAAACTTGGTTTTCATGCAAATTTTATTAAGAAATTGTGTAGATGGAGATCTGATTCTTACAAGTTTTATATCCAACCTAACTCTTTGGTTTAATTTTCTAACAGGTCCCTTGAATGTTGTTTGAATTCTCAGCCACTCCTTTGTGTATTGGGCTCAGAAGAGAGTGTCAGCAAGATTCTATTCTTCTAATTTGAGTCTTTTAAAGTATACTGGAGTGGCTGGAGAGGTATGCGATGGAATGACTTACAGTCTGAGTTTTATATATTGTTTGACTATTGGCTACAGCCTGATACTGTACTTTACTTATTCATTTAGGGGGTAATGTCAGATGAAGATTTAGAATTCGTTTTTGAAATTCAACAAACAATTAATCTCATTAGCTTGGCTTTTCCTCATTTAAGAATTATATTTTCCAAAATTATTCCTCGACTTCGATGGATTAAGTCTTTCTACTTACGTCCTTTTGAAAAAATTAAAAAGCGGGTAAATAGATCTATTAATATGTTTTTAAAGCATCCTTTTGGGTTTAGTTTTCAGCATTTAGAATTGGAGGGTGGTCATTGTGGTTTATACCGTGAGGATGGTATTCATTTATCAAATATTGGGCTTGATATTTTAAACAATAATTTCCAGACTTGCATAGAAAAAGCCAAGGGCTGGGGTTAGGTGACTGGCAGTATGCTTATCATACTTTATGTCGGTTGGGGTAAGTTTGTTTTGATTACTCAGAAGAGAGAATATTATTAAGCCTGAGCCATAGTGGCTGGGTTTATTTATGTAAAGAAAAAAGGGGGGGAGCCTATTTATAGGCCCCCCTTTCCTCGTGGGATCTGAGGCAGTGGTAATTGTTTTAAATATATCCCAATAGTTTTGAAAATGGGATAAATTCATAGGCTAGCATGAGTTATCCAATAAAATTATATAAATTGTAAATTTAATATAGGATAGGTCAGTTAAAAATCATTTAACCCACTATTGAATGCATGTATACTGCAAAATACCCATGTAAATAGGGGCTACTGGTTATAAACCGTTGACAGTTGCCAGAAGAAAGTGAAGAGGACAGCCCCTCTCCCTTGTCGCAGCTTTTTTATGTGGTTCAGATCTTTGTCTTTGGGGTAAATTTGTTTTGGTTACTCAGAAGAGAGAATATTATTAAGCCTGAGCCATAGTGGCTGGGTTTATTTATTTATTTATCTATACTTTTAATTGATTTGATAATAAAATTATTTGTAAATATTTTAGAAAATTTATTAAACCAATAAAAACAGCAGCGGCCAAAATTTTTATCCAATAAAATATTTTATTTCAAATTAATTGCTTGTCTGGTTTTGAAGTTATTATATATACAATGTAAAATGCCTGCTGCCTTCTATACCATGGAGGGGGCACTGATGTGATGAAGGGGGCTCTGATATTATGGAGGGGGCTCTGATGTGATAATGGGGGCAACACAGGCATTTTTAACTCCTTCTTGGGGATTAAACACTCCCTACTAGCGGCTGAAAAGCGCTGCTAAAACAGCAGTAAAGCGCTGCTAAGACGAGCAGGGCTTTACCGCTAACGTGGAAAAGTGTGAAAGTAGCCTAAGTTTTCCCTAATATTAAGTTTGGCCTTGCTGGTTAATTTTTTAAACAAGGATGCTGAATCCCTGGAGATCTTTGATAACTTTCATATTATTCAGGTAGGTCTCCACTCCTCAGAGGTTGTCTGCTCCAGATTACACTGTGTCAGTGGGGAAAAGTGTTTGCGGTGTCACCTTGTGTAGGTAATTTAGTAAATGCAGGGGCCCGCCAAGGCCCATCCTGGGCACTCTGAGTGTCCAGTTTTACCTAGACAGAGTGATGGGGCAAGCACGCTGTAAAAGCAGCAGATGGTAATGGGGAGGGCGGCAGGTCAGCTTTTGCATCAGGGCCCACAAGCTTCAAGCTACGCCTCTGAAAGTAATAATACATTATTCTCTTATAATGGGTTATTCAGTTATCTGTCATTTGTGCTTGTTATAACATATGAAAATGTTCCAAATTGGGCCTTGGTGCAACTTGTTTAAGAACAGGCAGATGTCTCATTGGGGTTGATTTACTAAAACCGGAGCACTCAGAATCTAGTGCAGCTGTACATGGTGGCCAAGCAGCTTCCCGCTTCAGCTTGTTCAATTATGCTCTGACAATAAAACCTGGAAGCTGATTGATTTTTATGCAGAGTTGCCCCAGATTTTGTACTCTCCAGTTTTAGTAAAATAACCCCCACTGCCTCTAGTTCTTGGGTAGAGGTCGCCTTTCTATGAACAGCCTTAGTTTTAACTAACTGCTGCAAAGTACTTTTTTAGCAGCCTAAGTGGGCACACAAATGAAAGCAGATGTTCCTATTGGTTTCACTAAATTACTGTTTACCATTTCCTCCTATTAGGTATTTAAATTATTTTCTAATTAAATAATTGTATTTCTGTATAAAGGTCTATCTGTAAAGGTTCTTAATTGATTCTGCTCACTGAATACAATACCGAAGCATATTATTGGATATAAGCAGCAAAGCACATGAAGTGACACTGGGCCCTGTCAGAGAAGCCTGGCTGATGTGTGAATGCCTAATGCATTGTAATTACTGTTGGTAGTTAAATCAGTGTAACTTAGATAATGAAGTATATTGATTATAACATGTGTCCACTGGAGTCAAAAATACATGTACAGATCACACTATAAAAAGGTCATCCCTAATGACTTCCAGACATTGCAAAATTCTGAACTATATATATATATATATATATATATATATATATATATATATATAGCATTTCAGAATTATGCAAAGTCTAAAGTTTTGCTTAGACAATTTAGTAATAATTAATCAAGCGGACAATCAGACAGACATTCATCCCACAGGAAAGTTTTGCACATATTTCACCACTTCAGCCCCGGAAGGATTTGCCCCCTTAATGATCGGGCAATTTTTTGCGACACGGCACTGCTTTGCTTTAACTGACAATCGCATGGTCGCGCAACACTGTACCCAAACAAAATTGACGTCCTTTTTTTTCCCACAAATATAGATTTCTTTTGGTGTTATTTGATCATCTCTGCGGTTTTTATTTTTCACGCTATAAACAAAAAAGTGACAATTTTGAAAAAAAAAAATATATTTTTACTTTTTGCTATAATAAATATCCCAATTTAAAAAAAATAATGTATTTATCAGTTTAGGCAGATATATATTCTTCTTCCCCGTTCTGCCAGATGACATGACAGAGATCTTCTGTTCACAGTGATTGGGAACAGTGATCTCTGTCATGTCCCTGACAGCCCATCCCCCTTAAAGTAAGAACACACCCAGAGAATACACGTAACCCCTTGATTGCCCCTAGTGTGAACCCCTTCCCTGCCAGTGTCATTTTTACATTAATCGGTGCATTTTTATAGCAGTGATCAATGTAATAATGTCACTGGTCCCCAAAAAGTGTAATTTGGGGTCAGATTTGTCCACCGCAATGCCGCAGTCCCGCTAAAAATTGCAGATTGCCGCCATTACCAGTAAAAAACAATAATAAATAAATAAAAGTCCCTAAATCTATCCCATCGTTTGTAGACGCAATAACTTTTGCACAAACCATTTAATATACGCCTACTTTTTTAACAAAAATATGTAGAAGAATATATATCGGCCTAAACTGATGAATACATTTTTTTTTTTTTTATATTCTTTTTGGATATGTATTATAGCAGAAAGTAAAATAAAATGTTTTTTTTTTTTTTCAAAATTGTCACTCTTTTTTTGTTCATAGCACAAAAAATAAAAACCACAGAGGTGATCAAATACCACCAAAAAAAAGCTCAACTTGTGGGTAAAAAAGGACATCAATTTTGTTTGGGTCCATCGTCGCACGTGCAATTGTTAGTTAAAGCGACGCAGTGCTGTATCGCTAAAAATGGCCTGGTCATTAAGGGGGCAAATCCTTCCGGGCTAAAGTGGTTAATCTGGGGGGAGAGGAGTGTTAAATGCACTAACGAATTGAAGCCAAACTCCAACTCACACTTTATAAGAAGTTACAGCAACACTTTGTTTCCCTTTTGGGATAAAGGTTTTACATACATAAATAAAATCTGATCATTGCCATTAGCAAATGGTTTATCTCAGCAGTCTAAATCCCCATACACACTATTAGATTTTCTGCAGATTTTTGTCTTCAAATTTACCAAAACCATATATTATGAGGTCAAACCTTAAGAGTTTCAATTTGTATACAGTTGGGCAGGCCCTTGCACTATATGGTTTTGGTAAATCTGAAACAAAAATCTGCAGAAAATCTAATAGTGTGTATGGGGCTTAACTGCTAAATCTGCTACACCTGCAAGAGAAAAACATACTTACTGACCATATCACCGGGTGAAAATAAGAGAAAGGAAGCCTAAAAAATCCAAAACGAATGCAGCCACCACATCGAAGAATTGGTAAGCTGCAATAAAATAAATGTTTGCTTTTGGGTTTGATACTGCTTTAATGTTTGTACATTTTTTTGGACAGATAGTGTTTAATTAAGTAGCAGATGGGAATACATACAGTAAATTTTATATGTTTTAATTTGGAATATTTAGGAAAATAATGGTAAAGTCTATAGTCAAGTTTAGAAGAGCAGTTTTTCCTTTCTAGGTTACAACTCTTCCTAGTTTATTAGTGTAATCTTAAGATAAACTGATTTGGATGTGTGTGCACAAAAAAATGATTATGGTAGCACCATTTTCTGATGCAATCACCCAGAATTGAAATGACATAAATAAAAAACAAAAACACTTTGGCAGCAGCACTCTTTTTTTCTATCTAGGGTTTTGGCACTGCACCAGACAATTTTGATATGTTTGCTGCAATGTGGTCTGCCGACATCCTGTAAACCAAGAGCGCAGGCAGATAACTTTCTTTGGGAAAAGTTATATATTCTAAGAGCCCTTTCACACCGAGGGCGTTTTGCAGGTGCTATAGCATTAGAAATAGCGCCTGCAATCCGCCCTCAAACTGCTGCACCATTGTCTGCAGTGTGAAAGCCCGAGGGCTTTCACACTGCAGCGGTGCGCTGGCAGGGCGTCACAAAAAGTCCTGCCAGCAGCTTCTTTGGAGCGATGAAGGAGCGGTGAACTCACCGCTCCTCCACCGCTCCTCCACCGCTGCTCCCCATTGAAATCAATGGGGCAGCGCTGTAATACCGCCGGCAAAACGCCGATATTGCGGCGTTTTGCCGGGGGTTTTAACCCTTTCTCGGCCGCTAGCGTGGGGTAAAAGCGCCCCCGCTAGCGGCCGAAATGCGCTGCAAATCCGATAAAAAAAATAGCGGCGTTTTACCGCCGACGCTATGGGCGGTGTGGTGTGAAAGGGGTCTAAGTTATATATTTTACTACTCTCTGTATTTCTGTTACTTGGCTGAAAATAAACCCATTAACATGATAGGGTGGGATCGTGGAGATTATACTCAAACATAGGTGTGTGCAGCTTATCGAATTAGGGCAGGGTTCTCAAACTGGCGGCCCTCCAGCTGTTGTGAAACTACAGGTCCCATCATGCCTCTGCCTGTGGGAGTCATGCTTGTAACTGTCAGCCTTACAATGCCTCATGGGACTTGTAGTTTCACAACAGCTAGAGGGCCGCCAGTTTGAGACCCATGCATTAGGGTGTGCACCTCAAAGTTCAAACACACATGCCTTTCTCTGAAGCCTCAGCTGCATGGACCAGTGAATGAATGGAAAGTGCTCTGTGCCTAGCGTCTTCCTGTTTATTCGCAAACCGAAGCATAGTAAACACAATTTACTATGCTTCGATTATAAAGGAACACGGTGAGTGTGTTCACTTTGTTCATTTAGAAAAGGAAGGTGCTGGTAAATTACATATTTACTAGCCCCTTCCCATGCTCTCCATCCTGAAACATCCCCCCCAAAGCAGCTGGGGGCAGAGGAGAGGATGGAAGCCAGCAGCACTGCAGGGCAGCGGGGGAAACACAGGGGAAGCCTGGGCAGTAGGGTAAATCAGCACTGCACGCAGTAATTAGGGTGTGCCCAGGCACACCTCCTGCGCACGCCTAAGCGTTCAGCGTCCTGTAACAGGTACTTTTTGTTGACTGCAATTGCAGATTCTTATAATAGAATTTATGGGTCTTTCTAGACTGAATTTTTTGGCCACATTAGTGTGTAGAAAGATTGTTTATAAATAAGCTGAAAACCAATATAGTGTTATGTTAAGAGGAGAACCATACTATAAAAAGGGGCCTGTAACCAAGTAAAAATCACACTGTTTCCATTAGCAAACATGGGCAAAATAGTTTTAAAACTGAGTGCCAAGCACCTAAGTAATTTATTTTACTACTTTTAAATTCCTGCCCAAAAATGCACGGTGAAAATTTTTTATTAATAGTTTTGTAACAATCTTAAAGCATGCCTCGCATTCTAGACATAAATAAATTATGCGCTAAACCTGCAGCATCGGGGCAATTTTAAAGCACTTATTTTCCTTTAGCCATGCAGCTTCTGACATTTATGAAAAGTCTGCCAGGTGGCTGTAAAACCACAAACATTTGATACATGTAATCCAATACAAATATTCTATTGACTATAAATACCTATTTGTAGAACAAACATTCAAAATGTGATGAATAGTTCTGTTTTTCAGTACTTTCAGTAGCCTGTAAAGTCAGAATAAAAAAGACTTTGAGACAATTTTCTTCCAGATTGTGGAATCAATTTGTGCAGAAGAGATTGTGCCATGTTCAACATGTTTGTGCCAATATGTGCACCTTTTCATTCTCTGTATATATTTTTTTCTGCACTTATTGATTCGCTGATCTAGCAGCAAATTGGTGTACAGTGATTACTTACTTTGACTTGTTAAATGGTAATAAGTACTATTTGCAAAGTACTATTTTATACCCTAGCCTATAATATAAAAATTTGGTGTAATACTTTAGTAATAAGGCAAACTTCATGTAAGACTTTGACCATAACTTACTCTTCTGAAGAACTGCCTCTCCTGTCCTTCCACTAGTTCCTCTATGGCAGGCAAGCCTAAGATCCAATGTAGACACAGGGAGAGGCCTGCAAGAAGAAAGCAGAGCCCCTTATGCAGTAACTAAGCAGTGTCTGCTTCATTTAGACTTTTTGGATCAATAAACTATGTTGTAGTTATAAAAAAATGACTTTTCTTCAGTGGTTAATGCTTTCTTAAATCTTCTAACAATGTTGTCTAATTATGCATTTACTTTCATATTATACTATATTATCTATGCCCTAAATGTATTCCATATAATTACTGCCTACCACCAGACAATAGTTTTGTTATCTCTAGTGATGCTACATATTTATAGCATAAGTACATATAAGGAGAGATCTAAACTAGACCAATAGTCTGTAAAGTGGATAAACCACTGACTGTCTGCCTCTACTTGCCATTGACATTCTGCGCCCAGATGGGGGAGGAGGAGTTACGCTGGAGTTTTCCTCTCGTCTCCTTGATTCAGATCCTGAGCCGTTCCTTGAGTCAGAACTATCTGGATCACTAGCCAGCCTGCTTTCTGATAGCCCTCTGGAAGTGGAGCTGACTTTCCGGTGTCCACTATCTGCAGAATCACTTCTGTCTTCAGCAAAGTCCCTGCAGCTACTGACTCTGCTGTATTTGCGCAAAGCAGATGGCAGCTCCATATGGCTGGAATGGAGGCATGATCTCAGAGGGTGTGCTGTACTGTGCCTTGCTTGGTCTAAAGATTGATGACTTTTAATGCAGCTCTTGGACCCCAAACAGCTATTGCGCTGAGATTTCTTATGTGAGTCCTCGCTGCTTGAGGAGAGATTTCTCTTTTGTAATGCAGACACATGCTGTTCTTCCCGTTGCTCTGCAAGATGCTGATCAGGCAGAGTCCTGTTCAAAATTTGTCCATGGTATTGATCAATGTGATTGATCATTCTCTGACGGTCCACATATCTAGATTCTTGTTTACAATGCATGTTGATCTGTCCACTGTGCTGATCAGTGTTAAGATGATCCACACTCTTCCTATGCTTTTCAGTTGCTATAACCTTACCATATTGACCTTGGTCATTAATCATTTGTACTTCCTTAAATCCTGGAGTCGGTGGTAGATAGGCAGGTAATCCAACAGAGTCCATTTGTTGGTCAGGAATCAGCTTATAACTACTTGAAGACAAAGGTATAATCTTGTTTGGAGAAGAATTACTCAACATGCAAACCTGCTGCACAGAGTTCTTTTTGGACTTGCAAATGCTTATTTCATCTTCTGTGACCTCTGAAAGATGTTTTCCATAAAGTCCTTGTCTGATCTTCTTAATACCCAGATGAAAGATTTCTAAAATATTTAGAAACAATGACACAGCAGCAATGCTATGCATGAAAACCATAAAGATTGTTTTTTCTGTTGGCCTGGATACGAAACAGTCTACAATATTGGGGCATGGAAAGCGTGAACATTTGTAAAGTGGGTTAAGATCAAACCCATACAGCAAAAACTGTCCCACCATAAAGCCAACTTCTACAACGGATCTGGTAAGGATATGCAGCACATAGGTCCGTAGAAGTGAACCTCTAAGGGGAGCCTTATTCACTTTCTTTTGTTCCTCTAACTTTCTCAGCTCCTTCTCCAGTCTTCTGTGTTCATCAATAACTGTCTCTAGCTGTTCCAGCTCTGCCCTGATTTGGGCCTTTTTTCTCTGTCTCTCTTTCTCCAGGGCCCTCAATCTATAAAGTGCATGTCCCATGTAAACTAGGGATGGGGAGGACACAAAAATTATCTGCAACACCCAATACCTAATAAGCGAGATAGGAAATGCTTGATCATAGCAGACATTCCTGCATCCAGGCTGTTCTGTGTTGCAAATAAATTCTTCTTGTTCATCATCCCAAACATCTTCTGCAGCTACTCCTAGCACCAGCATTCGAAATATGAAGAGGATGGTGAGCCAGATCTTTCCCACTATGGTGGAATGAATGTGAACCTCTTCCAGAATGCTTCCCAGAAGGTTCCAGTCACCCATTTTCACGTTCTCATGCCTGTAACACAATTTTAATAGATCACTTTACCTACTATGAGAAGATAATTTGTCATGTAAAATGTAAAACTTGGTGTTTAGAGATATTTGGAAAGGACAACATGGGTTCTGGCAGTGAACAGCACTGTAATTTTACAACATTTGATTGTGGGCCCTGGTTATTTAATGTTTTCCAAGACCATTCTATACTGACACCTCTAGATTCATGTGATAACCTTTAGAAAGCCGAAATGCTTTAGCTCTGTTTCTGCTGTGATGTAATTAAAGTCAAGACTGAAAATGGATGTAAAATGCATACAGTAGATAGCCAAAGCTTTTGTTTCTCATCTTGACATTACATGACACTATATTACCAAAATTATTGGGACGTCTGCCTTTTCACGCCCATGAACTTTAATGGCATCCCAGTCTTAGTCTGAAGGGTTCAATATTGAGTTGGCCCACCCTTTGCAGCTATAACAGCTTCTACTCTTCTGGGAAAGCTGTCCACAAGGTTTAGGAGTGTGTCTATGGGATTATTTGAAAATTTTTCCAGAATCACATTTGTGAGGTCAGGCACTGATGTTGGACAAGAAAGCCTGGCTTGCAGTCTCTGCTCTTATTCATCCCAAAGGTATTTTATGGGGATAAGGTCAGGACTGTGCAGGCCAGTCAAGTTTCTCCACCCCAAACTTGCTCATCCATGTCTTTATGGACCTTGCTATGTGCACTTGTGCACAGTAATGTTGGAACAGGAAGGGGACATCCCCAAACTGTTCCCACAAAGTTGGGAACATGAAATTGTCCAAAATGCCTTGGTATGCTGATGCCTTAAGAGTTTCCTTCACTAGAACTAAAGGACCAAGCCCAACCCCTGAAAAACAACCCCACACCCTAATCCCCCCTCCACCAAATGATTTGGACCTGTGCATGAAACAAGGTCCATAAAGACATGGATGAGTGAGTTTGGGGTGGAGGAACTTGACTGGCCTGCACAGTCCTGACTTCAACCCGATAGAACACCTTTGGGATGAATTAGAGCTAAGACTGTGAACCAGGCCTTCTTGTCCACATCAGTGCCTGACCTTACAAATGCACTTCTGGAAGAATGGTCAAACATTCCCATAGACACACTCCTAAACCTTGTGGACAGCCTTCCCAGAAGAGTTGAAGCTGTTATAGCTGCAAAGGGTGGGCCAACTCAATATTGAACCCTACGGACTAAGACTGGGATGCCATTAAAGTTCATGTGAGTGTAAAGGTAATACTTTTGGTAATATAGTATAGTTCAGCATTATGTCTGCTACATTTGCCGGTAATCTACTTATACCGGAACCCCTTTTGCTTACCTGTTTCTAAAATAAGATACTCCCAAATATAACCACTGTTAAAACTTTCCCACCTCTCAGATACAGAAAACCTGATATAGCTAAACATTTTACCACAGTCATTATTCAGATCCACATATGCACTGTAACGTATAAATCTGATGATACATCAAGTAGAGGGAGATTTGCACAGCAACAGAAACACACTCTCCTGTACCACATGTGAGCAGCTCTTTGGAATTGTATGTTAGTTATTGGCTTCTTAAGATTAGTGTGGTAGTGACCCTTGACCTAAAGCTGACCTGGTCTTCATTGTGGTATAGGCCTCATTTGCATAAATGGCTCCATGTATTGGAAGTTTTTTTTGTAAAGGCACCATCTATCTTGGTATATGTATGTGATATTTCTAATAAACTTATTTGATAACAAGGCCTTATTGGAAATGTTTCTGCATGATTTGTTTATTTTTTTGTTACTGCATAAATATACCTTGACAGTGGTATATTATACAGGATACTAAATGCACAACATGTGTAGGTTGCTTATGTATGTATTACTTTGATTATATTTAAGCTGTATTCGTCCTTGAATATTTACATGGATGGCTCAGGAGTTCTAGCTGCTAAGGGTTCATCTAGCAGGAAATCAAATCCATCACATTTGGGCATTACCAGATCCATATAATGTGCCTAAAGCTGGTAGGGTTATAGTACCAGTTACATACCTCCCAACATTTTGAGATGGAAATGAGGGACACCTATTAGCAAAAGTATATAGGCATAGGTCACACCAACTGCTATTCCGCCCTAAAGGACAATTATACAAAAAAAAAAAGATTAGTTATACCCACAAGTGCTTTTTTGTACTATTCCTTTATACTGACTTTTAAAATTTACAAATGCAGCAATTTAAACATTGTATGAAATGTTTGAGGAGAAGGAGCTCATTATGTGGAAGGCAAGGGAGACAGCCACCTTGGGATTTGATGGAGTTACCCTGTCTTTTTCCCTGATCTGGCCAGGAAAACCCTGTAGCGTCGTAGGGCCCTTAAACCCCTGACAGAAAAGCTGTGCTCTGCTTCTATCAACTACCGATGGGGCTTTCCGGCTGCCCGCATAGCGAACAGGGATGGCAAAACCACTGTCCTTCATTTTCCAGAGGACTTAGACATGGATGGATCTCAACATCAATCCTCCAGAACTCCCTGATTTGCAGGATGCCATCCCTCTGCTCCCTACTACCTCCGAGGTACACTGGCAGAAAGTGGCCCGCAAACACCGCTCTGCCACTCTGGGCTCTTCACCACAGATAGGGTAAATCCCCTATGATGCTGTCTCGTGGCCCTTGTGCAGGGATCTCACCCCTGATTACCACACGCAAGTACCATATCGGTAGATATGTCTGTTTTTTTCTGTCCCTGCTGTTTGGTTGGACATTATAATCACTGCCCACCAGTGGTTTGGTTATGACTTTTTTACTGTTTACTAAGAGGTATACGCTTTAATTACTATGCCTAAAGTTATATTTTATGAACATATAATTGTTTTATGCACAGTGCCCGCGCCGGAGTACTCAGATGGTGCACACTTCCGTTTGGTATGTGCTATCTGATGTCCGGGGCTGCACAGCCCCCCCTAACTGTGTGACCCCGTGCCCACATGTCGCTGCCCTTCACTGGGTGACGTGCTCAGGGGTGTTGGGTCCCACGCCTGCCCTGTCTATACACCGCAAGTTTTTGTGTGCAAATCCTAGACAATCATAAATATTGGTTGAAGTTTTCAACTTGCTCTTTCTGGACTTTGACTGGTATTTTATTTTTTGCTCTCTCTGCCTCTCTTACTTCTCCGCTCCCTCTCACCCCCCCCTCCCACTCCCTTCTTATCTCCGGACACTTTGATGGACTATGTATCAAGAGACTTCCCGATAGTTCCAATGGCTACAGTAAATCTGATCTCCCTCAATCTGCGGGGACTCTATGCCCCTGGTAAGCGGCATAACCTCTATAGAGAACTTAATCGCCTCCAAGGGGACATTGTTTTCTTGAAGGAAACTTACCTTGCCCACACTACTTCTGTTAAGCTTTTTTCCCAACACTACCCAACGTGGCACTACAGCCTATCAGATGTCAATAAGGCACTGAGTGATCCCTCTGGATTCATAGCTGTCACTCTTACCAAATTGAGGGATTTTGCTTGTGGGTGCATTCTCCTGGCAGGGGATTTTAACACTCCCCTGGAGCCTGCCATAGACACCTCACTGGGCAAATCTAGTATCTCCCACAAACGTTTGATTTATATCTGCAAACGATTCCATGACGCTCAACTCATGGATGTTTGGAGGGTGATGCATCCGTGAGCAAAAGACTATACGAACTACTCGCACCATCACCGTTCCTACTCGAGGATAGATTATTTTTTTATTGACCATCACCACTTAGCCTTGTCACTCTGTTCTGACATTGAAACCTCAACAATATCAGATCATGCCCCAATCAGTCACAAATTGAAAATTCCCTCCTTACCTTTAAAAACTACAAACTGGAAGCTAAATGATACAGACATTGATAAAAAACTGATTGGAAATGACCTCTCTCTTTATTTCAAAGACAATACAACCCCAGATGTTTCACCTGGCGTACTCTGGGAGGCCCACAAGGCACGCATTCGTGGGAAGCTCATAGAACTTGGTTCCAAGAAGAGAAGAGAGAAAACACATCGACAATCGAAGCTAATCCAGGAAATAGGATCCTTAGAGAGAAATCACAAAACATTACAATCCCAGACAATATTTCACTCTCTGACTTTGAAGAGAGAAGAGTTAAAGGCCCTCTTTCACTCGGAAAAAAAAAAAAAACAATTCTGCTTAGTTTCCCAACACTTGTATGAATGGGGTAATAAACCCGGTCATCCCCTCGCTCGCTCGCTACAACAGAAAAAATCAGCCTCATTTATAGCAAAAATTAAGACACCCTCCGATATCTTGGTACATGAGACTTTCTGCTAAAGAATTCCGCTCCTTCTATCAGCAACTCTATCACGTGCACCATACTACAGTAGATAAGGGGACTAGAGAAGCCCTTATCCAAGAGTATCTCGCACAAGCTAACCTACCAAAACTACCCACCTCCGCTCTTGAAGGGAGGGGATCTCACTACCTCGGAATTACAAGTAGTGCTTAAGACCATGGCTAATGGCAAAGCCCCAGGACCAGATGGTCTAACAATAGCCTATTACCGCACCTTCGTGGCTACATTACTTCTTCATTTAACGTCATATGCTAACTCAGTTTCTCTGTGCCCTGATACCTCAATGGATATCTAGAGACCAAACTGGATTCATCCTGGGGAGAGAGGCCTGTGACAACTCCCTAAGAACCTTATCCCTGATCTCTTACGTTCGTAGATCTCCCAGCCCACCCTTCTCCTATCCACAGATGCTAAAAAAGTGTTCGATAGGGTGGACTGGGAATATCTAATGTCAACATTATCCCACCTGGGCATTGGCCCATCCATGTTATGCCAGATCTCAGCACTTTTTTAAATTCCCCTATAGCACAACTACGAATTACGGCACCTTAAGCAAAACTTTCACTTTACACAATGGCAACCATCGGGGCTCTGTCCCCTCTCCCCTATCTTATTTGCCTTATTCGCTAGAACCCCTACCTCCCGACGATACGGAACAGCCCCAACATCCACGGAATTAAAATAGGTACTACAAAGCATAAATATGCGGCATACGCAGACAACATATTATTTTATGCTCAACAGACCATTATTTCACTCCCTAACCTGATGTCAACATTTACAGTGTTCGGAACCATCTCCAATTCTAAAATGAACCTGTCCAAATCCAAAATATTAAACATCTCAATCCCACATAAAACTGTGGCTCAATTGAAACCATCCTTTCCCTTTAGTTGGCAACCACACTCAAAGAAATATCTTGGCATATTTCTTACACCTAACCCAGCTCTTTTTCGTGTAAACTTTATCCCATTACTGAACTCGATTAGATCAGATCGCATAAATGGACCCAGCTAGCACACTCATGGTTGGGGAGAATCAGTCTTGTGAAGATAAACATCTTGCCCAGGCTGCTCTTCATGTTCCAAATGATCCCTTACAAGATCCCCTTGGGGTTCTTTACAGTGTTGAAATCTAAATCTATAGTATGAAAATACGTCTGGAATCACAAACAACCCCGAATTGCTAGAAACGTACTTATTAAACCTAAAAATGAAGGGGGCTTAGCCTTACCAGACTTTAAGAGTTACTTCTTAGCGATAGTATTGAATAGAATATCGAACTGGAAATACCATAAAGACTCTAAGCTGTGGGTACATCTAGAATTAGACCTAAGTGGTATGGACTTTTTCCCTCAGATATGGATACCCAGGAAATTTCGGAAGGTATCCCCGAACACTTCACCACTTATTTGGTCTACTCTCGCGATCTGGGACTCGTTATGTAAAATGCACAAATGGCTGTATAACTCTATAAAATTGAAGTCCTTTTTTTCCCACAAATAGAGCTTTCTTTTGGTGGTATTTGATCACCTCTGCGGTTTTTATTTTTTGCGCCATAAACAAAAGAAGAGCGACAATTTTGAAAAAAACACAATATTTTTTACTTTTTGCTATAATAAATATCCAATTTTTTTTTGAAAAAAAAACAAATTTTTTTACTCAGTTTAGGCCGATATGTATTCTTCTACATATTTTTGGTAAAAGAAATCGCAATAAGCGTTTATTGATTGGTTTGTGCAAAAGTTATAGCGTTTACAAAATAGGAGATAGATTTATTGCATTTTTATTTTTATTTATTTTTTACTAGTAATGGCGGCGATCTGCGATTTTTTTTCGTGACTGCGACTTTGCGGCGGACACTTCGGACACTTTTGACACAGTTTTGGGACCATTCACATTTACACAGCGATCGTTGCTATAAAATTGCACTGATTACTGAGTAAATGTGACTGGCAGGGAAGGGGTTAACACTAGGGGGCGCTGCAGGGGTTAATATGTGTTCCCTGCAAGTGATTCTAACTGTGGTGGGAGGGGATTCACAAGGGGAGGAGACGGATCGGTGTTCCTCTGTTCTGGGAACACACCATCGGTCTTCTCTCCAGTGACAGGACGTGGAGCTGTGTGTTTACACACACAGCTCCACGGTCCCGCTGTTTTCCCGGGCAACCGCGATGTCCGCCGGGCACGTGCACCGGGTCCCGAGCGACGCCGCGGGTGCGCGCGTGCGCCCCCTAGACGGCCGGGAATAGGAGGACGTCATATGACGTCCACCCAGGATGGGAGATCCATCTTGTGGACATCATATGACTATAGGCGGGTATTGAAGGGGTTAAATCACTACTAAAGCCATTACGTTCACTAGCAGAACTAACACCGGTAGAAACCATCCTCGTTAATGATCAACCACCTGAGAAACCTATATCCTACTTCTACCAAGCACTATTGTCACTAACCTCAAAGGAGTGGCCTTCCTTTTTATCCAAATGCCCTACAAAATCCTCTCTCGGAAATTCAACGATTCTCCAATTAACCCACACCTCTTCAATGTCCTCCAAAACTGCAGAGGTAAATTATAAATTGCTTACGAGGTGGCACTACACCCCAGTGGTGCTAAATAAAGTCTTTCCGCCTAGTTTAGCACTCTGTTGGTGAGGATGCAGAGAGCAGGCAACCCACGCGCATGTGTGGTGGTTGTGCCCGCACATTCACCCATATTGGTTGACCATACTATATTGGATCAAAGAGATCCAGGGTTCTGAAGTTCCCAATGACCCATGGGTGATATTGTTCAACTGTACGGGCAAATCAGTGGGACCCTATAAAAAAAATCAATATCGACTCATCTTTTGAACGCGGCAAAGATCTTATTCCTAGGCTTTGGAGACAACCAACTATTCCATCCGTACGCCAGTGGCTACTAGAAGTAGACCATGGGGGTTATTTACGAAAGACAAATCCACTTTGCACTGCAAGTGCACTGAAAGTGCACTTGCAAGTACAGTCGCTTTAAATCTAAGGGGTAGATCTGAAATGAGTGGAGGCTCTACTGATTTTATCATCCAATCATGTGCAAGCTAAAATGCTATTTTTTATTTTCCTTGCATGTCCCCCTCGGATCTACAGTGACTTTACTTCCAAGTGCACTTTCAAGTGCACTTGCAGTGCAAAGTGGATTTTCCTTTAGTAAATAACCCCCAATATATATTATATGGAAGATCTCACTTATACCCTTAGAAATAAACCTGAATTATCCATGAAAATATGGTCATGCTAGTTTGCCTTCAAATGTTCCTTCGCCTATGCGAAAATGATGTCTCAATCAACATAAGATGATTCATAGGGGGTTATTTACGAAAGGCAAATCCACTTTGCACTACAAGTGCACTGCAAGTGCACTTGGAAGTGCAGTTGCTGTAAATCTGAGGGGGGAGATCTGAAATGAGGGGAAGCTCTGCTGATTTTATCATCCAATCATGTGCAAGCTAAAATGCTGTTTTTTTTTATTTTCCTGGCATGTCCCCCTCAGATTTACAGTGCGCGCACCAGGGGTGCGCGCACCAGGGGGCGCGCAAGAGCAGAATTCGAGTGCGCGCACCAGGGGGCGCGCAAGAGCAGAATTCTGTGAGGCCGTTAATTAACGGCCTCCCAGAGTTAAGCAACCGCCCTGTAGCCGTTTTTCGGCTATGGGCCGGTTGTTAACTGGTTAAAAACAATATATAATGATTATTTATACATTACTTACTTATGGTAATTGCCACTTGTCACCCAGGCCAATTTTGACACTTCTCTCCTGACATGTAAAAAGCATCAGAACCCCCAAACATTATATATATTTTTTAAGCAGACACCCTAGAGAATAAAATGGTGGAACTGCAATCGCCTAAATAATGAGAATCGAATACATAACTTGTGAATGTGTAACCTGTGTGTATCTGGCTCTGATACTAGCCAGTGCCTCACCAGCCACTGACCTCACCGCACGTCCCTGGTACATAGGATTGTGTGGTTACTATACTCTTTCATAGTGGCTCGGTTCTATACAATAGTATAAACCTCATGCATGACCAGTTGTAACTGGAGTAACAGGCCAGTGGCAGATGAGCCATTTTCGTCATACCTCCCCTGCAACACATGTTCATGTGTGGGGTTATGGGCCTGTAGATGTGATATCATGAATCACTATCATTATGACCCTTATATACTGTATGACCTAGTATATTACGATACTATATTTCAGAAAGTTAATTCATGCCTTAATACAATCCTCATAACAAAATAAATTATAGCCAATCAATGTAAAAGTTACACCGTTACAGGCACAGGGGTTGATTTACTAAAGGCAAATAGACTGTGCACTTTGCAAGCACAGTTTCACTCTGCAGGGGCATTTGCTCTAGAGCTTTGTAATTGAGGGGAGGCTCTTCTAACTTACATCATCCATATGCAAGCAAAAATACTGTTTTTTATTTTCCTTTGCACGTGATTGAATATTCTTTGCAAAGTGAAGCTTCGCCTCATTTGCTAAGCTCTGGAGAAAATACTCTTGCAGAGTGCAACTGCACTGGCAAAGTGTACAGTAATTATTCCTTAAAAGTGGATGCAAACCCAAATTTTTTTTTTTTTTTTTGTCTGGCACAATATAGAGTATGGGATTTCAGATCAGCTGTGTCCAGTCTTGCCACAAAAAGTTAATCCAGCTCTAAGCAATCCTCATCTTTTTTCAGTGAAATAAAACGGACAAACTGTGAAAACTTTATCTGTTCTTCCCCCCTTGCTGTGATTGACAGGTGATTTACATATCTGTACACTAGCCTAAGACATGCATTATTTTTTAATTCCCACCCCCACTCCTTTCTTCAGCAGCTCTGCAAGGATTGGCTGTTCCACACCTCAGCATGATTTGGCATGCTGAAGTCATGTGAGGACTTTTCTGGGTTTTGACTGGAAGTTAGTGATCATAGCAGAAGTTCAGTGTAAGAAATACACAGGAGAAAATGCATGTTGATAAGGGGAGTGTAGAGGTGGGCGGGGAGTCTACTGACATCATGACCTCACCCACTGAGCCCTGGAAAACAGACCCACCCACAAAATCTGCAGTTTTTCGGGTCTCATAGCAGACAGAGGGGAGACATTTGACAGATAAGTATACATGCAGGAGGCATGTATATCCTTCTAGATAACCAATATTACAGTAGTTTAGAAAGAATGAGAGTGGGTTTACATCCACTTTAAGGCTACTTTCACACTGAGGCGCTTTGCAGGCGCTATAGTGCTAAAAATATCGCCTGCAAAGCGTCCTGAAAGAGCCACTCAATTCACTCCAATGTGAAAGCCCGAGGGCTTTCACACTGGAGCGGTGCGCTTGCAGGACGGTCAAAAAAATCCTGCAAGCCGCATCTTTGCAGCGCTATAGGAGTGGTGTATTCACCGCTCCTAAAGCGCCCATTCCCATTGAAAACAATGGGGCAGTGCCGCAAACCCGCGGCTTTGCGGGCAGTTTTAACCCTTTTTCGGCCGCTAGTGGGAGTTAAAACCACCTCGATAGCGGCTGAATAGCGCTGCTAAAACAACAGTAAAGCAACAACAGTAAAATATCGCCGATTTACCGCCAGCGCCCGCCCACCCCAGTGTGAAAGTAGCCTTAGTAAATCAAACACAGTCTCCTGCATAACTTAACTCACTCAGTATCACAAAACACCCCATGATGCTGGAGTAGATTAGACTTCAAACATTGAGCAGAGCACCTGATAATAGTCATATTAATTTTTACCCAGCTCCTTCCTGCTTAATAGTATATTAAACTACAGGGGTATGGGGAGCTTGGGTATACAGCACACTCACATAGCTGCTATATCAGCATTCAGATGTAAGGAAAGTCATAGGTATGTTTGTTTGTATTTTGGGTATGTGTGACATTGGGGGCAGAGATCTCCAAATACAACACCCCACTCTTTGAATGTCTATAAACATGGTTCCTATACAGATTCATAGTAGTGCACAGCCTATTGCATTAGGGTGTGCACCCCAAACAGAAGCTCAAACACACGTGATTATATATATATATATATATATATATATATATATATATATATATATATATATATATATAGCGGGGACACTTTCACAAGTGTACGCTATATGTGGAAATTTCGTTTTTTCCCTCAGAACAGTAAAGGGGTTCTGAGGGTTAATTGTGCAGGTTAACTTTGGCATCAGTTTGGCTGGGCTGTACTAGGGTTCTGCCTGGTCATGGGTGCAGTGAGGTACACATGACAGGCCTAGAACCAGGCCTGGTTGGATATCTTAGGTATCAGTCTTCCCCGGAGCCAATCAGTGGGTGCGCCTTGCCCCGCTGAGTAGTCTGAGGGAGGGTACTTAAGGGGCTGAAGTCACGTGTTTGGGGTTCGGCCACAGTCCTTTTTCCTGGTTCTGGACCAGGGTAGCCCCGCGAGGGGTCCCGGGCCTGGAAAAGTTTGCCGTCCTGCAACATGGTCAGTTTGACTAGGCCCACAGACCCGCATGGTCTGGGGCAAGGATCCGTCTGTTCCCGAGTCTCGGAGCCGGTTAGCCCGAGACCCAGTAATTGAAGGAGGATTCAAGGCGTCCCGGCGTGCTCTCATTACTGGAGGGGCACCACAGCTCGTATAGGTGACCAGGGGAGGACTCTTTGGAGGAGGGCCAACAAGCTGGCATCTCAAGAGGAGACTGGTTGCTGAGTTGTATGGACACTAAAGAATCCACACTTCCGCAGTACTGCCAAGGAGACAGAGAAAGTTCCAGGTACTGTGGGAAAGGTTTCTATTCACCTTCGGTTGCAAGTTCATTCTGTGTCAGAGACTTTTAACAAGTTTCCGGATCACATTGTCAGCTGCCATACCTCTGGCTAGAGGTTTGTCTGGCATTGAAGTACCCAGCTGCAAATGGCTACTCTCTAGGTTTGATTAAAGACATTTGTGGATGTCAGCAGTTCAAGGTGCCTGAGTTTCTTCACCCTTGCCCTCTGTTCCTATCTGAGACTGTGTTCTGTTGGATGTCACCACTGCAAGAATAAAAAACCTTCAAAAAGACTTTTATTGTGTCAGCATCCAAAGTGTTTGGGTACTAACCCTGGGAACCCCTGGATATTCATCGACAAGCCAAACGGAGGTAACTGGTAAGCCCAAAAGCAAGGCCGCCCCATCGAGGGTTATGGCTGCTACATATATATATATATATATATATATATATATATATATATAAATATATATAAATATATATATATATATATATATATATATATGTACAGTGGAACCTCGGATTACGGGCATAATCCGTTCCAGGAGTATGCTCGTAATCCAAAGTACTTGCATATCAAAGCAATTTTTACTATTGAAGTTAATGGAAACGAAAAAAAATTCCGCATTGACTTCAATGGGATGCAATACCACATGCGGCCAGAGGCGGGGGGCGCTGGAGAGCCTCAGAAACGGCCGAAAAGGCCTGAGCACACTTCGGCTGACCTCGGCAAACCTCGGAAAGACTCCGTTCAAGAGGTTTGCCGAGGTCAGCCGAACTGTCCTCGGGCCTTTCCGTGCATTTCAGAACGCCGACGATCGGCGCTGTTCGGCTCCAACGCCCCCCACCTCAGGCCAAACAGGTGTAACCCCAAGCAGCTACATAAAAATGTGACGAAAATTCTATCAATAGTGAAAGTAAAAAATGTAGCGCTAAGCAAAAAAGGTACACCGCTTTTGGCCTGAATCCTGCTAGTTTTGTGAGACAAGACTTGCAAACCGAGTTAGGATTTTTAGAAATACAGTGCTCGTTTTGCGAAACGCTCATTAACCACGTTACTCGCAAACCGAGGTTCCACTGCATATATATATATATACATATATTTCACACAAACACACAGAACTTTTTGTACATAGGAATAGTGATCTGGCACTTTCTTCTCCCTGAAAAGCAGGGAGAAAAAACAGCCAGATTAGTAAGTAAAAGCAGCACACTTTTTTACATTGTTAGACACACAGTTAACCATTGATGTTAACCCTTTCCCAGCCAGTGGCATTAGTACAGTGTACTGTATTATCACTGATCACTATATTAGTGTCACTAGTGGCATCAGTGTCATTTCGTGACCCTGACAGCCAGTGTCAGTTAGTACCAGATTGCCCACAGAGGGGCAGAGTGCCCCCTTACCTCAGAGCATGGCACAGTTTCCCCTGACATCAGAGCATGGCACAGTGCCCCTCACATCAGCGCATGACACTGTGCCCCTTACATCAGAGCATGGCACAGTAGTGCCCCGACATCAGAGCATGACACAGTACCCCTTACAGCAGAGCATGGCACAGTAGTGCCCCTTACATCAGTGCATGACACAGTGCCCCTTACATCAGAGCATGACACAGTGCCCCCTGACATCAGAGCATTATGCAGTGTCCCCTACATCAGAGCATGGCACAGTGCCCCTTACATCAGAGCATGGCACAGTGCCCCTTACATCAGAGCATGACACAGTGCCCCCCTGTCATCAGGGCATGGCACAGTAGTGCCCCGACATCATAGCATGGCAAAGTAGTGCCCCAACATCATAGCATGGCACAGTGCCCCTGACATCATAGCATGGCACAGTGCCCCCAACATCATAACATGGCACAGTGCTCCCGACATTTTAGCATGGCACTGTAGTGCCCCGACATCAGAGCATGACACATTGTACCTTACATCAGAGCATGGCACAGTGCCCCTTACAACAGAGCATGGTACAGTGCCCCCAGGCATCAGAGCATGGCACAGTGCCCCCCTGACATCAGAGCATGACACAGTGTCCCTTACATCAGAGCATGGCACATTGCCCCCCTGACATCATAGCATGGCACAGTAGTGCCCCAACATCATTGCATGGCACAGTAGTGCCCCCTGACATCAGAGCATGGCACAGTGACCCCTTACATCGGAGCATGGTACAGTGCCCCCTGACATCAGAGCGTGGCACAGTAGTGCCCTGACATCAGAGAATGGCACAGTAGTGCCCCCTGACATCAGAGCATAGCACAGTTGTGCCCCTTACATCAGAGCATAGCACAGTAGTGCCCACTGACATCAGAGCATGGCACAGTGACCCCTTACATTGGAGCATGGTACAGTGCCCCCTGACATCAGAGCATTGCATAGTAGTGCCCTGACATCAGAGAATGGCACAGTAGTGCCCCCTGACATCAGAGCATTGCACAGTGACCCCTTAGATCAGTATGGCACAGTAGTGCCTCCTGACATCAGAGCATGACACAGTGCCCCATACATCAGAGCATGACACAGTGCCCCCCTGACATCAGAGCATGACGCAGTGTCCCTGACATCAGAGCATGGCACAGTGCCCCTTACATCAGAGCATGGTACAGTGCCCCTTACATCAGAGCATGGTACAGTGCCCCTTACATCAGAGCATGGCACAGTGCCCCTTACATCAGAGCTTGACACAGTGCCCCCCTGACATCAGAGCATGATGTCCCCACTAGGATCTGCTTACCTCCTATCCTATGACAGCAGATGAGGCACTGGAGGGCAAGCGGAGTGAAGCTGTATAACTCTGTCGCCTACAGTAAGAGATTACATGCCGACACTATAGAGGGAGCATCTGGAAATGCAGCCAGCTGTCAGCTTACTCAGCGGCTGCAGTTCTCATAGGGTGAGTCTAGGAGTATACATACCAATCAAAATGGTCTCACTGGCAGCACTGTCACTGCCAGTGAGTGTCCATTAGCAAACCCAACAGTTTCACCAGAAAAAAGCCCTGGCTGGCACAGGGGGGGATTAGGGTGTGCCCAGGCACACCCGGCACACCCCGTACACACGCCTATGTGCAGATTATTATGTATGATGTGAGCTATCACTGTATCTGCTTGGGGACAGAGATATTCTATGCAAATGCAAGAGTGTACTATCTGGTTATCCTTACATATTGCTGTAATGCAGTTTAGTATTATGTTTTTTAGATGTTGCTAGTCCCTTTGTACCCAAACAGGCATGATGAGACAGAGGAAACCCAAATGCGATAATGCGAATGCTTTTGCACACTCCAAAAGTGAGCATATGCGCTTTAGCAAGCACGTTGTGTGAAGCTGCAGCTTCAGGTGTATAGGAGTCTAATGCCGCGTACACACGGTCGGAATTCTCATCGGAAAAAGCTCTGATGGTTTTCCCATCAGAATTCCGACGGAATTTCGCTCAAACTGTCTTGCCTACACACGGTCACACCAAATTCCGACGGTCTGTAACACAGCAGCATAAAACACGTTCGGCAGCACTATAAAAGGGAGGTTTTGCGTGTCGGAATTGCATACACACGATTGGAAAATCCGATAGAAAGGTTTTCCGTCGGAAAAATTGAGAACAGGTTCTCAAACCAAAGTCCGTCGGAAATTCCGACACAAAAAGACCGATGGGCATACACACGGTTGGAAAATCCGTCGAAAAGCTCCCATCGGACTGTTTCCATCGGAAATTCCGACCGTGTGTACGCGGCATAAGGCCTCATGTCCACTACAGCTGGTAAACTGAAGTTTAGGAACAGTTGGGCATTTTATTAACAGCCCCTGAACTCTCCTCTATGTTACCTTATGGGTACGCAGTGCCGATCCTGACCTCCCTGGGGCCCTAAGCAAAATTCTGCTAAGGGGCCCTGCCTTACACCAGGGTCCCCAGAGAGCCTCCCCTTACACCAGGGTCCCCAGAGAGCCTCCCCTTACATCAAGGTCCCCAGAGAGCCTCCCCTTACATCAGGGTCCCCAGAGAGCCTCCCCTTACATCAGGGTCCCCAGAGAGCCTCCCCTTACATCAGGGTCCCCAGAGAGCCTCCCCTTACATCAGGGTCCCCAGAGAGCCTCCCCTTACACCAGGGTCCCCAGAGAGCCTCACCTTACATCAAGGTCCCCAGAGAGCCTCCCCTTACATCAGGGTCCCCAGAGAGCCTCCCCTTACATCAGGGTCCCCAGAGAGCCTCCCCTTACATCAGGGTCCCCAGAGAGCCTCCCCTTACATCAGGGTCCCCAGAGAGCCTCCCCTTACACCAGGGTCCCCAGAGAGCCTCCCCTTACACCAGGGTCCCCAGAGAGCCTCCCCTTACATTAGTGTCCCCAGAGGGCCCCGTTCTTACATTAGTGTCCCCAGAGGGCCCCGTCCTTACATCAGTGTCCCCAGAGAGCCCCCCTCTTACATTAGTGTCCCCAGAGGCCCCTTTCCTTACATTAGTGTCCCCAGAAACCCCCCCTCTTACATCTGGGCCCCCAAACAGAACAGCTGACTCCCCCCTTGCAGAGGTTCCCCTGTACCTGGCTGGTGGAGGTGGGAGGCGGCGATCGGCAGCTATATGGTGTTCACAGGCAGGGGGATCTCCCTGGGGCTAGTAGTTCTATCTCCGAATGTATACAGCGGAGAGGGGAGGGGCCTCTGACCCGGGCATCAGCAACAGTGTTCAAGCAGAGTGAAAGTGAAACTGATACCTGCCTGGGTCAGAGGCCCCTCCCTTCTCCTCTCCACTGTATACACTGAGAATACTACAAACCCCAGGGAGATCCCGCCGCCCACTCAGGCACCATAGAGCTGCCGATCGCCACCTTCCACCTCCTCCCACCTCTCCTCACTGCACTCTAAACGGCCAGCCAGAGCTGCAGGGGGGATGCTGGGTCTTGGGGGCCCCCCCACTGCAGCGGGGCCCTAAGCAGCTTGCATAGTGTGCCTATAGGGCCGATCGGCTCTGGGTACATGTACACTCAAGCGTTTATAGTAGTTAAGAGGCAGTTGAGGTTACATGCATTTTTTTGAAAGCAGAAAAATTAAGTTTAGGACTCTAGTTTACCAGCATTTCAAACGCCAAATGCTTGTAACCATGGTAAACTGCGTTATGCGTGTTTGCCATTTATAAGCTTTTTAAATGGGAAAAAAATTCTGATAATTTTTGAACATATAAAGATGTTGAAAAAAAACACAAATTTCACCACATGCTGTTGCCTGCATCAATGGATGAGTCCAGTAGCAATGAACTCTGGTCCTTTTATGCAATTTTCTATGTCTTCGGAGCCTCAGCACCAGCAACATCAGAAGCATTTCCTCACACATGCTTATGATGGGATCCATAGTGAAAACACAAAAAATAAGACAGCTATCTACAAACACACTGCTCTCTCTGCTGCTGCTCTCTCTTCGCTCACAGAATGGCTGAAAGAGTTAAACATTTATATGTTTTTCATGCATTGTGGGCATTGGGGAGGATCTCCTGAGGTTAGCTTTAAAGTGGATGTAAATCCAAAATTTTGACAAAGTCTTGAAAACTTTGTCAAAAACGTCCCCTTGCCGTGAGTGACAGGTGATTTACATATCTCATGCACTAGCCTGAGACAGGTTATCATCAGATCACTGGATGTTCTACTCTGCCCAGCTCTGACTACATACATGTCCCCTAAATCACTTGTCTGTCTATAGTCTGCCGACTGTTCACTGCATCCCATGATGAGAAACAACCAGTCAAAACACAGTAAAGCTGGGAGAGCTGGAGGGGAGGGGGATGTGAATTGTGAACTTTTTACACAGGATGTGCCTGTCTCAGGCTAGTGCATGATATGTAAATCACCTGTCACTCACAGCAAGGGGGCGTTTTTGACAAAGTTTTCAAGACTTTGTCAAGATTTCTCTAACTGAAAAATAAAAGAGGATTACTCAGGCCTCGAGTAAATCTGTGTGGCAAGACTGGGCTCAAATGAAAGGAAATCTTATTCTCTGCATTATGACATCAAAAAAAATCCACTTTAAAAAACACTTTTAACCTCAAATGCTCATAACCGTTGCTAAACTCGCATAAATGCAGTATGTAAAAGCTGTAAAACGGACGTTTTTCACCGTCAGTTTCCAGCTGTCAAGTATGGGATTTCACCACGTGTAACAATAAAAAAATTTTTAAAAAAATGTCTCTTGATATCTCCTCACTGTCATATCTTGTGCTTCACATATAAAAATGTTATCACCCGTATATCCTTCATTATTCACATCATCCAAGTCATCACTCTCTTTTTTTTTTACCTTGGTCACCTCTGTGACCAACCCTCGGTAGGCGAAGGCCCCGATAGGCAGGGCGAAACATGTCAGGGGGCATGGCCGAAGCAGCACTGACTGAGGTCATACACAGCTATATCCAAATCTGAAGCACTGGGCCAGTTTGGAGCAAAATCTTACCCCACATAGTGCTGCACTTCTGTTATTATAAAATGCTTGTGTATGTTTTTTTCCGTGGCCCCCACCAAAGCTACAGGTAAGTGCATGTCCTTGTGAGACACTCATGAAGTGGGGTGCCCAATATAGGGCAAGTGTGTCCAGAAGGAGTGCGCAGTAAATTGGTTGTGGACCGTCTTGTAGCAAAGTCCCCATGGCAAAGGGGTGAGAGGAAGCGCTTGAGTACCTTTATAAGGGCTCTAGGCAGAAGTGGCATTAAAGTGTGTGACCAGTGGCATGTTGTAAAATTCACTGTACAGTGAATACATTCAAAACAAAGCCACAGTCTTGACAGTAAGGGTCAGAGATACAAAATTACCCTGTCTTACCTGTCCAGGAACCTGGGCCCTATATAGTGTCTAAGCTTTGCCCCTCACAGTGGCCATACTCTCAAAGAGATGAACCATGCCCTGGACCTGTATAACATCCTACAGCTGACTAGACAAGTTTCACAAAATGCCAAGGTGAGCACTCATCAAAGACCAAGTGCCCAAAGCAACATAACAGGCTGTCCCCACACTGTGAGGTTCTGGTACAGCTCCTAATGTTTTACCAAGGTTGCACCGATCCAGGTACACTGTTACTATTGTGGTATTAGAAGACAATGAAGAAGCTGATTGAAGAGTTGATTGAAAAAACAGAACTTAGGTATCAGCTATCAGCAGTCATGTCATCGCTCACTTCTCAAACGTAGAGCTGGCAGGAGACTAATGCTGCAGCATTAAAGGGAGTATTTATGTTTTTTTTTTTTTTTTTTTTAACAGCCCCAAACTTCTCCTTTAACACTGACAAGGGTGCTATGATCAAAGGTGAACTTATGTAAAACCTTTATAGCAAAACTGTTGCTGTAAATGAAGTGTTAGTTGGAGTTTGGCTTCAATTAGGCAGGCTATACACGGTTTGAATCCTACTGAACTGGCCAAGATTCAAACCATGTATGGGCAGGCTGAATGTACCAATCAACTTGGGTACAACAAGCCTACCGGATTTTCTTGTGATTATGGCTAGCGGCTGCTACAGCCATAATGGCCCAGCAGGAGGGATTCCTGCATCAACACTGGCTGTGTTGATGGGGGAATTGAGCGAATTTCTTTCCTGCAGCCTGTGGTTGCAAGAAAGAAATTTGCTCTGTGTATGGCCCCTCTTTGTCAGTATATCTAATTCTGCTAGTTTATCCAACACTACCCTCCCTGACAATGCTGTTGCACACTAATACAGGACGTGTGTTACCAGCCAAGTAAAGCCCAATGGTGAGGGTACCGATCTGGAAATTGCTAAATATTCCAGGGCAATGATCAGTCAGATCTTGATAGACATATCTGGGGATAAAGAGAAATGTAAAAAAGGGAAAAACTTCTTCAGAGGAGATGTCTGTTACTTAAGCATGCTGGGAAAAATACACTGGAGTCACAGAGTTGGTGGGGTTATATAAGCATGCCCATTTTTGCCAGTGTCCAATCGCCAGAAGTGAGCTTACATATAAACATGGTCTATGAATACAAGTCCTGTATTGTACAATTAAGATAATATATGTATTTGGTATCATGAATGATTGATTGGAAATGCAATCATTGCTCTAAGCTGAAGTGCTTGCTTCAAAGAAACCTGTCATGGGATTTTTGCAGGGGCTCTATTGCTGACCATCACCTAAAAATATTAGTAACCTGGATGTTATTCTGACACACTATCCTTGATACTTGCATTAATCCTTATCTGTATACTTTTAGGCATTGACAGAGTTAATATGATAACCAGGTAAGAAGAAATTCAAAAAAGAAAATTAGACCATCTCATTACAGATTTCTTTAATTCTAAAAACAAGTCAGCAATGATGGCTTCAATGTTCCCTTCCTCGTAGGCTCGTTTAAAAGCCCAACTTGATCTTTTGGGTACCCCCACCTCCCTGAAGGCTACCATGCCCCATTCTTTTCCTCCTTATAATAACCACTTTATACATACCTTTTTTCTACTCTGGTGACATTGCTTATCCTTGACAGTGAAGAATGTACTGTAAAGCCCAGGCTATTGTAATGATATGCCCCCAGGAAGCATATCTATAATCTATGACATTCTGGGCTCACAGAAAATAGGTTGGATGACATTAGGCAAAATTCAACCCAGTAGAAGACCAGCGCACTGGATTGCAGAGTGGTCAGTGTGAGGGTCAGCGCCAGAAAAGGAGGCAAGTATTGCAGCAGGAGCTGCTTTTTTTTTCACAAAAGCTGTGAATTTTTTTCTAAGGTGGCCTTTTGTGCTGGTGCTTCAGCTTGCAAAGTGTGTTCTTAATAGCAATATATAGAGTAAGACCTTTACATTTATAAAGTGTTCAGCGAACTTTAAAGTACTAGCCAGCATTTCCATATAGATCTGTATTCAGCGCTCTCAGTTCAGAGTTGAAGGATACACTATGAACTTTAATAAACCTGCTTACTATATCGAGCACCCTTCAGACACCCTTTACAAGCTAAAACTTGGCCTGAAAATAGGAATCTGGACTTCAAGGTAAAGGAGGAAACAATGTAATATAGATAGTGTCAGAGAAAAGGAAATGCTTTAAAGAAAGAGTAAATTAAAGCAGAAGGCATTATATCAAAGTAAAAGGAAACTTTTTAAGCAGGTAAAGATCTCAGAGGTATCTGCCATGACCCGTCACCAGTTTGACAGCACAGGTCATGATCTGTATAGTAGAGCTGCTGGGCTTCAGGCTATATAAATTTCAAAACAAAAATACACAATGTATGCCTTGTGGTTGGCTCCTCCGTCTTGCTTTAATATTTTTTTTGGCAATTTTGTTAGATATCATTTAGTTTTTTGACCAAACAAAGGCTGCCTCCTTGCAGCTAAGCTACACTGTTTTTGTACGTGTAAAAATTTGATGTCTCTTAAAGTGACATTCTGTGGTGTTGAATGAAATTCTAGGCTGTTGCACTCTTTCAAGCGCAAACCTGCTAATGCTTCTTGAAAATGGGAAAAGAGCAGCTTACAATCCTCTACCACAAGTTCATATTTCCATTATACAGGTGCATCTAAAAAAAACTGAAAATCATAAAAAAGTTTATTTCAGCAATTCAAAAAGTGAAACTCATATGTTTTATATAGATGCGTGACACACAGAGTGATGAATTTCAAGCATTTCTATTTTTTTGTTTTGATAATTATGGTTTACAGACAGTGAAAACCCCAAATTCTGTATCTCAGAAAATTAGAATATTACATATGATATTACATATCATTTCAGACTGTAGAAAATGTAGCATTGCATTTGAAAATCAAGGTCCCAGAGTCTAGAGGAAGAGTGGAGAGGCACAGCAACAATCCAAGTTGCATGAGGTTCATTGTGAAGTTTCCACAGTCAGTGCTGATTTGGGGAGCCATGTCATCTGCTGGTGTTGGTCCACTGTGTTTTATCAAGTCCAAAGTCAGCGCAGCCCTCTACCAGGAAATTCTAGAGCACATAATGCTTCTCTCTGCTGACCAGCTTTGCTTTATGGAGATGTTGAGTTAATTTTTCAGCAGGACTTGGCACCTGCTCAAAGTACCAATACCTGGTTTAATGATAATGGTATCACTGTGCTTGATTGGCCTGCAAACTCGTCTGACCTAAACCCCATAGAGAATCTGTGGGGTATTGTCAAGAAGAAGCTGAGAGACACCAGACCCAACAATGCAGATGAGCTGAAGGCCGCTATCAAAGCAACCTGGGCTTCCATAACAACTCAGCAGTGCCACAGGCTGATCGCCTCCACGCCATGCTGCATTGATGCAGTAATTCATGCGAAAGGAGCCCCAACCGAGTATTGAGTTCATACTATACTGTACATGGATATACTTTTCAGTAGGCAAACATTTCTGTATTAAAAATCCTTTTCTTTTATTGGTCTTATGTAATATTCTAATCTTCTGAGATACTGAATTTTGGGTTTTCACTAGCTGTAAGCGATAATCAGCAAAATGAAAATAAAAAAATGCTGGAAATATATCACTCTGTGTGTAAAGCATCTATATAAAATATCCGAGTTTAACTTTTTAAATTGAATTACTGAAAAATATTTTTTTTGATGATATTCAAATTTTTTCAGATGCACCTGTATGTTTAATTTGGTAAGAAGACAATTTACCTGCCAGTATGTTTCAATTGTGGGGGGGGGGGGGTTAAGCACCCAGAGTATATCCCTGCAAGCACAGTGAGATCTAAATCCAGAATTTAGATATGCCAGGCAGAAGTCGATCACCCATTTCTACATTCACACACGATTCTTGTGACTTGCCTGCTGCCTTCGCATGCACAAGACATTGGGGTTTATATAAATAATTAGCAGAGACTATTCACTTAGCAAGGTCAATCGTTTTAAAAAATAAATAAATATTAGAAGCATAATTGCATGAAAGAAATTAAAAGAGATACACATATGCTTGAAGATGATTGGAAGAGTACAGTGAACACATCTTAACTTTATTCATTAATCTAAATGAAAACTCATTTTGCAAAGTGAACAGTATTTATTTCTTTAGGAAATCAACCCAGCCTATCATACACCAGACATAAAATAGAGTTCCAAATGCACAAAACATAAGAGCAGAATCTAATGTCTGATGGTGCCACAGAGAAAATATTAGATCTATTTTTAAGAGAAACTATTTAGGAACTATGGGTCTTTTCTATCAGCTCAAGTGAGTGTTTTACATGACTGGGGAATTTAGTACATCCCTAATTCAGCACTTCTACTGTTCTCCATACCTCTGAAAATTTTAAAAGCGATGCTGAGTAAGTTATGACTTAAAAATCTGAAGTTAGATTTGTAACTCTTTGAGAGACTGGCTAATAATGTGACATTGTGTACAGCAATCCAAACAAACAAGATAAAAGAATACAGCATAATAAAAATAAAATAAAAAATCCAGAAGATTGTGTGGGATAGTGAAGAAGTGGGTACAACCAGAGAGTTTGATTCTCATCAGATAACTGTTAGCATATGTTTTCTGTATGTCCATACTTGTTTATCCTAGATCTACAAATTTCTATGGCATTCCTAAAAATACCAGTACTCGCCTTGCTTAACTATGTACTTGGCTATGCAACCTTTGTTAGAACATCAGGTTGTAAGATTCACCAAGGCACATAGTGGTAGCAATATTACACTGCACACTACAAAGTGTGTGTGTTGTCACTTTTTAACTGTTCACCAGTACAAGTGTACATTGTTAAATCAAAGGATGTAGATCTCCCTCAAAATTAAAACTATTGCAGGATTGATGACATGTTCATGTCTGTGGTGTTTACATTATACATATACACACAGATATTTTAACAGAACTACAGTAATTCGATTTAAGACCGATGTAAATGTTTTACCTTACAAACCTTAAGTTCCACAATTGTAAACTGATATTACATCACTTTCTAGTATGTATTAAAAGAACATGCACTGCTGGCAAAAAACAGAAACAAAAAAATATTGATCAAAGTATATAGGTGCCTAATAAGTTCCATCTATAACCAAAAGTGTAAAAATAGTATACTATGATATAAGCTTACATTCTGTTAGCTTATTTGTGCTTACCTTGTTGGTAGAAATAAAACCGTGTGTTAGCCACACGTCCTTTATGTTATGTTGAAGCCGACACTGATTTTTTGCCATTCGTGTTTGATAAAACATTGAGTCGCAAAGCATGATTCTGGAAAACTGTATATTGATTAAACCAGAGTATAAAACCAGACACTGATTACGCAGTCACCTAACGGAGCCTGCGGCCAAAGCCTATTTTAATTGATGTGCTTGGGAGCCAACCCAGTCCTAAGGCTATGCTTTGGTGCCTTTGATTTACACACTATACATGTAACAATGATCATTTACTAAATTTAAGAATCAGATTTACTGTTTAAAATAGAAGTGTTGTTCCTTTTTATTGTAAACAGATGCTGGTTATTTTTACTTTTCTCACAGGACTTTGATGTTTTATCATGCATGTCAATAGGAAGTAATCAATCGGACATGTCCGATTTAATGCTTCAGTTGACCATGTGCTATTTAGAGCAGTTCTGGCAGCAGAAGGCTGTCTAGTCCACATGGCTCTTTTTATGATGGGACATATTAGACACTATTCCAAAACACAATTATTAACCATACTAAAATTGCAACACCTCTGAACAAAATGGGCACATAAAACACACCAACCTTAAAAAGATCAGCAGTTAAATCCATATGGATTGCAACCTTGACACCTTGCTAGTTCTTGTAGGTTTAAAAGATACCGCTACTAGGAAAAGTCTAAAGGTGACATAATCCAGCAATATAGAAATAGGATTTTTGGGTTACCATTTTGAAATACATCTCCTATTCTCGATCTACACTTCCTCCCTGGGTCGGCTGATAGCTTCCAATGGCTTCCAATACCATTTCTACGCTGATGACACCCAAATCTACTCTCTACCCCTCAGATCACTCCATCAGTCTCACACATCACTAATTTACTAACCGACATATTAGACTGGATGCCACACCTGACTTCTTGGTCAAGATCGACGACTCATCTATCAAAATACGTCCCCTCCTAACCAATGACACCACAATGCTCTTAGATTTCTCCCTGGTCATCTCTCTCCTCAACTACTGCAACTCCTTCCTCATTGGCTTACCTTTACATAGGTTATCCCCTATTCAGTTTATCGTGAATGCTGCTGCCAAACGATCCCTCCACTGTTTTCCGCTCATCCAACAAATTAAATTCAAAATATTAACATGTTACAAAGCCATCCACAACTCTGCCCCCAGCTACATCATTAACCTAGTCTCAAAATACAAACTGAATGATTCTCTTTGTTCCTCCCAAGACCTCCTGCTCTCTATCTCCCTTGTCACCCCCTCCCATGCTCACCTCCATGATTTCTCCAGAGCCTCTGTAACTCCCTACCCTAATCTGTCTGACTATCTCCTATTTTGTCCACTTTTAGACAATCCATAAAAACCCTTCTCTTCAGTGAGGCCTACCCTGCCCCCAACTAACAACTGCACTTTAATTTTCTCCTTCGGCTCATCCTCCACAGTTATTACCTTTTGTATCTCTAGACCCTCCCTCTTAGATTATAATGTTCTAATGAGCAGGGCCCTCTGATTCCTACTGTGTTCACTGCTTCCCACCCGGCCAATGTATATAAACTGACGGGGTGGAGCTTCCCCATTCTGAGTGGTCGTAGGGTGATCCTGTGATCTTTGGTCACAGCCCATCACAGATCGTCACTGTTTAGGGGCTGTGATTGGCCCTCCAGATCATGTAATGGCTGTATCCAATCACAGCCTTCACACAGTGTAAACAGTGTGGGGGGATGCTGCAGCCTCTGTGACAGCTCTGTGTAACTGATGATTTTAGTGTTCAGTTACACATACTGCAGCCATCCACACCTAGTACACCAAGCACCATCTGTGCACCATCTGTAAAAAAAAAAATGTGGGGAATACTGCGCTGTCCTAAAATTTACTGTGAGTAATATCCCATATAATTAGTTTAAAAAATGTGAGTAAAATGAAACAAATAAAAATTACTTTAAAGCTGCTGCAGTTGTGAATGTGAGATACCCACACCAACAAGACCAATATAAAAATGAACAACTGCGCTGCAAACAATCGTGCACTTGTAACACAAAATACAGTGAACCAACATATATTGAAATTGACACAATATGTATACACCTCCTTAAAACTTATTTGATATCAGGTTCAAAGGAAGTCCATATTAACATGAAAAAATTGTGTAAAATGAAAAGTGAAAAGAACAATCATTGGTGACTGCCTATCCTTAATAAAGTCAATGTGATTTTGTGAAAAACACAATAAACATAAAGAAAGTTCCAGAGATTCCGCAGTGCTCTAATTCAATGATCAGCAACTCAAGGGGTGATCCTGATGAGAGAAAGAAGATACCTCCACCATCCAAACACACTGACCCTTACCGGATCGTGCGACCCCCTGTCACAGAGGTCACACTGGCTTGTGGCTCAATCCCGGCCAAGGGTTTCCAAAAGGCTTTAGCAGGTAACTCAGGATGGAGGGTGCGAGCTCAGAAATAGTCAAGCGGGGAACATAGAAAGAAAAAAGCAATCCATAGTGTATCTCTGTATACAATTTATTAAAAGGTAAAAAAATTATTAATTATTTAATTTTTTGCGCTTTTTTCTTTCTCTCACAAAGCAAATTTCACATCAGTAGCTCTCTCATGTATGACTTCCTGAGTGCCTGTCCAAGTGTCCAATGAACATCTATACCAGTGTACCAGTGTCCCATCAACATATGTACCAGTGTACAAAACATCTGCAATAGTGTTCCATTGCAAGATCAACATCTCTGTGCCCACCGGTGGACAATCAACATCTGTCATAGTGTACAAGTGCACAAAAACATCTGTCCCACCAATAAATATATTTAAAGCCCCCCCAAAGGCAAATGCACACGTTGTCCCGTATGCATACGTAACTGGCAATCGCACCACACTTGAGGTATCACAGTGAATGTCAGAGCGAGAGCAATAATTCTACCACCAGACCTCCTGTGTAACTCTAAACTGGTAACCAATAAAGGCGTATAAAGCGTCGCCCATGGAACATTTTTAATACCAAAGTTTGGCGCTATTTCACAAGCGTGTGCAATTTTAACCACTTGACAACTGGGCACTTAAACCCCCCTCGTGACCAGACCAATTTTCAGCTTTCAGTGCTCTCACACTTTGAATGACAATTACTCAGTCATGCAACACAAATTAACTTTTGTCCTTTTTTTCATACACATAGAGCTTTCTTTTGGTGGTATTTGATCACCTCTGTGTTTTTTATTTTTTGCGCTATAAATGAAAAAAGACTGAAAATTTGGATAAAAAAATAATTTTTCTTTGTTTCTGTGATAAAATTTTGCAAATTATTAATTTTTCTTCATAAATTTTGGCCACAATTTATACTGCTACATATCTTGGGTAAAAATAACCCAAATTAGTGGATATTATTTGGTCTTTGTGAAAGTTAGAGAGTCTACAAGCTGTGGTGCAAATCATAAAAAATTGATCACACTTGATGTACTGACGGCCTCTCATCTCATTTCTTGCGACCCTAACCAGCCTGGACAGTACAAATACCCCCCAAATGACCCCTTTTTTGAAAGTAGACATTCCAAGACACAGAGACATTCCAAGTTATTTAGTAAGAGGCATGGTGAGGTTTTTGATGTTGTCATTTTTTCCCACAATTCTTTGCAAAATGAAGATTTTTTTTCCACAAAATTTTCATTGTAATAGGTTATTTCTCTCACATGGCATGTGTATACCACAAATGACACCCCAAAATTAATTCTGATACTCCTCCTGAGTATTACAATACCACATATGTGGGACTTTTCCACAGCCTAGCCGCATAGAGAGGCCCAACATGCAGGGAGCACCATCACGAGTTCTAGGAGCATAAATTACACATCTAACTTGTTTACTACCTATTACACTTTTGAAAGCCCTGGAGCACCAGGAAAATGACACGTGACACTGACGTGGCACTGATGACAGATGGCACTGATACTTGGCACTGATGACACATGACACTGATGTGGCACTGATGACATATGGCACTAATACGTAGCACTGATGACACGTGACACTGATGACAGATGGCACTAATATGTGGCACTGATGACAGATGGCACTAATGACACGTGGCACTAATACGTGGCACTGATGACAGATGGCACTAATACGTGGCACTGACAGATGGCACTAATACGTGGTACTGATGACATGTGACACTGATGACAGATGGCACTGATATGTGGCACTGATGACACGTGACACTGATAACAGATGGCACATGACACGGACAGGTGGCACTGATGACAGATGGCACTGATGACAGATGACAGTAATATGTGACACTGATGACACGTGACACTGATGTGGCACTGATGACAGATGGCACTTATAGGTGGCACTGATGACAGATGGCACTTATACGTGGCACTGATGACACTTATACGTGGCACTGGGGACAGATGGCACTGGGGACAGATGGCACTGACGGTTGGCACTGGGGACCGATGGCACTGACGACAGGTGGCACTGGGGACCGATGGCACTGGGGACCGATGGCACTGGGGACAGATGGCACTGACAGGTGGCACTTGGGACAGATGGCACTGACAGGTGGCAGTGGGGACAGATGGCAGTGGGACAGATGGCACTGATATGTACTGTGCGCACTTTATTTATTTTTTTCACTCATCGCTGCAGCTGTTTACTCTCCCTCCTCACACGCTGTCTCTGTGTGAGGAGGGAGAGCCGGCGATGAGAGATGATCTCATATGTTTACATATGAGATCATCTCTCATTGGACACTGCGATCGCGCTGTAAACGGCCGCTGTGATTGGCCATTTACAGCGATCTGTGACTGGCTGTGTCCAATGAATTTCCCCGATGGGGGCTCGCGGGAGCGCGCATCGCGGAAGTAAACAGGAGGATGTCCAGGGACGCCCTCCTGGCAATTGGTGTCATCGCTGCAGCCGTCTTTCGACTATAGCGCAGATGCCTAGTGGTTAAAGCGTAAACAAAGAATGTAATGTCCTGCGAGCCACCACTTGCTATAAGCCCAAAATAGGGTTTCCCAAATAACACTATAATTTAGAATCAGCAGCTAGCGTTGCACATGTCTCATAAATCATTCAAAGGCCATCCAATATTCTAAAGTACGCTGCGCTTTCAAAATTAAAATCCAAATAGTGAAACGAAAAATGTGCTATATAACAACAGCAATAAAGTGATAACGTGCTAAAATACATACAATATTCCAAATAAAGTGCTTTCATGCAGGATATGATTAAACGTCCATATGGTGAGAAAAAAGCAATCAATAAAATCCTCAAACCAATATAATGGTGGACCAAACTATAAAAATCCTTATAAAAAAAAAAAAAAAATATATATATATATATATATATATATATATATATATATATATACACATACATATATACATACACACATATGAGAAAAAAGTGCTACAATGTGCAATTACCCCATGAGGAAGATACAAATTAACCCCTTGTATCGACACGCGTAGGGGAAGGGGACAGGATGGAACGCTAGTCAGTGCACCCACTAAAGACGATCAGCATACCATCCTGATATCAGCCGCTACAGCTTGTTTTTTATGCTATTTTAGAGTGGTGCCCTGACGCGCCATGCAAATGTGAGTACCCTGCAAGGGATTTTTTACTGTGTTGATAATAAAAGTTTTAATATACTACACTATGAAGTCCTCCTTTTTCTTTTGGTATTACCGAGGCACAAAAGGGACTCCATTACCATATTGAAGCACAGAGTGAGGCCACCACAGGAATCCGGATTTACCACTGAACCATTTACAGGTTCCAATGCATGTATTGACCAAGCCTAATCAGCAAGGTCACACGCTCTAAGGTGCACACGCAGGACCTTAATATTGGATTGATATCACAGCAACCACTGAATCGCATGGATTATATTGGAGCACTTTTGAACTTTTTTTGATTGCACAGCACATTGTAGCACTTTTTTCTCATGTGTGTGTATATATATATATATATATATATATATATATATATATATATATATATATATATATATGTATATATGTATGTATTGTAAACTTTGGGGATAATAGCTCCACGGTATTAAGTGCATAAACCGGTTAAACTTGAAACAAAAGACATTTATTTATAAGAAAATCAAAAATAAGGCTTCCTTCAGCACACAGGTTACAAAACAAAGTCCGCTTATCTTCAGCATAAAATAAAGTCTTCTTATCTTCAGCACAAAACAAAATCAAGGAAAAAGCACATACAGTTTTTCGTAGCTGGGTCTTCACCCCAGAGTTTAAAGTCCTTGCTGAATCTTTAGCAGCCTCCAAACAGCAACACTGAGCTGTTTCCTGGAGGCCCCTTAACCCCCTGTGTGCTGAATCCCTGTGGTCAGGGAGGGAGGCTCTTTCCCACTGAATATCACTTCAGAGCCTCCCAAATTCCGGGTCCCAAATAACTCTCTGGGTGCTATGCCCAAATCGTCATTCCACTTTACCATCATTGACTTTCTGCCTTTGGTCAAGTCAGTCAATGGTGAAGCAATGGTGGCAAAGTTGGGGACAAACCTCCGGTAGTAGCCAACTATGCCCAAAAATGCTGTTACCTGCTTCTTGGTTAGGGGACGGGGCCAGTCCTGTATGGCTTCTACCTTACTCATTTGTGGCTTCACCAGCCCTCTACCCACAATGTACCCTAGGTACTTGGCTTCCTCCACCCCAATTGCGCATTTCTCCGGATTGATAGTGAATCCTGCTCTTCTCAAGGAGTCTACGACAGCCTGAACTTGGGGAAGATGGGACTCCCAATCAGTGCTGAAAATGACTATGTCATCTAGGTAAACAGAAGCATACCGTTGATGTGGACGCAAAGTTTTGTCCATGGCCCTTTGGAACGTAGCGGGAACAGAGTGTAGACCAAATGGCATTCTTTTGTATTGGAAGTGGCCTTCGGGGGTAGAGAAAGCTGTTTTCTCCCTGGCTTTCTTGGTCAAGGGAATCTGCCAGTACCCTTTTGTGAGATCCAGCATGGTTATATACCTGGCTGGACCTAACCTCTCAATTAGCTCATCTACCCGTGGTATGGGATAAGCATCAAACTTGGAGATTTCATTAAGTTTTCTAAAGTCGTTGCAGAAGCGGAGAGTGCCGTTGGGTTTGGGTACCAACACGATTGGACTCGACCACTCGCTCTCCGACTCTTCAATGACTCCAAGCTCGAGCATTCTTTTGAACTCTTCAGACACTGCCACTCTATGAGCTTCTGGGATACGGTAAGGCTTTAACCGGATTTTTACATTGGGTTCTGTTACAATGTCATGCTCGATGACGTTGGTGAGACCCGGCAACACTGAAAACATGTCCCTATTTCTTTGCAGAAACTCTTTTGCTTGCTGGGTTTGGGGCCTAGTCAGGGTAGCAGCAACCTGCACCAGGTCGATTCCTGCATGGTCCCCTGACTGTGCCGCCACCACAGCGGATACCTGTTCTCTGTCTCTCCAGGGTTTCAACAAATTTACATGATAGATCTGGTATGGTTTTCTTTTCCCTGGCTGGTGTACCTTGTAGTTCACCTCACCCACTTTTTCTACTACCTCAAACGGACCTTGCCACTTGGTCAAGAACTTGCTCTCCACTGTGGGTATTAGGACAGCCACCTGGTCTCCTACTTGAAACTGTCTAATTTTAGCTGATCTGTTATACACCCTTCTTTGGGCATCCTGCGCCTTCTGCATGTGCTCCCTCACCAGCGGCATCACCTTAGCCACCCTCTCTTGCATTTGAGAGATATGCTCTACCACGGTTTTGTGCGGTGAGGACTCACTTTCCCACGTTTCTTATACTAGATCGAGCAACCCCCGAGGCCTTCGTCCATACACTAGCTCAAACGGTGAGAAGCCTGTGGATGCTTGTGGAACCTCCCGGAGGGCAAACAAGAGGGCAGGGAGTAACATATCCCAATCCTTCCCATGTTTCTGGACCACTCTTTTTAACATGGACTTTAGAGTTTTATTAAACCTCTCAACTAGCCCATTGGTCTGCGGGTGATAGACGGACATCCGCAACTGTTTAATCTGAAATAGTCTGCACAAGTCCGCCATCACCTTTCACATAAAAGGGGTGCCCTGGTCTGTAAGTATCTCTCTGGGGAATCCAGTTCGTGAAAACATTTGAAATAATTCCTTGGCAATGGCCTTAGAGGAAGTTTTCCTCAAAGTAACTGCTTCTGGGTACCTGGTTGCGTAGTCTAGGTTGACTAATATATATTGGTGCCGACTTTACCAGGGGTCCCACGAGATCCATAGCGATCCGCTCAAATGGAACCTGAATATTTGGCAAGGGTACCAGAGGGCTTCTATAGTGTGGCACTGGGGCAGTTAACTGGCAAATGGAACAAGATGCACAATATCTTTTAACCTCGGCCTTCACCCCTGGCCAATAAAACCGGTCGGTTATCCTGGCCTCCGTTTTCTCTGCCCCCAAGTGTCCTCCCAGTGCGTCATTGTGGGCTAGGTCAAGTAGCATCCGCCTATACGGTTGGGGAACCAGCAACTGCTCTACCGTTTCCCCTCGGCTTTCAGCCACTCGATAAAGTCCCCATTTAACGCAAAATGAGGAAACCTCTGATCTGCCCCTGGTTTTTGTGAGACCCCATCAACAACAGAAACCTGCTCTCGAGCATTGACCAAGGTAGGATCCTGCAACTGGGCGGTGCCAAACGCACCCCTGGGTACATCCAGATCTGTGTGCACTGACCTTGAGGATGTTTCCCCTTCACCCTCCTCAAATGGGAACTGCAATGGGGAGAGCTCCTCATCATCCTCCTCAAGCATAACCTGTGATGGGAAGACTTCCCCCCCTCAGAGGTCAACTCAGTTTTGAGACCTGAAACAGAAACATTATCATTCAAATTAACATTCTCTGCAATATCATTATCAGTGATAGGTATCTCTGTATCAGAGGGGTGTGTTGTGGGGGTTTCAGGCCTAGACCCCTCAGACTCCGTCACTTCCAGGCCCAGTGTCCCCAGTTCTCCTGGCTGTCCTGGCAGCCCCATCTGTGCCTGGTTCCACAGTTCGAGAAATAGCGGACAGTCCTGCCCCACTATAATATCTTGTATTAAACTTCTTACTACCCCAACCTCTTGTGTCACTGAGGTACGGCCATAAGAAACAGTCACCGGAACCAGGGGATACTCCCTGGTATCCCCATGGATACACACTACACGTAAAGTTTTATTTAAGGGGCCAAGTCTCCCAATCCCCCTGGCATGTACCAGTGTTACCATGCTACCAGAGTCCAGTAGGGCCCTGGTAGGAAGGTGGTTCACCCACACTTCACACTCGAACCGTCCTTCAACCAGATCAAGATGAGTGGTACACTCCCTTTGCGCATAGAAGGAGCTTCTCCAACCAGTCCCGCAATCCATCGGCTCCTCCTGAAGTGGGCATTGTGCCCGGGTATGCCCCCAGGATGGACATTGCCAACACTGTAGGCCTCCCATCCTTGGGACAGGAACCAACCTTCGAGGTTATGCAGAAGATGGTGCAGGGTTGTGGGTTCCAATGTCTGGCAGGGCTTCTCTCCTAGGTGCTGTGGCTGGTCTGATTGCCCTTGCTGTGGGTTCCCGATGCTTGGCAGGTCCAAGCAGGTCCTCCACCACGGTGAACCTTTCAACCAACTCAACCAGCTGGTCAGCAGTTGCAGGGTCTCCATGGCTCACCCAGCACTGTAGGTCATCTGGCAGGGACCGCGGGTACCAGTCCATCACCACCCGTTCCACCATTTGTGGGCCTGACAGCTTTTCTGGCTGCAGCCATTTTTTAACCAGCTGTATCAGTTCATGTATTTGGGACCTGGGTGGTCGGTCAGGTTTGTACCGCCAGCGATGCACCCTCTGAGCCCGGACGGCCATGGTCACTCCTAGGCGGGCCAGGATCTCTGCCTTCAGATGCTCATAGTTGCTGATATGTTCAGTTGGGAGGTCAAATAGGCCTTTTGCGGGTCACCGGTGAGGAAAGGAGAGATAATGCCGGCCCATTGGTCACGGGGCCACCCCTCTCTCTCTGCTATTCTCTCAAAGGTGGTGAGAAAGGCCTCTACGTCATCGCTGGGTGTCAGTTTTTGTAAGAAATGGCTGGCTCTCACAGACACTTGGTTGCCAGCGGTGACGACCGATTGTTCTCGTCCCTGAGCCAGCCGCTGCACTGCCTCCTGTAAGGCAGTCACCTGTGCTTGAGTGGCTGCTGTAAACTGGGCGGCTATTGGGACCATTGTCCTGTATAAATGACACTGGCAGTGAAGGAGTTAACCACTAGGGGGCGGGGAGGGGTTAACATGTTCCCTGGGAGTGATTCTTACTGTGGGGGGAGGGGACTCACAAGGGGAGGAGACTGATCTGTGTTTCTCTGTACAGAGAACACACCACCGGCTCCTCTCCTCTGACAGGACCGTTGATCTGTGTGTTCACACACACAGATCCATGGTCCCGCTGTGTTACCGGGCAATCGCAGGTGCCCAGCGGACATGGTGGCTGCTGGGCACGCGCATCGGGTGACACAGCGGGCATGCGCGCTGCTGGCGGCGCGCGCGCACTCCCTGGAGGGCCGTGAAGGGGAGGACGTCATATGACGTCCTCCCGCACTGAGAGCGCACTCAATAGACGGCCGGCGGTCGCGAGGTCTCTCCTGCTTGACTAATCCCGGAATCCCTCACCCATTTTGGGTGACCCCCAGAACAATACTGCGATTCCCTTAAAGGGACCACAACCCAAATACTGGTGCTATATAGCACCCGTCCAGGACCCAACTCTGGTGTCCTGTACAGTATATATATATATATATATATATATATATATATATATATATATATATATATATAGGATTTTTATTATTAGTTTGGTTCACCATTATATTGGTTTAAGGATTTTATTGATTGCTTTTTTTCTCACCATATGGACGTTTTATCATATCCTGCATGAAAGCACTTTATTTGGAATATTGTATGTATTTTAGCACGTTATCACTTTATTGCTGTTGTTATATAGCACATTTTTCGTTTCACTATTCGGATTTTAAGTTTGAAAGCGCAGCGTGCTTTAGAATATTGGTTAAAGCGTAACAGGTTTGGTATCTATTTACCCGGCGCAACACCATACTTTATATTTTACCAAAAAATTGGGTATTATATTGTTTTTGTGTGCATTGAAATTCATTAAAGTGTGTAAAAATGCATTTGAAAAACTGCTGCGCAAATACCGTGTGACATAAAAATTAGCAAAACCCATCATTTTATTCTCTAGGACCTCTGCTACAAAAATCTATGTTGTTTGGGGGTTCTAAGTAATTTCTAGCAAAAATACAGATTTTTACTTACTAAACAAAAAATGTAAGAAGAATTCTTTGTCTGGATAATGGCTGAAGTACGTCTTGGATGTTGCACCTCTCTATGTGGCTAAGCTGTGAAAAAGTATCACACATGTGGTCACGTATAGGTCAAAATGCATGAAGAAAAATTACTTATTTGCAAAATGTTAGTCTTTTTTTATTTGTAGCGCAAAAAAAAAAAAACCTAATGGTGATTAAATAACACCAGCTCTAATTATCATTCAAAGCACAACAGCAACAAAAGCTGAAAATTGGCCTGGGCAGGGAGGGGGTGAAAGTGTCCAGTATTGAGGTAATTACATTGTATTGTAATTGTACTGCCTTATGCTGTAAAACGCTGCATAAACAGTTAGTGCTATATAATCCTGTATAATAATAATAATAATTACAGGACTCAGAATTCAGTATTCTGGAACCTTGATTATTGCCATCTTCAGGAGATTGGACACTAGAAAAGCAAAGCTATAAGGAAAGCCCAGTCTCACCTCTGCCACTGCCAGCAAGCCTATGTTTTGAAGCAAACAATAATAGGAGCATAGGTGTGCACAGCCTATTGCATTAGGGTGTGCACCCCAAAGCTCAAACACACATGAACGCCACCTGCTGCAACATGGAGGAGGCTCTGATGGTGGGAGACAGTTGATTGGGATCATATTATGCGACACTCTACATACGATTGTAGTGTGTTCCTATAGTTGAACCTAGCCTTTAATATAATTGGGGCATTTACACTGGCTACTGGTGCCACTCCTGGATAATGCTAATGTACATGGGGTGATTAGGGTATGATTGACCCTAATGACCACTGATGACCCTGTGCACACACCTTTGAATAGAAGTGAATCATAAGAAACCAGAGGGGATGAGACTGTGATGTACTCCAATAAAGGATTTTACAAGTAAGACAAAAATCCTATTTTTTTTTGTCGTACATCACAGGACACAGTATTCTGCATCCTTGTGACATCCAAAAGCAGCCCAATAAGGGGTGAGCAAACAGCAATCAGAACCAACAAGCACATGCAAAACCCAGGAGGGAACGGATAGGGCATTTTAGGTCACAGGGCTGCCTGAACAACCTTACAACCAAAGCAGACAACAACTGAGGCTTGAACGTTCACCTGATAAAACTTAAAGGATAAGTTTACCTTCTGAACATATTACACCTGTAATTAGGGTGTAACATGTTCAGCATCCTCCCCTCCCCCACGCGATCCCCAAACCATTTAATAAATGTGTTAACAGCCTTGCAAATCAGAAGCTGGAAGAACCAGGAAGCACTTGAATGTGGTTTTACAGGATTGAAGTGACATTGTCCATTAAATCCTGGTCAGATGACCTTACAGCCACGAGTTTCAGTGTTGAAGTCACAAACAAATTGCCCTGAGCTCCGGAATATTTATCGGGAGCCGAGCTTCTGAGAAGTTATCCAGGGCTCCTGCCCAGCCTGACAAGTTGGCATTCTTTGTGAGCACCTTTTTAGACCATTCAGAGAAAGGATTTCTCCAATTCCAGCTCCTTACTTGCTGGAAAGAAACATAAGGAGTTTACTTGTCCTACACCGCCAGAACATTTAGTTGCAACAGTCTGAAGTGATAATTGAGGAGAGAGAAATGCTTCAAAGGAGATCACCATCAGGGCAGGACCCTCATGCAAAAGCAAATGGAGGGACAGCTCCTATACCTGAGGATCCAAACGTGGGAAGTCTGCAGTCCTAACTCTATAAAATTTTGAGAGCCTCCATAGTAGAAGCACATGCATAATAATGGATAGGCAGAGGCCAAGTGAGCCTCAAGGGAGATCATCTAGAGTAAGGACTGCAGATAATACTGGGGTGCCATGAAGTGGCTCTGCAGCTAAAGCATGTATTTGCAGGGGGCGTGGCCAGATGTGAACTGAACAAGACGTGCTGTGGCTGAGCTCTGCTTCTTTTTAATCCTTTTCAGCCAACCTGTCTCCGCGGGCCAGGCTTTTTCCTGTAAATAGTTCTTGTCCTGTGCATGCTCCTTCGGGCCCTTACCTCCTCTCATCCAGCAATGGCCCCTGGCAAGCCTAAATCGACCCGGAACACGCCGACTCCGAGTCCTCCTTCTCCTACGGTGGCCATCTTGGACAAGCGGTCCACCTCCTCCTTCAGCGGGCACACAGACGGCTCCTGCACACATGGGAGACAAAGAGCCATCCTCTGCCAACCTACTGGCCACCATTACCTCCTGTAAGGAAGCACTGACAACCAAGATTGATTCCCTGTCAACAGATATCAGCCTGATCTGGCATGACCAAGAGAAGTACCGCTCCTGGCTGTCTGAGGCAAAGTCTTGCATCTAGCAGGTGGAGGACACGGTACACACTGACTCCAGGGAGCTACGGGTCCTCTAGAGGCAAGTACAGGCACGCATGAAAAAATTGAGGATATGGAGAATAGGCTTCGGCACAATAACTTGTGGATGGTGGGACTCCCCCGAGAGGATGCCAAAACTGCAGAGTTTTCTGAGCGGTTTCACACCACCCTGCTAGGCCTCCCTAGGATCTCACACCCACGTTTGTAGTGGAGAGAGCCCACAGGGTCCCCTCCTTGCCCCCAATACCTGGTGCCCTGCCAAGGCCCTTGAAGCTGACCAATGACAATGTGAAGATCTCTTTGTACCACGACTATTCTCCTGAAGTGCAGCAGCGTCAGCGCTCCTTTACAGAGATCTGCAAACATCTTAGGGAGCACAGGCTGAAGTATAGCCTCCTAGTACCTGTGTTTGAATTTAAGTAAATCTCTTTTTAAAGATGTGTGGTTTAGCTCAGTGCAAAACTTGTTTGGCATTTGTTTTTCCTGGTAATTTTTGAAATCTGGGATGCTGTCCCATTTGTATGCAGATTTCTAGTCTACGTGATAACATTGATTGTCTAAATTCCTTGGTTTGTGCCCTGCAGTCTGAGATCAGGAGGTTGTCTAAGCCAGTTTGTTCAGTTGACCTGCCCTGCAAAAAGCGACCTCTTCCTCAAAGACTGCGCAGAAGAAGGGCAGTGTGGACAACTGTTGGGTCTGGAAGAGTAAGGCCTGTGGACCATAAACATGTAGCTTTTGGTTTGACACTGCATAACCCCTATAGTGTTCTTTCTGAGCTAGAAGCAGATGCAAAGGCTGCAAACATAGCTGCTTGTGAGATTGGCAACCCTTCTCTGCACAAGAAGGAGGAGCTTGAGAAAAAAATTACGATTCCAAAAGTAATTGTTTTATCTGAGGTTGCTAACCAGACTAGTGTTGTGGATAAGGCTCCTAAAAGTAGAAGTCATCTTCTTGTTGGTGATTCAATTGTAAGAGGTGTTGCTTTACCATAGGTGGTTCTGGCTAGCTCAGTAGATTGCTTTAAGAAAGGCCTGGATACTTTCTTAAATGTACATAATATAACGGGGTACTAACATTTATAGGTAAAGTTGATCCAGGGAAAATCCGATTGCCTCTTGGGGGATCAGGAAGGAATTTTTTCCCCTGCTGTAGAAAATTGGAGCATGCTCTGCTGGGGTATTTTGCCTTCCTCTGGATCAACTGTGGGTATAGATTTGGATTGTGTGATATTTTTAATTTAATTTAATTTATTTTTTATGGTTGAACTGGATGGACTTGTGTCTTTTTTCAACCTAACTATGTACAGTGGTGTGAAAAAGTGTTTGCCCCCTTCCTCATTTCCTGTTCCTTTGCATGTTTGTCACACTTAAGTGTTTCGGAACATCAAACCAATTTAAACAATAGTCAAGGACAACACAAGTAAACACAAAATGCAATTTGTAAATGAAGGTGTTTATTATTAAAGGTGAAAAAAAATCCAAACCATCATGGCCCTGTGTGAAAAAGTGATTGCCCCCTAAACCTAATAACTGGTTGGGCCACCCTTAGCAGCAACAACTGCAACCAAGCGTTTGCGATAACGTGCAATGAGGCTTTTACAGCGTCCTGGAGGAATTTTGGCCCACTCATCTTTGCAGAATTGTCCTAATTCAGTTACATTAGAGGGTTTTCGAGCATGAACGGCCTTTTTAAGGTCATACCACAACATCTCAATAGGATTCAGGTCAGGACTTTGGCTAGGCCACTCCAAAGTCTTCATTTTGTTTTTCTTCAGCCATTCGGTGGTGGACTTGCTGGTGTGTTTTAGGATCATTGTCCTGCTGCAGAACCCAAGTTCGTTTCAGCTTGAGTACACGAACAGATGGTCGGACATTCTCCTTCAGGATCTCTTGGTAGACAGCAGAATTCATAGTTCCTTTTATCACGGCAAGTCTTCCAGGTCCTGAAGCAGCAAAACAGCCCCAGACCATCACACTACCACCACCATATTTTACTGTTGGTATAATGTTCTTTTTCTGAAATGCAGTGTTCCTTCTACGCCAGATATACTTGGACACACACCTTCCAAAGAGTTCCACTTTTGTCTCATCGGTCCACAGAATGTTGTCCCAAAAGTCTTGGGGATCATCAAGATGTGTTGTGGAGAAATTGAGATGAGCTTTGATGTTCTTTTTGCTCAGCAGTGGTTTTCTCCTTGGAACTCTGCCATGCAGGCCATTTTTGCCCAGTCTTTTCCTGATGGTGGAGGCATGAACGCTGACCTTAACTGAGGCAAGTGAGGCCTGCAGTTCCTTGGACGTTGTTGTGGGGTCTTTTGTGACCTCTTGGATGAGTCGTCGCTGCGCTCTTGGGGTAATTTTGGGCGGCCGGCCACTCCTGGGAAGGTTCACCACTGTTCCATGTCTTCGCCATTTGTGGATAATGGCTCTCACTGTGGTTCGCTGGATTCCCAAAGCTTTGGAAATGGCTTTATAACCCTTTCCAGACTGATAGATCTCAATTATTTCTTTCTCAATTGTTCCTGAATTTCTTTGGGTCTCGGCATGATGTGTAGCTTTTAAGGATCTTCTGGTGGACCTTACTGTGTCAAGCAGCTCCTATTTAAGTGATGCCTTGATTGTGAACAGGTGTGGCAATAATCAGGCCTGGGTGTGGCTAGATAAATTGAACTCAGGTGTGGACAACCACAGTTATAGTATGTTTTAACAAGGGGGGCAATCACTTTTTCACACAGGGCCATGATGGTTTGGATTTTTTTTTTCACCTTTAATAATAAACACCTTCATTTACAAATTGCATTTTGTGTTTACTTGTGTTGTCCTTGACTATTGTTTAAATTGGTTTGATGTTCCGAAACACTTAAGTGTGACAAACATGCAAAGGAACAGGAAACGAGGAAGGGGGCAAACACTTTTTCACACCACTGTAACTATGTAACTATGCTTTGTGAAATCATGTGGAGTGTCAAAAGAAGTTAGGTGTTTGCCTGGTGCTACTGTTAGGAGAGATAAAAGGCGCATTTTAAAAATTGTTGTGCACCTTGGTACAAATGATTTTCCCAGAATGATGTACGTTCTGTGCAGAAGGATTTTCAGAATTTGGGCCAGGATCTTCAACAGTAGGGATGGGCCGTAAACACCCCCCACCTCATTCAATTCGGACCAGAATACCTCGAACTGCAAAAAGTTCTAGCGAACATTCAAACCCTATTAAAGTCTATGGGACACGAACATGAAAAATCTAAAGTCCTAATTTTAAAGGCTTATATATAAGTTATTGCCATAAAAAGTTTATGGGAACCTGGGTACGAAAACATTTTTAAAACAATAGTTTATTCAGGAGCAGTGATTTTAACGATGCTTAAAATGAAACAATATAAATTAAATATTCCTTTAACCAATTGTAGACCAGCCGCCATCATTTCACTGCAGCAGGTTGGCTCGTTCCCGCAAATCGCTGTAGCTGTACGTCGGTCCCTTTAACAGCTATAGCAGGCACCCGTGGATCGCTCCACAGAGAGCCAGAATGGGGATCTGTCAATGTAAACAAACAGATCCCTGTTCTGTCCACATGGGGGTGTATGTTGATGGGGACAAGGGCCTCTTCCTGTCAACCCTGGACGGTGGTTATCGGAGTCTGTGGGCGGGGGGCTTATTGGAATCTGGAGCCACCCTGGAATATCCTGCCTACTATTCTACTAATATCCTACTCATTCACCAAAAAAAGTTTTAAAAAAGAGACAGTTTTTGACAATTCCCTAATTAACCGCTTCCCGACCGCCTCATGTACATATACGTGTGCAGAATGGCACGGGCAGGCAAAATCCCATACCTGTACGGGATCCTTTAAATGCCTGCCCGTGGTCGGGAGCTCCGTGACCCCGGCCGCGGGACCAGCGGACCCGATCGCCGATGGTGTCCCGCGGTCGGGTCACGGAGCTGAAGAACGGGGAGAGGTATGTGTAAACAAACCTCTCCCCGCGCTTCCTACTCTGCCTGTCATTGATTGGCTGTTCCCGGTCATCGGGAAAGCCGATCAATGACGTCAGACGTCAGCCCCGCCCCCTAATGTAAAAAAAACACACACACGTCACAGCCCATAACCCCTCCCCTCCCCCTAGTGGTTAACCCCTTCACTACAACTGTCATTTATACAGGAATCAATGCATTTAAATAGCATTGATTGCTGTATAAATGACAATGGTCCCAAAAATGTGTCAAAAATGTCCGATGTGTCCGCCATAATGTCGCAGTCACAATAAAAATCGCTGATCGCCGCCATTACTAGTAAAAAAAAAATATTAATAAAAATGCTATAAAACTATCCCCTATTTTTGTAAACGCTATAACTTTTGCGCAAACCAATCAATAATCACTAATTGCGATTTTTTTTACCAAAAATATGTAGAAGAATACGTATCGGCCGAAACTGAGGAAAAAAAATGTTTTTTTTATATATTTTTTTTGGGGATATTTATTATAGCAAAAAGCAAAAAATATTGCATTTTTTTGTCGCTCTATTTTTGTTTATAGCGCAAAAAATAAAAACCGCAGGGGCGATCAAATACCACCAAAAGAAAGCTCTATTTGTGGGAAAAAAAGGACGCCAATTTTGTTTTGGAGCCACGTCGCACGACCGCGCAATTGTCAGTTAAAGCAACGCCGTGCCGAATCGCAAAAAGGTGCCTGGTCCTTTGGCTGCCAGTTGGTCCAGGGCTGAAGTGGTTAAAAAAAAAAAAGTGTCCCGCAATGTAAATCCATCTTCAATTACGCTGCCCGACCCGAAAAATTGAAAAACTCCATAAGAGGCCTCCCTGCAACATGTCTTTTCGCTTTGACAGCTCTTATATAGGCTGAGGTAACAGGATGACCCCCCCTGACATCACATGGGCACCCAAAGCACCCTCCCCATTCTGAGGGCAAGCAGCCTGGTATGGTTCAGTAGGGGGGAGTTGCGCTTGCTCCCTCCCTTTCCTGGCCTGCCAGGCTGTATGCTCAGATAAGGGTTTGGTATGGATTTTGGGGGGACTCCACGTCAATTTAAAAAAAAAAAAATTTGGTGTGGAGTTCCCCTTAAAATATATGCCAGACTGCACTATATACTATGCACTGTATTATATATACTACACGGACTGCACTATATACTCTGAACTGTATTATATATACTACACGGACTGCACTATATACTCTGTACTGTATTATATATATACTACACAGACTGCACTATATACTGTGAACTATATTTTATATACTACACAGACTGCACTATATACCCGACACTGTATTATATATATATATATATATATATATATATATATATATATATACTACACAGACTGCACTATATACTCTGAACTGTATTATATATACTACACGGACTGCACTATATACTATGCACTGTATTATATATACTACCCGGACTGCACTATATACTCTGAACTGTATTATATATACTACACAGACTGCACTATATACTCTCCACTGTATTATATATACTACAAGGAATTCACTATATACTCTGAACTGTATTATATATACTACATGGGCTGCACTATATTGTATATATACTACATAGACTGCACTATATACTCTGAACTGTATTGTATATATTACACTGACTGCACTATATGCTCTGCACTGTATTATATATACTACACTGACTGCACTATATACTCTGAACTGTATTATATATACTACACGGACTGCACTTTATACTCTGCAGTGTATTATATATACTACTAGGACTGCACAATATACTCTGAACTGTATTATATATACTACACCGACTGCACTATATACTCTGAACCAGTGTGGATTTTATTTAAATCAAGTCGATTTAACTCATGATTTAAATCATGATTTAAATGACTAGTAAAAAGGCTTGATTTAAATCAGCTTGATTTACATCATATTTTTTAACCACTTGCCTACCAGGCACCAACACCCCCCTCCCATCCAGACCAATTTTCAGCTTTTGGTGCTCTCACACTTTGAATGACAATTACTCAGTTATGCAACACTGTACCCAAATGAATTTTTTGTCCTTTTTTTCCCACAAATAGAGCTTTCTTTTGGTGGTATTTGATCACCTCTGGGTTTTTTTATTTTTTGCGCTATAAATGAAAAAAGACCGAAAATTTTGAAAAAAAACACATTTTTCTTGGTTTCTGTGATAAAAATTTAGCAAATTATTAATTTTTCTTCATAAATTTTGGCCACAATTTATACTGCTACATATCTTTGGTAAAAATAACCAAAAATTTGTGGAAATTATTTGGTCTGTGTGAAAGTTTTAGAGTCTACAAGCTGTGGTGCAAATCATAAAAAAATTATCTGATGTACTGAGGCCTATCTCATTTCTTGAGACCCTAACAAGCCAGGAAAGTACAAATACCCCCAAATGACCCCTTTTTGGAAAGTAGACATTTCAAGGTATTTAGTAAGAGGCATGGTGAGTTATTTGAAGTTGTAATTTTTTCCCACAATTCTTTGCAAAATTAAGATATTTTTTTTTTCCACAAATTTTCATTGTAATAGCTTATTTCTCTCACATAGCATATGTATACCACAAATGACACCCCAAAATACATTCTGCTACTCCTCCTGAGTATAGCGATACCACATGTGTGGGACTTGCCTGGCCACTTACAGTGGCCCAACATGCAGGGAGCATCAGGTGTTCTAGGAGCATAAATTACACCACATTTCTCAACCACCTATTACACTTTTGAAGGCCCTGGAGCACCAGGACAATGGAAACGCCCACATTTTGGAAAGCTAACACCCCAACGTATAATCTATGAGGCATAATAAGTCTTTTGAATGGTTAATTTTTTTTCCAGAAGTTTTTGGAAAATGTGGAGAAAAAATGAAAACGCATTTTTTTTACACAAAGTTGTAAGTTTATGAGATATTTCCAACACGTAGCATTTAGATAGCACAAATGACACCCCAAAATACATTCTGCAACTCCTCCTGAGTATAGCGATACACATGTGTGGGACTTTTTTACTGCCTGGCCACATACAGTGACCCAAAATGCAGGGAGCACCATCAGGTGTTCTAGGAGCATAAATTACACATCACATTTCTCAACCACCTATTACACTTTTGAAGGCCCTGGAGCACCAGGACAATGGAAACGCCCACAAAATGACCCCATTTTGGAAAGCTAACACCCCAACGTATAATCTATGAGGCATAATGAGTCTTTTGAATGGTTCATTTTTTTCCAGAAGTTTTTGGAAAATGTGGAAAAAAAATGAAAACGCATTTTTTTTTACACAAAGTTGTCCATTTAGAAGATATTTCCAACACGTAGCATTTAGATAGCACAAATGACACCCCAAAATACATTCTGCTACTCCTCCTGAGTATAGCGATACCACATGTGTTGGACTTTTTTACTGCCTGGCCACATACAATGGCCCAACATGCAGGGAGCACCATTAGGTGTTCTAGGAGCATAAATTACACATCACATTTCTCAACCACCTATTACACTTTTGAAGGCCCTGGAGCACCAGGACAATGAAAACGCACACAAAATGACCCCATTTTGGAAAGCTAACACCCCAAAGTATAATCTATGAGGCATAATGAGTATTTGAATGGTTAATTTTTTTCCAGAAGTTTTTGGAAAATGTGGAAAAAAAATGAAAACGCATTTTTTTTACACAAAGTTGTCCGTTTATAAGATATTTCCAACAGGTAGCTATTAGATAGCACAAATGACACCCCAAAATACATTCTGCTACTCCTCCTGAGTATAGCGATACCATGCGTATGAGACTTCTACACAGTCTGGCCACATACAGAGATCCAAAATGCAAGGAACACCATCAGGTATTCCAGGGACCCATAGCATGCACATACCAAGAATTACACCCCAAAATACATTATGCTGAGCAAAGCGTAAACAAAAGCTTACCTGTGGTTGTAGTAGCGCAGTTGTACACAGGAGGATAGCACTGGTCCAGGCAGCAGGCAGGGACTTGGTCAGCAACGGCGAACACAATTGTCCAGGCAGGGATACTGTCCATATAAAGTCCAGGGTCAGTGCAGGCAGAGATATTGTCAGCAGTGCCAAAAATATTGGTCCTGGTAGTAGGCAGGACATGTGGTGTGGTCAGTGCGACAGGCAGAGGCATGACGGCAGAAAGTCCTACAGGCAGCAGGCAGAAGTAGGGCCTCGTTCAGGACAGAATGGGGACAGGGGTAGAGGCTTCTCCCACCCAAATCTCTTTGAAGCCTCCGAGCCTCCAGACCCTAATCTAGGATTGAGAAAACAAAAAAATAGTTTTCTTCATCCAGAAAAACATTTCTGGAGCCCCTCACATATGTGAGACCCCTGTGTTGAATCCCACTAGTCCAGTAGCAGGGTACAAGATCAGTCCAAGAGGCAGGCAAATATCATGGTCAAACAGTCCAAGGTCAGTTCCAGATCAGGCAGAGGTAGGTACAGAATCGTTAGGCAGAAGCATGGTCGTATAACAAGCCAGGGTCAGTTCCAGATCAGGCAGAGGTAGGTACAGAATCGTTAGGCAGAAGCATGGTCGTATAACAAGCCAGGGTCAGTTCCAGATCAGGCAGAGGTAGGTACAGAATCGTTAGGCAGAAGCATGGTCGTATAACAAGCCAGGGTCAGTTACAGAGCAGGCAGTGGCATAAGGGGTGTGAAGGTGTGTAAGGGCAGGAACTGAAGATTACATTTACCATCTATTTCACTAATAATTTATTGAAGTATGGTAACGGCGAAAACAGTCACCTATGCAGAGGCCTGGTTGGGAACGACAATCTGCACAATGATAAGATGTGTCTCTTCTGATTCCTGCTTTGGTACACACCTTACATTTTTTTTGACGGTGTTGGCCTGTTGGTTTGGGAGGGATTTTATCAGGAAAGTGGCAGTGGGAGAGTCGACTAACAACATCGGATTGGATATTTTCTGGTGGGCCGCTCGGGAATACAAGGACAGTGAAAACTTCCTCCTGGTAGCCAAGGAAGGGTTTGGCTGGGTACATCTATTGGGCCCCCCATATCTCTCAAAGGAAAGAAATGATTAAAATAATAAAATGTTCTTTAGCTTGGAACTCTGCAAAAACAGACAATTGTACGACACTTCCAAGCAATGTTTCATATTCCTATTTCTGCCCTCAAATAACTGTGTGCTAAGTGTACCGATTTTGTATTCTAATAGGGGAGAAAAGACTCAGGACATCTGAGGACACCAGGGAGAAGTTTATGAAGTGGGCAAAATTGTCACCACAACAGGTGAGTGTCTGAGACCAGAGATTCAGGTAATAGATGGATGCCTGCATATTTATAATACATGTTGTGTTTTTTTTTCTTTTAGGTGATGTGGATGTTGTGGAAGAAGAATCTCATTTCACAAGTGCAAGTGCCCAGATCCTCATTGGGGAGAGAATGGGGTGCAATCGTGATTTAGAAAATATAAAGGAAAACATTAATGATGTTCAACAAAAAATGATGTTTTAGGCAGAATATAAAACACACAAAAATTGTACTGTTTTATCGTATATTTGCTTTTAAAAAAAAGATTACATTTTTTTTAAAAGCAAAATTTTGAAGATGCATACAGTGTGTCAACATGTGCTATCTGCCATCACAGAATATCAATGTACATGTTTTGTGGGTGAGACCCCTTCCTTGCAACTCTATTAGTTGAGAGGAAGGGGTTGCACCCCCAAAACACATCCATTGATCCACCATGATGGAAGCTAGCACATGTTGACATTAGGCATCAGGAGGGAAATCCAGTTTAAATCCCAATTTGTGTGCATCTTCAAAATTTGGCTTTTACAGGGGTGACATCACCTCATCTGATGAAGGCAATATCGACACAGTTTGGACATACTAATGCCTTCAATTTATCAAAGTTGAACTTCGTAAGTTCCTGAGTTGTGTATGTTATGCTTTGAAACATGCCTGTTTAACCAAAAAAAAGGATCTTTACAATGTGAAAAAAAAAAAATGATACACCAAAGATGTTGGAATGTGCTTTGAGCAAAATGTTTTCTACTCAACAATGTGTAGCTTCTTCTTTCAATGCTCAATAGAAATGTTTGTAGTAAGTTGGTTTTTACAGTGACAAATCCACTTTGCACTACAAGTGCAGTTTCAGAGAAGTTTCAAGTGCACTTTTGCAGTGCACTTGGAATGCAAAGTGGATTTTCCTTTAGTAAATAACACCCACAGTGCTTTCTAATTTGCCACAATCACGCCATTTTCATATGAATATTTTTCTCAGTAATGCATTACATACATTAACAACAAAAACAAGGTGTGTGTAGTAGACCCACAACATAATAATAATTCGCTGAAGAAGAGATTGTCACCTCATGTATCAAATAAATTACATTTGCACTATTGAAGAAAATGTCCAAAAAGAAAAGCCCATTGGAGAACCTAGGAGACAGCTAAAAGAAACCCAGGCAGTAAATCAAAGGAAATCTTTCAGTTTAAGTTCAAAAATCGTTGATAAAATGTTTCTTAAACAGTTTCTGGCATATCAATGGCCCCCCTACCCGCAAAGTACTCAACATACTTCTGTCTTACAAAGCGGGCGCTTTGGGGGGGCAAGCCATGGCAGCCAGCTTCAAGCGCCGTCAGGGTTTCTTGTTGAAGTCCGGCCTCAGGCCCAACTGAGGCAACATAATTCATTGAATTTCTCCTTAAAGAGTTGTGTAGAATGCAGCATGCAAGGATTATCTGGTTAAGTTTATATTCCGCCATGTTGATTGGCGTAAGGAATAGGCGGAGCCGGCTGGCCATTATCCCGAAAGCATTTTCCACCACTCTTCTGGCTCTGGCCAGACGGTAGTTATAAACCCTCTGGTCCGGGGTGAGGGTCCTCATGGCTTCAAAACGTTCGGCTGGTCAGAACAAACTAACAGAAAGCACTGAAAAACAGAAAAGCCGGAGCTGAAAATCAGAAACGAGTGGACAAGAACGCAATGTAAATCAAATACGTAATAGAAATACGAACCCACAAGCACAAACTGAAGAGCAGTAACAATCGGAAAAGCACGAGTCTGAAAACTGCGAATCGTCTCTCACCAAACTCCTACTAACACGAGATTAGCAGAAGGATCCCAAAGGGTGGCGCACTTGGTATTGAACTTCCCTTTTATAGTGCCGTCGTACATGTTGTACGTCACTGCGTTCTTGACGTTCGCAAATTTGTGACCAACTTTATGTGACTGTGTGTATGCAAGACAAGTTTGAGCCAACATCCATCGGAAAAAAAACATGGATTTTGTTGTCGCAATGTGCGATCGTGTGTACGTGGCATTAGTGACAACCTGACTGTGTGGCCCCAGGGAACGATAAGGGAAATGGAATAGGGAAGAGGGTGCCAGCTGGTGTTAAGGAAAATTCTAAAAAGCATAAGCAGCTCAATAGTTCCACGTGAAATGACAAAATAGACAAAATAGTCCCAGTTTGTTCATCAAGGTAAAGTTGCCTTGGTGACCTATAGAGCTGAAAATATCCTGTATCAAGTTAGTGCCTTCACATTGAGCAGCTCATACTCATCTTATCACTAAGGTAAACAGTGGCTGGGGCAGATCCTCTTATATGAGATTGTACATTCATGGCGCTATGGGAACCATGGCCAAAATTGGTTTAAGTTCCGGTGGCCTGGTATGCTTGAAGTGGTGTCAACAACCGCTTTTAGGATGGGGATGGGAAACTTCAACTACACATATAGTACAGCATGTAACTTCCAGTCATGGACTTATATCGATCACCGTAGGGTGTAGGTACTTTACCGTCCTGTGTATTTGATGTGCATGAAGTTACATCCCCTGTAGGCCCATCCGTAGGTAAAGTATGGCTGTTTCACCGGGAAAAAAACAGTTTGCTTCTCAGTGTCTTCGGCTGTGTGCCGTGTGTGATCGTATGTCTCATTCACTTGCTGGCAGCCTCCAGCCTAGGGAGCTTTGCAGAGGTGGCGTCACGTGATGGCACAGTCGTGACGTCAACGTGTTTCGCTAGATAAAGTAGCGTAGCTTCATTTGGACGATTGATTGGACGGCGAGCCTCACTCCCTTATATCATCATTTCATTGTGGAAACGCCGCCCATCCAAAGGAAAATAAAGGGATATACATCTTATTTTGTTAGTGGTGTTTGGTGCTCTCCAATAGCCAATAGAAATGGATAGGACAATGGTCAGTTACACTTCTAATTAGTTAGCTACTTCGATATTCACAATGCATTTGAGGGGGAAGGAAATAAGCTGAACAAGGAAAAAAAGAAAAAGAAAAGTATAAATAAGTAATGGAAAATAAAAGAAAAGAAGAAGAGGAAAAAAGATGGGGCAGACAGAAGGAATAATAAACAAATATGTTGGGGAATAAAAATAATAACCAAAAATAATCAAAGTAGACCAAGTAGATGTTAATTAATTTCTTTAAATGAAAGAACTAACCCTAGTGGTCACATAAAATCTAGAAGTCAGCCTACCTAGAAGTGGGGTCAAGAATAAATCCCTATCTACATGGTCAAGTGCTGGCCTAATTTTAGGAGGGATTTTGGTTAGATTGTTTTTAGCCATAACATTATTAACTCTCCAGGAAAACCTGGAGATTCAGTTCTGTGTTGAGACCCACCGGCGCGAGGGACTTTACCCTATATATCCACCATTTTTCTTTTTGGAGGAGTATACGGTCAAAGTCACCTCTTCTGGTGGGTAATTTTAGAACATAAATCCCTTTTACCTTCATGCCCATAATGCTACCTCCATGGCCTTTGCGCAAAGTGTTTGGCAAAGGGTTTTTCACGATCTTTTTCTTTTTCATTGATTTCTCTCATATGCTCTCCTATTTTCACCTTCAATGTTCTCTTTGTTTTCCCTCTGTAGATTACTGGGCAGAGGCATGTGATCATATAGATCACTCTCGCTGTTGAGCAATTGATTAGATCCCTAATCTCATAGCTTTCTTGTCCCAGAGCATCCTGGAAGGTATTAGTTCTGTCCACAATGGGACAGACCTGACATTTATTACAGGAAACTTAACAGATGTAGGACTAGGAAAATGAGTAGTTTTGTTTCTAGTTGTACTTCTAAGGAATCAGATAGAGCCTTTTATTACATGCTCCACTGAGGGGGTAGTCTACTTGCTGCAGTGACCTTGTGGACTACAGTATGTGGGCAGGAGGAAATTCCCTCTTCAGGTTCGCTTGAATGAGCATATTAATAATATTAGGAATGGGTTCACCAAGCATTCCATATCCAAACATTATTTAACTACCCACAATAGAGATCCCTCTAATACTATATTCTTAGGGATAGATAAATATAGTCCTCATTGGAGGGGGAGTTCCCTAATTATAAACATCTCTAAGCTGTCTTGGGTCCATAGATTAAAGACCTATGTCCCCTACGGTTTAAATGTAGATGTGGATGTTAACGTCTTTATAGATAACTCCTAATTTTACATCCCTCTATTTAATATCAGGGTCAGAGATTCTGAGATTTTGGTTGTTATATTGATCATCGCCATTTTTGCTCACAGTGTAAACTTGATCTGAGTCTTGATTGGCAATTTACATTTTATATATTTTTTGTTTCTGTTTTTGTACATTCTTTGGAATGCCATGATGGATAACTAACCATTCGCCTGACATTCCCTTTATTATCTAATGTGGGGATTATTGACAGATTCTGATGTAGTCGGTTGATTTCCCCATGTGTGGGTTTTTGGTGTGGACATGGAAGCTATTTGTTATGTTCACTATGGTGACAAAATAGTCATAAATAAGGATGGTGGTTCTTGACATACCCTTAACACGGGTGTAATGGCGTATGTAAATTTAGCCATTGGAAATTATTATCCGTCTTACCACCATCTATGCATGTTAAGTGTACCAACTAAGGTTTTGGCTCCTTTTTTGTGGTTTGGCTAGGGTGGATGCATTGGTCCTTAGGCGGATGCCCTGGCCATTGCGCTCACTATTGGCTTTGCCACTTATTGTTATCTATAGGATTTTAGCCACATTTTTTTTTGATTTACCCACAATTAAAATGGTGTTTGGTATTCCCAAAATCGAAATGATGTTTTTAGTATCAGCCGTCTGAGATTCAGATCGAGGCTTGGTTGTGTGTCCACTATTTAAAGCGGTGCATCAGTACGCCGCCCTTCGCCCCAGGACGATGTCAGATTAGTAAAGGAGCGACGTGCGAGCGCACAGGCGTTTTTTGTACTATTGCATGCCGGCCGGCACTCTTATTGCGTTTAAACAGTTCCATTCTATGCTTGTAAGCATAATTTTTATCCAAATAATATACCATCCGGTTTTACCGATGGTGATACCTTTCTATTTTTTTTCTGGATTGTTATAAACACTTGCCTCAAGTTGTCTCTAGTGGCTGGATGCTGAACACATCACGCAGGAATGCCGTTTCATCGGCTATTGGAGGTGCTGGGAGGATTAAAGGCCCTGGCTGGGTATTAGCCACAAGCTCGAACAGCTTGTGCAGCTGACAAGCTTGCACTCTATGTGGTGGTGGATTGACGTTGTGTCCCAAAAGTCACAGAGGACTTTGCTTTATTGTGTTGCTACAATCACTTATTCCTTCATTGAGGACTCTAGGATTACATTTTTTTGTTTATATATTTTTTTGTGTTTTTTGCCATATTCACCGTAATATATATGTATTATTTCAAAATATTTTTTGATCATTCATTGAGTCAACTGCTCACAGAATTTGTCCGATACTTGAGAACTTTACACATGTCACAGGATTTATTGTTTTTGGGACTTGTCATCATTAAATTTTTCTCTTTTCATTCATTTATATTTTGCTTGTTATCATATTTGGATTAACACGTCATTTGAGAGCGCAGCTCCTTTTTTTGGTTTACCCACACTATATAAGGCTGCTTACAGAGCGGCTGTGTGTAATGTTGTTCGCGTAGACAGAGAGATAGCTTGAGTTAGATTAAGCAGGCAGGTTATTCAGTTAGTGGCAGTGTATTTTATATTTGATATATGTATATGTATATATATATATATATACTGTATATACTCGAGTATAAGCCGAGTTTTTCAGCACATTTTTTTGTGCTGAAAATGCCCCCCTCAGCTTATAGCACTTTTCTGCAGCAAAGAATAAAATTTTCCAACCCAAATTTGGGGCCCCGTATCTCGGGCCACTTGGTTCTAGGAACACCAAATTTGGTGTGCAAACTCAGTGGAACTAGCACTACAACATATCCAAACAGATGGGGTTCCTAGCACCAAGTGGCCCCGAGATATAGGGCCCCAAAGTTGAGTCGGAAAATGTCATTCTGCTGCAGAAAAGTGCTTGAAATTTTCCGAACCGACTTTGGGGCCCCATATCTCGGGCCACTTGGTGCTAGGAACTCCATCTTTGTTATAGTGCTAGTTCCACTGGGTTTGCACACCAAATTTGGTGTTCCTAGCACCAAGTGACCCCGAGATACGAGGCCCCAAAGTCGGTCAACTGTGTCCATCTGCAGCAATGTCATTTCAGGACCCTTTGGGTCCAGAGACCCCAAATTTTGGCTGCAGCTAGGGGGCATTTAGGAACCCTTAACTTCAGGGGACCTATGGCTGCAAATGGGCACAGTGAGGCATGCAAATGGGCACAGTGAGGCTGCAAATGGGCATTGTTGACCCTCTTTTCCACTTACAGTAGCTGCGCATTTCTCACCCTAGGCTTATACTCGAGTCAATAAGTTTTCCCAGTTTTTTGTGGTAAAATTAGGTGCCTCGGCTTATACTCGAGTATATACGGTACTCTGCATTTAGCATAGACTATATATTCAGTGTTTACTCGATATTCAGTCATTGCAGGCAGTGTATCAATATATATACTCTGCTACTCCGAATCCAGTGTAGCCTGTATCTACAGTGCATTCTGTGGTGTACTGTTTCTAATACACTTCAGGCGGTGTATTAACCACTTTTGCCCCGGAAGAATTTACCCCCTTCCTGACCAGAGCACTTTTTGGTGCGACATGGCACCCAAACAAAATTGATGTCATTTTTTTTCCCATAAATAGAGCTTTCTTTTGGTGGTATTTGATCACCTCTGCGTTTTTTATTTTTTGCGCTATAAACAAAAAAAGAGCGACAATTAAAAAAAAAAGTAATGTTTTTTACTTTTTGCTATAAGAAATATCCCCCAAAAATATATAAAAAAACAATTTTTTTCAGTTTAGGTCGATTTGTATTCTTCTATATATATATTTGTTAAAAAAAAATCGCAATAAGCGTATATTGATTGGTTTGCGCAAAAGTTATAGCGTCTACAAAATAGGGGATGGATTTATGGTAACACGAGTATCTGTGAGGGGTTACAGTGTTGTGGCACCACCACCCAAGGCCCAATTTTTCTGCCCCTGTTTAACAGGGGCATATAATTACAATTCTTAATATTTCACAGCAAGGGCCGTTCCTGCGCCCCACAAAAGTAACTGTGAGGGCTTACAGTGTTCTGGTACCACCAACTCCTAAGGCCCAATTTTTGGCAAAGTATATAGGGCAGTCCGTATAGTATATATACTGCTGTTGAGAGCATATGGTGCCTGGGGGCCCCCCCCATGCATTTTTTTTAAATTTGGGAGCGAGGTTCCCCTTAATATACATACCAGACCTGAAGGGCCTGGTATGGATTTTGGGGGGGACATCCACGCTATTTTTATCTATATTGCCGGTATCCGACATTACAATACAGCCGCGAGCAGTTTTAAATTACATTTTTTTCCTGTAGAAATATCATTTTTCTGTGGCACGGTTCTAAACATGGGAAAAATGCACTACTTTACAGTCATACTAAGGACACCCCCCAGGCACGATATTTAAAGGAATATGTAATTTTTATTGCTTCACTTTAAGCATTAAAATTAAAAATGCACTACTTTACAGTCATACTAAGGACACCCCCCAGGCACGATATTTAAAGGAATATGTAATTTTTATTGCTTCACTTTAAGCATTATTAAAATCACTGCTCTCAAAATAACAAACTTTTTTTTTGCATTGATACATGTTCCCTGGGGCAGGACCTGGGTCCCCAAACACTTTTTTATGGCAATAGCTTGCATATAAGCCTTTGAAATTATCACTTTTGATTTTTCACGTTCGTGTCCCCTAGACTTTAACGGTGTTTGCGTGTTCAAACTGATTTTTTTTCTGTTCGCATGTTCTGCTGCAAACCGAACCGGGGGGTGTTCGACTCATCCCTACACTAGACGTAAAGAGTGCCCCCTTGTCCTCTGTGATGACCTTGAAGTGAATAACTCAACACCAAGTTCACTATATGGACCACTTATTTTTACATGTTGCTCATATCCCCCCTTAATCGCCTCTTCTCAAGAGGGAATAAAGCTGAGCTCCTCCATGCCTCTTATCAGTTTGGTTGCCCTTCTCTACACTTTCTCCAGTTTCCGGATATCTTTTTTGAGAACTGAAAGCTGAACTGCATATTCCAGATGAGGTCTCACTAATGATTTGTACAGGGGCAAAATGATCTCTCTCGCTCTCTCTCTGGAGTCCATACCTCTCTTAATACAAGAAAAGACGTTCGCTTTGTAAACCGCAGCTTGGCATTGCATGCTATTATTGAGCTTATGATCTACCAAAACCCTAAGATCCTTCTCCACCATTGATTCTCCCAATTGCACTCCCCCTAGTATGTATGATGCATGCAAATTCTTAGCCCCCAAGTGCATAACATTCATCAACATTAAGTATGGCGATACCACAGGTGTGAGACTTTTACACACCGTGGCCACATACAGAGGCCCAACATGCAGGGAGCACCATCAGGCGTTCTAGGGGCATAAATGTCAAATCTAATTTGACTACCTATTACACTTTGAGGCACTGTAGTGGCATGGATGAGGATGGCTAAGCATAGCTCAGCCATGAATGTGGATGGCTGGGTATGGCTGAGTATGGATGGGATGGCTGAGTACGGCTGGGTGAGTATGGATGGGATGGCTGGGTATGGCTGAGTATGGATGGGATGGCTGGGTCGGGTATGGCTGAGTGTGGATGGGATGGCTGGGTATAGCTGAGGATGGATGGATGAGTATTGCTGAGTGTGGATGAGTATTGCTTAGCATGGATAGATAGATGGATGAGTATTAATGAGCATGGATGGATGGATGAGTATTGCTGAGTATGGATGGATGAGTATTGCTGAGTATGGCTGGATGGATGAGTATGGATGAGTATTGCTAAGCATAGATGGATGGATGAGTATTGCTTAGTATAGATGGATGGATGAGTATTGCTGAGTATGGATGGCTGAGCATAGATGGATGGGTGAGTATTGCTGAGGATGGATCGATGGATGAGTATTGCTGAGCATGGATGGATGGATGAGTATTGCCGAGTATGGATGAGTATGGATGGCTGAGCATGGATGGATGGATGAGTATTGCTGAGGATGGATGGGTATTGCTTAGCATGGATAGCTAGATGGATGAGTATTAATGAGCATGGATGGATGGATGAGTATTGCTGAGTATGGATGGATGAGTATTGCTGAGTATGGATGGATGGATGAGTATGGATGAGTATTGCTAAGCATGGATGGATGGATGAGTATTGCTTAGTATAGATGGATGGATGAGTATTGCTGAGTATGGATGGCTGAGCATAGATGGATGGGTGAGTATTGTTGAGGATGAATCGATGGATGAGTATTGCTGAGCATGGATGGATGGATGAGTATTGCCGAGTATGGATGAGTATGGATGGCTGAGCATGGATGGATAGATGAGTATTGCTGAGGATGGATGAGTATTGCTGAGCATGGGTGGATGGATGAGTATTGCTGAGGATGGATGAGTATGGATGGATGAGTATTGCTGAGCATGGATGAGTATGGATGGCTGAGGATGGATGGATGACTATTGCTGAGGATGGATGAGCATGGATAGATGGATGGCTGGATGAGTGCAGGAATTGTCACATATCAGCGCTGTGGGCAGTACACATCCAGCCCACAGCGTTGCAGCACTTGATCTCTCCCCTCTTCCCTCGCACTGTACCGATCGGTACAGAGAGGGGAGAGAGGAACCGGACGTGACATCGGTTCGTTTACAAGTGATCGCTCTGTCATTTGACGGAGCGATAATGCGGTAAACGGTCACTGTCAGCGGCCATTTCCCATGATGCGCGTGATATACTCTGAATTGTATTATATGACTACACCGACTGCACTATATACTCTACACTGTATTATATATACTACACTGACTGCACTATATACTCTGCAATGTATTATATATACTACACTGACTGCACTATATACTCTGCACTGTATTATATATACTACACGAAATGCACTATATACTCCAAATTGTATTATATATACTACACGGACTGACTGCACTATACACTAAGAACCCTGCCTAATCTCTATTCATTCACTATATATGGCTGCCATGTAAGCAGCAGCCTTATTTAGTGGGGGGCGTGGACTTGGCCAAAGGCACCCTGCCATTCATAGCTCTCACAGCACATTGCGCTGTGATTGGCCAAAGCATGCAGGTCAGGTGCATGCTTTGGCAAATCAGCAGCCGCAGTGCATTATGGGGCGCTCCACGGCGGGCGAACTTGCCGGGAGCGTCCCTATGTTCGTTTGTTCTACGAGCAAATGAAAAACTGTTGTTCGAGTCGAACATTTTTTTTTTTTTTTTAACTCTTTATTTAATTAATTTTTACAAGGGTCAATCAGTACATCATAACAATAAAAATACATGTATTTCACAATACAGATTTTGTATCCGAGTCCCTTTTTCTCCCCTCCCCAGCCCCCCCCCCGCCCCCCACCCTCTCCTCTTTGTATGACTTGTTTTTAGGCTATCTTCCTTGCTCCTATTTTTATCCTGTGTTTCCGATTTTTCCGACATACATCGTGTGGGCCTTTTATCGGGTAATCTCAATGTAATACCTCCATGATTTTCTGAAGTCGTTCCACTCTGACCACTTATTACTGAGTTCCCCATTCTCCCCTTGACCTCCTATCTGCAGAACGGTGCTGTCTAATCTTTGGATCGCATTTACCCTAAGAATCCAATCACGTGTCGTCGGGCCATCAGGCCTTCTCCATTTCACCGGAATTAGATTCTTGGCTTCGTTTAAGAGGGTAGGTATTAAGGATGAGATATATTGTTTCCCTGGCGTCCCAGTCCCATGGAAGAGGACCACCCAAGGATCCTCGGGTATCTGTATTTTGGTGATACAATAAATTAGTTCTAATATTTCTCTCCAATATTTTGCTATTACCGGGCACCCCCACCAGATATGGGCCGCCGTTCCCCTTGTATTGCATCCCCGCCAGCAGTCCGAGGCCACGCTCCCCTGAATCTTGCTAAGTCTGTCGGGGGTGAGGTACCACCTGGCTAGACATTTGAAATTTGTTTCGACTGATTTCATTGGAAACGAAGCGCTATGTGTAATTTTAAATATTTTCCCTATATTATGATATGTGCTCTGTGGTCCTAACTCTTCCTCCCATTTTGTAACGTATGGAGGTACACTCAGTGCCCCTTCATTTATTAAGATTTTGTAAATCCTAGATATATTGTTCTTGGATGATTCCCGTACGCAAAGGCTCTCCAAGCTATTCAACTCATCCATACCGCGTAGTGGTTGAGGGAGGCTCCTTACAAAATGTTTAACTGAATGTACCTCCACAGGTTAATGTGCATTAACTCTGTGTTTAAACTCAATTCGTGGAATGTGCAAATTTCCCCGTTTTTTAAAATGTCTTTTAGTCGTGCCCCTTCTTGTTTAATCCAATTCCCCCCTACATCTCCCCTGCCCGGTAAAAAGAGTGAATTGTTTTTTAAAGCTATTAATGGTGAGTTATATTTCCATTTCTGTTTTTTAAATATCTTATCCCAGTTATCTAGTGTTACCCGTGTTATTTCGTGTGTGGTTATCCCCAATGTGCGAGCTTTGGGTGGGTTCCATAATTCGTGTCCTAAGTGAGTGCTACTTACTATATTCTCTAAGCTATTCCATCTCTTATCCCCATCCTTCGCCCAAACTATTGCTCTTGATAGTGATATTGCCATAAAGGTTTTTTCAAAGTCCGAGATGGCGAGCCCTCCCTTTTTTTTTTCCCTGGATAGGATCTTAGCTGGGATACGCGTTTTTTTTTTGCCCATATAAATCGTGAGATTATTTGGTTCAAGGTATTAAAGAATATCTGAGGTAAGGCCAAGGGGAGCATCTGAAACTTATAATTTATTTTGGGGGCTACAATCATTTTAATTGCGTTAATACGGCCCACCCAAGAAAGGGGCCGCGCTCCCATACGGAGGGTTTCTTTTTTAATCTCATTCAAGAGGGGGATATAGTTTAATAGATACATTTTTTTTGTCGTATCGGCTAAAGTTACCCCCAAATATTTTATATTTGCCCGCCAGGGAAATTTAAATTCTTTTGATAGCATGTCAACCTCCCTCTTGTTAATATTGATGTTCAAGATTTCCGACTTGTCAGGGTTGATTTTCAAATTTGAAGTCCTGACGAATGCCCTGAGCACCTTCAGCAAGTTGGGTAGTGTGGTCCTTGGGTTGGAAATGAAAAAAAGGATATCGTCGGCAAAAGCCGCGATTTTGTGTTCCTCGCCGCCCGCTCTAATCCCTGTGATATCTCCGCAGTCTCGGATCCTACATAGCAAGGGTTCCAATGATAGCACGAACAGGAGTGGTGAGAGTGGACACCCCTGTCTCGTACCATTCTTCATAGTGAAGATTTCGGAATGCATACCATTGACCCTTACCGAGGCCTGCGGCAGCTGATACAGTGAACCAATCCACTTCAATATTTTTGGGCCGAACCCCATTGCCCCCAACGTTCTCATCATGTGTCCCCAGTCTACCCTGTCGAACGCTTTTTCAGCGTCAATCGACAGGAGTAGACTGGGGACCCTACCCATCCTCGCGACTTCCAGAAGCAGGACGGCCCGAACCCCGTTGTCACGTCCTTCCCTCCCCGTTACGAACCCGGCCTGGTCGGCATGCACCAATTTTACAATCTTTTCTTTAAGCCTATTGGCTAGAACTTTGGCAAATAGTTTAGTATCGACGTTTAAAAGCGCAATAGGGGGCTTGCCGTGAGAGAAGATGGCAGCTTAACTCCCTAGCTCCGTCAAACCCTAGCCTATTATCAGCGATCTGCGGAGATTTGAACATCTGTTCTCACACCGAATGATGGGCACAGCATCCAGGAGCACTTCTCACTCCAGATCACGATCCCCGAGGGAACACACCAACCGAGGGAACCAGAATATCTCAGAGCTGTTCAGAGCTCAGAGGGCTAATATGGCGGCGTCCTCAGCTCCCTCACAGAACCCAGAAGGAATCGTCTTAACTCCGACGACCTCACCTTCTTCACAGCTGGAGACATCGCCTCCTATACACCAGCAACCCAGCCTTACGGACCTCCGTACAATAGCAGCTGATATTAAGGACACCCTCTCCGCCGCTATCTCGGACCTCAGATACGAAATACAGGCCATAGCAGGCAGAGTCCGTGAGGTGGAGAAGACGGCCGCCATTCAAAAAACGACGATCACAAAAATGAATGGTAAAATGGACTCTCATACTCTACAACTCAGGGACATTCAGAGACACATTGAAGAATTGGACAACAGGGGAAGACGTCACAACCTTCGGGTGAGAGGTCTCCCCGAAAGTGTTGAAGCCGACCGCATTCTCCCCACTGTGACAGCTCTGTTTAATCAGCTGCTTGACAAACCTAGTCAGACACCCATTAACATGGAGCGCATTCACAGGGCACTCAGGCCGCGCGGTAGAGACACGGACCCCCCGAGAGACATTGTCTGTTGTTTAACAGACTACAAACTGAAGGAAGACATCCTGAAGCAAGCACGAATAAAACGACAAGCGAACTATGACGGACATGACATCCACATTTATCAGGACCTCTCGGCCATCACTCTCCGCAACAGGAGAGATCTACGCCCTCTATTAGATGTCTTGAAGAACAAAGGGATTCCATACCGCTGGAAGTTCCCATTTGGGCTATCTGCTACCTATCAGGGGCGCACAGCGTTACTCAGGGTTCCCGAGGAATTGGATGCCTTCTGTCACACCCTGGAAATTCCATCTGTAACGCTACCCAACTGGTATTCTGATTTCACCATCTCCCGCTCAATGTGCAACCGCCAAGATGATGAACTGATGGAAACGCAGCACACCCAGTTTAGACGACATCGCTCACCTTCGCTGACAAGATCATCTAATCCTCATTGGATTCAGCCACCGATACACAGCCCCACAGCTGCTCCATTGCCCCGTAGAGCTCGTCGAGACCACTAAATACACAGCCTTCAGTTAACAGCTACCAGAAGCTGTTCTCCACTGAATCCTCTCTGAAGACTGACTGCACCGTTACCGCTTGTAAGAACCCGTTTCTTCACACCGCCGCCCAGCTGACACAGATGACGGCTTTCTCCACCAGACAAGGTACCCCCTCGTACAGACTAAACCTCAACCTGCCTTCTCCCGACCACCTGTACTGCAATACCAGACCACTCTCTCTCTTCCTTCACCTTCGCTTGATGACCTCATACTCTACTTGCTTCTGCTTTGGAACTGAACCTGATACACTGACTTCGGGGAAACCGCTTCGCCAATACCACGTCTATACTACTCACCAACATGAACACTGACTGCTTTAACCATCTGTCAAAATTAGACAATCTCAGGGACTACCTTTTCACTCGCATGCCAGGTTTGGACTGCCTTTTTTCTCTCTAGATTCCACTTGTATATTCTCTTACAGGTCTTGACTGTGGTAACCTATTTCACAGTTACGTTCTTATGTGAGATGGTATTCTCTACGAATTCGTAATTTACCTACGTGACCACTCTATTTGATCCCATATTCTCTTTTACATATTGCACATTCAAATATCTTTACCAGCCTTATAGTGCTGGACTTCAATCATTCTGTTAAGGTTGCATCTATACAAAGTGGTTACGTTATTCAGTAGACGACTACCTTGCTTTAAGTGACCCATACTTGTCTATCCACATACAGTCACTAGCATTTACAAAGGTGTATCCCCTACATACGCCACCTAGTGGCACTATACTATTAGATACTGCTAAGAACTACTGTTCTAACAATACCACCTCTCTAATCCCCTCGCCGGTCTGCCTATATGAGATGTCCATCTCACAAAAATATACTTTATTATAGTTCTACTGTTTCCTTATTAGTACTGTTCCTAATTTATATTTACACGTCAAGAGGTTTTACTGTTCATGCTTTCTTGTGCGTAATACGCACAACTCAGCTGACACTCACGACTCTTAGGTCGCCTTAAGTTCAATAATTTTTGGTTTTTTACCTGTAACTCGTTAAAGTGGGTATTTCTCACCGTTATATGAAATGTGCTGCATTCCCACACATTACAACTCCAACCATCCAATACACCTAACTGTCCCTTGTACTACCAATACCAAACATCCTGCCAATGCCAATGCGCTATCCCTGGCAAATTTACCTGTGAGTGACTAGCTACCATGCTAACCCTGTATATCTACCCGATACACTGCTCGCAGTAATCATACTCCATATTCCTCCCCCCCTGCTTACACACGACCATGTTTATAACCCCACATTCTTTCTCATCTATATTGTGCTCCGCAGACATTGTAGACCCCAGTTGCACAGGCTACAGGTTTGACGAGTACTCTTCGTTACTTCTTCTTCTCATCCAAACCACCTTCCACAAAGTGGCTCTAGATATAACCTTTAACCCATTCGCACATTGAAACTACCAAACGCCACTAATCCTTTCCGACTCACACCCAACCTCCTGGGACAGGTGAGCAGGTTCTCCACTGTTGTCGGATTTCCCCTGACCCTTCGAGCACTATATCTAACCTATATAGATAATCTCCCCTCTCCCCAACCTCTTCTTGAACTTCCTTTTACCTTACACATCCACCGTGGTAACTTCTAATCCGCTCTAACTACCAAGACCACCGTTTCTACTCACCACAGCTCCCACGATCTCTATATTTCTACACCTTATCATTACTAATACGGTACTCTCACAATGACCTCGAGATCCACCTCAACCCAACTTACACAACTTAAAATTGTCTCCCTGAATGTTAAGGGATTGAATATCCCGGAAAAGAGATCTCAATTACTCCTCTCCATGCAAAACTGTAAAGCAGATATTTTATTTCTTCAGGAAACTCATTTTCGATCCGACGCAATTCCAAAACTATACAATCACTACTACCCAACAGTATTCCACTCCACAACTGCTGACTCGAAATCTAAAGGGGTTTCCATTTTACTCTCTAAACGCTGCCCCCTTCTAGAAACCACCACAATACGTGACGAGACGGGTAGATTCCTTTTCTTAAAAGGTTCTTACAACGGGAAAATGCTTACCTTGGCAAATCTCTATGCAACGAACGTCCGTCAAGTCCCCTTCTTCCGAAACACTATACAAAAACTAACAGACTTCCATGAAGGCACCTTGATACTGGGTGGTGACTTCAATGTCCTACTGAACCCTCCACTTGATTCATCCAATGGCACCTCATCGCTCCCATACACTGCCCTCAAAGCGATAAAATCTCAACTTCAAACCCTCCTACTTCATGACTCCTGGCGCACCTTATACCCAGACACGAAAGATTACACATTCTACTCGCCACCCCATAATAAATATTCTAGAATTGATTACCTCTTCATATCACAAAATGACCTTCCTAACCTTCAACAAGCTTCTATCGACCCGATGATTATCTCAGACCACCACCCAATATCTCTGACTATTACATCCCCGTCCAATCACATCACCTCGAATTCTTGGAGATTAGACCCTTCCCTTCTCACTGATCCAGCGATAGCCCAGGAAATCGAACATGGAATCACACACTATTTTGCGGAGAACAAAGCGGCTGAGACATCCCCTCTTACTAACTGGGAAGCACACAAATGTGTAGTTCGAGGGATCTTCATCTCAGCTGCTGCTAAACGCAAAAGAGTTGCACGTAAACAATTTTATGACCTTTCCAACAAAATTAGAATATTAGAAGCAACACATAAACGTACTAAAGCACTATCTACATTACATACCCTGACCCAAGCGAGGAAAGAAATGTTAGAACTACTAGGTAAAAAAATTAGAAGGAAATACATACTCACCCAAAAGACCTTTTATGAATTCGGCAACAAAGCAGGCAAATTGCTAGCAAGAGCCCTACAATCCAAAAAAGCTAAAAATACAGTACACTCCCTAACAGATTCAAGAGGCCGTAAAATTACCTCCACGCCTGACATTGCCGAACAATTTGTAACCTATTACTCCCAATTATATAACCTATCTGACCCACCTAATACCCAACATCCATCTCAACGCCAACAAATTATAGCCGACTTCTTACATCAATACAGTCCCACTCCGATATCTGAATCTTCGTTCCACGCTCTCGATACACCTTTATCTAGAGAAGAAGCTGATAGAGCTCTTAAACTTATGAAAACGGGTAAAAGCCCTGGACCTGATGGACTGACCGTGGGATACTATAAGACCTACGCGCATATTCTGACCCCTCTCTTCTTATCTTCCTTTGACACCTGTGCGTCCTACACTACTCCCCCTCGAGACTTATTAACAGCCCACATCACGGTAATTCCCAAACCAGGAAAAGACTCCACGCTAGTAACAAACTATAGACCTATATCACTCCTCAATGTCGACCTTAAATGGTATGCCAAGATATTAGCCAACCGACTTCTCCCTTTACTCCCTGACATTATTCACCCCGATCAAGTAGGGTTTGTTCCGGGTAGAGAAGCGAGAGATAATACCCTCAAAACACTCAATGTTCACCATTGGCTCACGTCTCACAAAAATAAAGGCTTTCTCCTCTCCCTAGACGCAGAGAAGGCATTCGATAGAGTGGCCTGGGACTACATGACAGCGACGCTTACTTCCATAGGCCTTCCAGCTCGAATGCTGAACTTTATCCTTATGCTCTACTCGGCCCCCACAGCAAGAGTGCGCGTCAACGGCCACCTATCGAATGCCTTTTCCATTAAGAATGGCACCCGTCAAGGCTGCCCCTTATCCCCCTTGATATTTGTGCTTACGCTTGAACCACTATTGCGAAGTATTCGTGCTAACCCCGATATAAAAGGCATAGACATAGAGGGACACACTTTCAAAACAGCCGCATTTGCGGATGATATCTTACTATTTCTTTCAGAACCCTTGACGTCTATTCCTAACTTACTTAAAACTCTTGACCACTTCAAACAACTATCTAACCTACAAATAAACTTCGCAAAATCTAACGCCTTAAATATTTCTATACCTACTGAACAATATGCGCAATGCCGACATAATTTTCCGTTTACCTGGAGCACTAATACGATTACATACCTTGGTATCCAATTACCTTCATCCCTTACCAACTTGTACACAGCGAACTACCTACCCCTTCTTCGAAACATAACCCAAGACCTTAAACAATGGTCTGTGGGGGTCTTTTCCTGGTTTGGCAGAGCTGCTATAATCAAGATGAATATTTTACCTAGAATCTTATACCTATTTCAAACAGTACCGATCGCACTCCCGAGCGCATTTTTCGCACAATATCGCAAAATATGCACCGAATTCGTCTGGGGCAAACTGAAACCTAGACTGAGTTTCGAGAGACTCACCGCCCCCAAACTCAAAGGAGGCTTAGGCTTACCAGACATTAAAAAATATTACCTAGCTTGCCACCTAACACGAATTATCGACTGGAATATCCACTCCTCCACCAAGGATTGGGTCCGCTTGGAAAACTCATTAGCCTCTATTCCAGTGGCCCAAACCCCATGGCTATGTCCACAACACATCCCACCCTCCTATACATCTCATCCGTTGATTTCCCCAACACTACACTCGTTTCAACATGCTTGTTCCAAATATCAAATTTCCTCACAACTGGGACCTATGACTCCACTCAAACTGAACCCAGACTTTACTCCCGGATTACACTCCTCCTTCCTCTCAGACCTTTGGCCGCACGACAATGTTACAGCCAAACAATTCTATATGCACAACCACCTACTCTCGTATTCTGACCTTACTTCTAAATCAACTACTGACCATTTCCCGTTTTGGACGTATGTTCAAATTAGACATTTTCTCACATCCAAAGCTAAAAACTCTACATGGACGAGACCACTGACTCCTTTTGAAGATATGTGTACTGTACAGGAACCACAACGACACCTTATATCATTTACATACAGTTTATTGTTTCCAAAACAACAGTCCAGTGCCAGCTGGACCTTAGATAAATGGCATGCAGATCTATCCACTACCATATCTGACACTGATTGGGAAAACATTTTTAGGATTGTTCACAAAGGTTCCCTAAACGTATATGCTCAAGAAAATGCATTCAAATTGCTATCACGCTGGTATAAAACTCCCGTTCTATTACAGCGTATCTACCCGAATACCTCCACTCTATGCTGGAGGTGTGAAACAGATACTGGTTCATTGATACACATATGGTGGTCCTGCCCTAAACTCCAACCATTCTGGACAGAAGTACACAGGCTTACACAACAAATCACCACGTACACCCTTGACTACTCCCCTTCGCAACTTTTACTACACCTTTCTTCCACACATAAGAACTCTTACCTTAGATCTCTACCCATGCATATGCTCATGGCAGCAAACATGTGTATCCCCACCAAATGGAAATCTAGGGAGCCACCCTCCTTGAAAGACTGGTTCAAACGAATTAACAGAACCGCGGAAATGGAAGAATTGATACACCAGGCTGGAGACACCCCCTTTAAATTTACTCATATCTGGTCCTGTTGGTTACACTTTCGAACAACTGACGAATATTCTCGTATCCTTACTTGATCTCATAGTGGGAGCTGTGGTGACTCAAATCCGATCCAAGTTTTCAACCATAAGACTAACTTCCACTCTCCCCTGGAGACCCCTCTTTACACCCCATGCAGACACGGTTAGAAATTTCTCCTTTGGCATTTATAAACCACTACTACAAACCCTTCGGCTAGCTGGCTCTCAGCCGACATTGCTTCTACTGCCCCATCTAATACTAAATCTATTGAGTTTTTTCCTCCATACCTATCCATACCGCAGCTTTTATGTTATTACCCCACCTCAACGATCTAGCATACTGAATGCTATACATAACTTACCATAGTACACTATTGCTGGTTTGATGTTTGTTTCTTACCTTAAATTGTTATTATCCTGTTATCAATTGCATTTTGCGGCTGCGTCCGCTCTTCCTTTATCTCTGTTAAATGCTTTTCTACCTTATTAAAAAAAAAATGTTTACAACAAAAAAAAAGCGCAATAGGGCGGTAACTAGAACAGAGGGTCCTATCCTTGCCTTCTTTATAAATTAATGTAACCGAAGCCCGGAGGGCTTCCCTACCCAACGAGCACTCCGTCCCCAGTTTGTTCCAGAGGTGGCATAGTTTTGGTGCCAAGATTTCTTTATATTTTTTATAATATGCTATAGAGAAACCATCGGGGCCCGGACTCTTCCCCACTGGGGAGCTGTCAAGGGCCCCAATGATTTCCCCCACTGTGATGGCCCCATCCAACTCCAACCTATCATCCTGAGAAAGTGCTGGGAGGACGCACTTTCTAAGAAACTCGCAGTTCCCTTCTGTCCCAGGATGGGTACTGCCACCTCCATGTCTGACGTCATACAGTTCTGCGTAATAGGACTTAAATTCGTTTGCTATTTCTTTAGATGAATTTACCAATCACCCGGATTTATTCTGAATCTTCTCTATGAAGTTCCTTTCTCTTTTCTTTTTTAGCATATTTGCAAGGTGTTTTCCACTCCTATTACTCCCCTGGTGTCTCTCCCCAGATATCTTATAAAACCACTTAGAGGATTCCTGTTCCATGACTGTTAGCATCTCCTCCCTTTTGTCAAGCAATCTATGATAGATTTCTTGTTTATCGTGGACCGCATTTATGTGTTCCTGTTCTAGTTTGGCAAGTTCGCCCGAGAGGTCCAAAAACCTAGCCTGTTTTTCCTTTTTTTTCCCAGCTCCGATGGAGATGAGGATCCCCCTTACATAGGCTTTATGGGCCTCCCAGATTATCGCTGGCGATACATCTCCTGTCTCATTGTTGGAGAAAAAGGACTCAATTTCCCTTTTGATTATCTCTGATGTTTCAACCTCCGTAATAAGCTTATCATTGAGTCGCCATACAAATGGTTGTCTCTGGGGGTCAGGGGCCCCCACCTCCATCGAAACTGGGGCGTGGTCCGAAAGCGTTGTAACCTCGATCTTTGTTGTCTTTAAATGGTCCAAGAGTCTATGGTCGATAATGAGGTAGTCCAAACGGGAATGGGTCCCGTGTACTGGGGAAAAAAAAGTATAGTCTACCAGCTGGAGGTCCCTCATTTTGTTTTTCAGTTTTTTTATCTGCGTTTGGCTTGGGGTCTTTACCTGAGAAGTAGTATCTTGGTTGGGGTCAAGGCATAGATTGAGGTCCCCCCCGATAATTACCCCCCCCCTCCTGGAACTTTTTTAGCCGACCCAGTATCTGGCCAAAGAACTTGGATGGGTTTTTATTGGGGGAGTAGACGTTAGCTAGAGTATAGAGCTTTTCGCCTATGCTTCCCTTAAGGAAGAGGTATCGTCCATCGGGGTCCACCTGCCTGTCTGTCAGTTTGAATCTTATACTTTCCGCAAATCCAATGGCCACCCCTTTAGAACCCCTAGTGGGGGAGTCAGAGTAAAACCACGTCGGAAAGTCCCTAGTATTGATCTTAATGTTGTTCTCGTGGGTGAGGTGCGTCTCCTGCAAAAAGACTATGTCTGCTTGGAGCCTCTGGAGTTCTCTTAAGATTTTATACCTCTTCACCCCCGAGTTCATACCCCTCACGTTGTATGTCAGGAACTTAATCCCCTGTTTAACCATTTTCTAAACAGGGCGTCGGAAGAAGCCTTTTATTATTGCCTAGGAACCTTTTAAATAGTCTAGCAAAGAGGTTACCCCCCTCCCCTTCTCCCCCCCTCCTCTCCCCCCCTCCCAATTTCCCGACCCCCCCTCCCGGCCGACTTATGGCCATCTGCAAACTTTGGGGCGTCTGCACTGAAACCCCCCCTGTCTGCCTCCTAAGCTAGGGTGTAGCTCAAACCCTTGGGCACCCTCCTGGCTCCCCCCCCCCTGGAAACAGAGGGGGGGGAGCCCACCGGGACCGCCGGGTCCCCCACCCTCCTTCCCCAGGTTACTCGGAACTTCCCCCCTCCCGATTCCCCGGCCGTATCGAGCCTCCCACCTTAGCATAGTGGGGGCGAAAAGAAAAAGAACCAGAACCGCCCGTGAAAAATAATAGGCAGTCAGCATAGATAATAAGCATAGTAAACAACACCAAAATCATATGAACAGCAGTCCCAACTGTAGTATTGTCTGCCTTCCCAGCCTCTTGTATCCCCTGGATAACCCCGCTTCTCCCCCCCACCTCCCCCCGATCGCCCCGGGAGTCGCCCGAGGGTTCCCCCCCAGGCCCACCGGTCCCCTTCCCCTTGGGAGCTAGGGAGAGATGGAAGGCACGGGCACCCCTACATCATGACAAAACCCCTGAAGTTCATCCAGAAATTTAAGCCTGTACGTCTTCCCTTCTTTATTAACAATCAGTGACGCCGGGAACCCCCAGCTGTATTTCAGGTTTGCGGCTCTTAAAGCAGTCAGCAGTGGTTTCAGCTTGCGTCTACGCTCAAGTGTCCTGGCAGAAAGGTCAGAGAAGATCTGTAAGTCTACAGTCCCGAATTTCAAGGGTGGGGCAGATCTCAGTTTTGTCCAGATTTTAAATTTATCATCGTATGCGTGAAATTTCAAAATGACATCTCTGGGTATGCCGTCTTCTAATCCGGGGGGTTTCCTAATACGGTGAACTCTGTCAATTTTAAGAGTTGTTCCCTCTGGTCTTCCCAAAACTGGATTAAATAAGCATTGCATTTTTTCTACCAAATCTTCCCCCTGCTGTTCGGGGATGCCCCTAATCCTCAGATTCTGCCTCCTGTTCTGGTTCTCTTGGTTTTCAATTTGGTACTGCATGTCTCTGTGTTTCAGGGTCAACTCTGTCATTTGTGCTTTCAGTTCCGAAATTTCCTGGGCTTGGATTACTGCCAAGTCCTCCACTTTCCCCACCATATTCAATACCTGATGTAAGTCTGTTCTGATATTAGCAGTTTCATATTTAATAACATTTTCAAGCTTAATGAACATTTCTGTTATTTCTATTTTTGTTAGATTGGGTGTGGTGGATCTCTGTTCCCCGGTGAAGCTTGCTTCTTGGGTTCCTTCCATAACTCTGGCCACTCTGTCCTGTTCCATCTGCTCTGCCCTCTGTTTCTCAGCTTCCCGCTTTTTTTCTTTTGGGGCCTGTTTTTTCTCCATCTCGGGGGTCCTGAGGCTGGTGTCTTTAAATATTTCTGTATTGAGCTCGTATTTAAGTTTTCCTTAGGTGTTTTAGGCTCCGTTCCCCTCAGGGGGCGTCCCTTAATTTTTTTTTTTTCTAGTGCCGTAGGCACCTTATGGCTCCGCTTCACTAAGGGTAAGCTTTACAGACTTATATTCAAAAAGACCCCGGATCCTATGATTGCTCCCTGTACACCCTGTAGAGAAGTCCAGGCTATCCGGGGTGTCAAATCCAGACCTCCGCTTCAGTAGCTTCGAGCTTTTGGGGGGGGGGGCGCCGAGATGCGGATTCTCCCGCTATGACCCCAGGGAGGCTCCCAAGAAAGGGAACTAAACCCCCGGGTCCCGTGTCTCTTGTATTTCCCGTCCCCAGTAGAATAGGGCCTGAGAGTGGCTAAATGTTTGCGTAGATGCCCGTGATATATATTATATACAGTGCCATTTGTGCTGAGCTGAAAGTCTAGTATGTAGTCCTGTCCTGGGGCAGACCCCCCTTATGAGCCCCCTATGACCTCCAACCTGCCGAGTCACAAGTTCCAAATCTAGGGCTTTATAGCCCCCCTTCCGCGCTGGTGCTGGTGCTGCTGGGGATGCCCCCTCTTCACAGGCAGTGTCAGGGAATGTCAGGTAAACAGATAAACTTTTCTGCAATGCATTGCTGCTCTGTATCTTAAAATAGTACCTGCGGGGGGCCCGTCACGACAGCGGCCACCCCCCTGAAGCGAGGGATCCTGGCGTATGAGAAGCGAGGGAGAGTGGTGAATACCGATCCACGGGGATAGGTGGATGTAGGAACCACAGGACAGTCCTTCTCCTCGGCGGGTAGAACCTTAAGCTTTACAAGAGAGATGGCCTGCATCCCTCACACAAGGGCACTGAGCTACTTCGTATGGAATTTAGGAATTTTTTAGACATGCATTTTAAACTGAGCAGGGATGTAATGGAAGCACTGAATGGGGTTTCTCTAACACAGATAGTAAAAAGCCCAACCCGAGATAATCATATACTAGACCTAGTACTGACAAATGGGGATTAACTGTTTGTTGTTGAGGTGGGAGGGAATTTGTGTTCTATTGATCTCCAATGCACTTGGTTTGATATTAAAACAAGAACTTTATATATGCAAAGAAAAAGTTTTAGATTTTGAAAGGGCAAATTTTGCTGAAATGGGGACATTTCTAAAAAATTAACTGAAAGGTTGGAGTAAAATGACAAGAGTAAATAATCAGTGGGCACTATTAAAGTCTACCATCCTGAAGGCAACTAGATTATATGTCAGACAAGTTAGTAAGAATAAAAACAATATGGTTCACTAAAGAGGTGGGTAGGATAGTAAAGGAAAAAAAAAATAATGTATAGAAGATTCAAGGAAACAGGAGATGTAGCTGACAGAGAGGAATAAAAATAGACAAAAGGAGGCCACATTATCAGCGCTGCCAAAGCGCAGAATGAGGAGGAAATTGCTAAGTCTATTAAGAAAGGAGATAAAACCTTTTTTAGGTACATTAGTGATAGAAGGAAAATATACAATGGAATCACTAAAATGAAAACTGGGCACATAACATATGTTGAGGGAGACCAGGATGTAGCAAACCATTTAAACAATTACTTCTGTTCAGTCTTCTCAGAAATAAATTGCACTAATGATAACAAGTTGGGGAATAATATGGATTCTAGCAATGACCATTCATTTCTAGTATTTCTGGAGACAGAGGTAGCAGAGAAACTGGCTTGGTTAGAACTTAATAAAACAATGGGCCCTGATGGTATTCATCCCAGAGTTCTAAGAGAACTTTGAGATATACAGTATCTCACAGAAGTGAGTACACCCCTCACATTTTTGTAAATATTTTCTTATATCTTTTCATGTAAAAACACTGAAGAAATTACACTTTGCTACAATGTAAAGTAGTGAGTGTAAAGCTTGTATAACAGTGTAAATTTGCTGTCCCCCCAAAATAACTCAACACACAGCCATTAATGTCTAAACTGCTGGCAACAAAAGTGAGTACACCCCTAAGTGAAAATGACCAAATTGGGCCCAAAGTGTCTATATTTTGTGTGGCCACCATTGTTTTCCAGCACTACCTTAACCCTCTTGGGCATGGAGTTCACCCGAGCTTCACAGGTTGCCACTGGAGTCCTCTTCCACTCCTCCATGATGACATCATGAAGCTTGTGGATGTTAGAGACCTTGCGCTCCTCCACCCCCCATTTGAAGATACCCCAGAGATGCTTAATAGGGTTTAGGTCTGGAGACATGCTTGGCCAGTCCATCACCTTTACCCTCAGCTTCTATAGCAAGGCAGTGGTTGTCTTGGAGGTGTGCTTGGGGTCGTTATGTTGGAATACTACCCTGTGGCCCAGTCTCCGAAGGGAAGGGGATCATGCTCGGCTTCAGTAAATCACAGTACATGTTGGCATTCATGGTTCCCTCAATGTACTGTAGGCCACCGTGCTGCAGCTCAGTTTCAGGGTCTTGGTAATCTTCTTATAGCCTATGCCATCTTTATGTAGAGCAACTATTTTTTTTTTTCAGACCCTCAGAGAGTTCTTTGCCATGAGGTGCCATGTTGAACTTCCAGTGACCAGTTTGAGAGAGTGAGAGCGATAACACCAAATTTAACACACCCGCTCTGCATTTACACCTGAGACCTTGTAACCCTAATGAGTCACATGACACCATGGAGGGAAAATGGCTAATTGGGCCCAATTTGGACATTTTCACTTAGGGGTGTATTCACTTTTGTTGCCAGCGGTTTAGACAGCAATGGCTGTGTGTTGAGTTATTTTGAGGGGACAGCAAATTCACACTGTTATACAAGCTGTACACTCACTACTTTACATTGTAGCAAATTGTAATTTCTTCAGTGTTGTCACATGAAAAGATATAATAAAATATTTACAAAAATGTGAGGGGTGTACTTACTTTTGTGAGATACTGTAGTTGTTGGACCATTAACAGATCTTTTTAATCAATCTCTTCTAACAGGAGAAGTTCCCCATGATTGGCGGACAGCTAATATTGTACCTATTCACAAGAAGGGCAGCAAGATAGAAGCTTGCAATTACAGGCCAGCGAGTTTAACATCAATTGTAGTAAAGGTAATGGAATCGCTCCTGAAAAGAAGGATCATCTAAAAATGTATAGCTTGCTGGCTCGCAAAGCAGCATGGCTTTACAGAGGGCAGATCATGTCAGTCTAATCTGAATTTTTGGACTATATTACCAGTATTTTGGACCAGGGAGGTGCAGTGAACATAGCAGATCTTGATTTCAGCAAGGCATTTGATACAGTTCCACATAATGATCTAATACAAAAGTTGTACAAGCTAGGACTTAACCCTTGGGTGGTTCCGTGGATATGCCATTGTCTAAAGGATAGATCCCAGAGTGTGGTTGTAAATGGGGTTCACTCAGAACAGAGTGGGGTACCACAAGGCTCTGTACTGGGTCCTGTTCTATTTAATCTATATGTAAGTGATATAAACTAAAGGTTTGTTGGGCAAGGTACAGTGGATATTAAAAGTCTACACACCCCTGTTAAAATTAAATTTTTCTTTGATATAAAAAAATGAGACAAAGATAAAAAAAAATCAGAACTTTTTCCACCTTTAATGTGACCTATAAACTGTACAACTCAGTTGAACAACAAACTGAAATCTCTTAAGTGGAGGGAAGTGAAAAAAACAATAATAATAAAAAATAATATGGTTGCATATGTGTGCACACCCTTAAACTAATACTTTGTTGAAGCACCTTTTGATTTTATTACAGCACTCAGTCTTTTTGGGTATGAGTCTATCAGCATGGCACATGTTAACTTGGCAATATTTGCCCACTCTTCTTTGCAAAAACACTCCAATTCTGTCAGATTGTAAAGGCATCTCCTGTGCACAGCCCTCTTCAGATCACCCCACAGATATTCAATTGGATTCAGGTCTGGAGACCACTCAATCAGATTCAGGAGAGACCACTCTCCTCGGAGACAACCGCAAGATCCATATTGTTCACCCAGGAGACGACCCCAAGAAGACAGGGTAAGAAACAGCCCATAACGAAGAGAGGTAATAGAGCGGGAAAGAGACTCCAAGCAAAAAAAGAGAGTAGTGGGAGAGGACGTTGTAAATATTAGTGGCTTATCTATCACAACTGATGAACTAGCTGTGCTGGATAAAGGACTCAAACATGCACCAGTAAAAAATTTGAATACATTTGACACCTATATAGGGATACAAAAAATACATAAGAAAATCAACATCAAAAAATACATTTTGGGAAACCCATTTAGATCCACGAATATAGCAACGGATATCGATTTTCTAGATCTCAATATTAGCCTAGAAGGAGACAAATTGGTAACAAAGACTTTCTTTAACCGCTTCAATACCGCCCGCCGTCATATGACGCCCACAAGGTGGATCTACCATCCTGGGTGGGCGTCATATGACGTCCTCGGATTCCCGGCCGCCTGGGGGGCGCGCGCGCGCGCCATCGCTCGGGACCCGGTGCGAGTGCCCGGCGGCCGCGATGTCCGCCGGGCACCCGCGATTGCCCGTTAAAACAACGGGACCGGGCGGGAACGTGGAGCTGTGTGTGTAAACACACAGCTCCACGTCCTGTCAGTGCAGAGGAGAGCGATCATGTGATCCCAGTACGGAGGAACACATGATCGGTCTCCTCCCCTTAAGTCCCCTCCCCCTACAGTTAGAATCACGTCTATTAGGGAACACAGTAACCCCTCCAGCGCCCTCTAGTGTTAACCCCTTCCCTGCCAGTCACATTAACACAGTAATCATTGCAATTTTATAGCAACGATCGCTGTGTAAATGTGAATGGTTCCAAAAATGTGTCAAAAGTGTCCGAAGTGTCCGCCGCAATGTCGCAGTCACGAAAAAAAAAATCGCAGATCGCCGCCATTACTAGTAAAAAAAAAAATAAAAAAAAATTCAATAAATCTATCCCCTATTTTGTAGACGCTATAACTTTTGCGCAAACCGATCTATATACGCTTATTGCGATTTTTTTTACCAAAAATATGTAGAAGAATACGTATCGGCCCTAAACTGAGGAAAAAAATAGTTTTTTTTTTAAAAAAATGGGATATTTATTATAGCAAAAAGTAAAAAATATTGTGTTTTTTTTTTCAAATTGTCGCTCTTCTTTTGTTCATAGCGCAAAAAATAAAAACCGCAGAGGTGATCAAATACCACCAAAAGAAAGCTCTATTTGTGGGAAAAAAAGGACGTCAATTTTGTTTGGGTGTAACGTCGCACGACCGCGCAATTGTTAGTTAAAGCGACGCAGTGCCGAATCGCAAAAAGTGCTCTGGTAAGGAAGGGTGTTTAAAAGCCCTGTATTGAAGTGGTTAAAGATGTAGACACCAACAGCTATCTCTCTATAGATAGCTGTCACTTCAAACCCTGGTTATATAATATAGGACAACAGGTTAGGATTAAAAGGAACTGCACAAGAGAAGAAGACTATAGGAAGCAAGCTACACAAATTCGAAGAAGATTCAAAACAAAAGGATACGATGACTCGTGGATAGAGCAAAAGATTGAATGTGTCAATGCAATGGACAGGATCGAAATGCTACAGAATAAACCTAAAAAAAAAAACATTTCAACAAGAAGCACCATGTTTAATCCTAGATTACAATGTCCAACACAAAGATGTGTCAAAATGATCCAACGCCACTGGCACATTCTCAAAAATGAAAAAGATCTAAAAAAAGATTTTCCCAGATCGACCAAACATAAAATACAAGAGAGCACCCACGATCAGAGACATGATCGTCAAATCGGTAGTCGAACCCCCTACTAAAACACTGTACACTTTCTTTAATGGAAAAGGTTTCTTTCCCTGCAGAAACTGTTATGCATGTAGACATGCACAGAAATTCCAGAGAAAAAAACAGAGTTTGTAGCTACCAACACAGGACAATCCTTTAACATTAGAGATTTCATAGGCTGCCATACTGAGGGAGTAGTCTATGTATTGCAATGTAGCTGTAACTTACAATACGTTGGAAGAACCAAGAGAGCCCTAAAGGTTAGGATAAAGGAACATGTGCAAAACATTAAGAATGGGTTCCCCAAACACAATGGGGGTTATTTACTAAAGGAAAATCCACTTTGCACTGCAAGTGCACTAAAAGTGCACTAAAAGTGCAAGAAGTAAAGTCGCTGTAGATCCCAAGGGGACATGCAAGGAAAATAAAAAACAGCATTTTAGCTTGCACATGATTGGATGATAAAGTCAGCAGAGCTTCCACTCATTTCAGATCTACCCCTTAGATTTAGAGCGACTGCACTTCCAAGTGTACTTGCAGTGCAAAGTGGATTTGCCTTTCGTAAATAACCCCCAATGTATCAATACACTTCGCACTGGTGCATAACCAGGACCCTACACAGCTCCAATTCTGGGGCACAGAAAAATACAATGCGTCATGGAGAGGGAGTCATAAAATTAGGACAATAAGTCAAAAAGAATCCAAATGGATACACACAATGCGTACACTTACACCAGGAGGTATGAACATTGAGTTCGACCTCAATTGTTTTTTAAGTAATTTTTAATGCAGGGATTGTGTTATCCATCTGAATTGTGTCTTCACTTTTCTTTTAATTTTCATAATCTTATGTATACAGTTTTTATAAATAGATTATTCATAGATACATTTTTTATATACAAATGTATGCATTATATCTAGATATATTTTATTTGAATGTGTTTTTATATATTTTACTATTATTGAGGTCACAGTGTCTGTTCGCCTTGCTTAGATATGCAACTGGTGTGGCCCATTACAATACCTTAATATAAATAACTTTCCCCATATTGCAACCTGTTAATATAGATATTTTTATTTTTGCACTGAGCCAACTAGGAGATCAGTGCATTTATTCCACACCATACCATTATTATGGACCTATTTTTTTAACCTTTATTGCTGCTATTTAAATATATATTCTTGTAGCTGTTACTATAAGAATATGTATAAAGAGATTGGTGTGGCCTCTATATTATATGACAAGAGAGTAGGGGTGGGTATAAGAATATGGTCACTACTGAAATCGTCACCAGACCACAAAACAATGGACCAGACTGGAACAGGCACAATGCGACATACCCCTTGACAGAGCTCCATGGTGTCATAATCTACTGGTAAGAGACGTGAAAAACCATCCTCTAATAGGAACAACCACGCGTATCTGCGCGACCCTCTTCACTAGCATTGGCCTGACATCCCCGAACTCACCTATATGCCCTATTCTAGGTACTCCAGAATTCTCCCCTGGATATACGGACCCCGCCTTTAACTCACTTAGGGCAGCGGGATTCACACAAGCCTACCATTTCCTTAGGGGGGACAGGTGGCTCACCTCCGCCGAACTCATGTGCCCAGACGGCCCGTTCCGGCTAAATTTTTTAAGGGCCTCTCAACTTACACATTTTCTAAAATCTCTACCACCACCGGGTAACTTTAACCAAACCATGACCTCATACGAAGCACTTTGCTCGGATGAGGGAGTTTTGCCACACGCCCTATCCACGACATACCAACTTTTGATCACTCCGCCAGAAGGACATCAATTAGGATGTCTGGAAGCATGGGAAAAAGACATACAACGCACTTTTACAACACGCCAAAAACAGAATATACTCCATTTTACGTACAAATCCTCCATATGTACGAAAATGCAAGAGACAAACTACAAGTTAGTTACCAGATGGTACAACACCCCTGCGAAACTGCAGAAATTCTTTCCGACAACTTCAGATCGTTGCTGGAGATGCCAGAAAGACAAGGGAACGATTCTCCACATCTTTTGGACCTGCCCCCTCTTGGAGCAGTTCTGGAAGACAGTGCAAGACACAATACAGAAATTTACGGACCATCCCATACAGCCTGATCCAGCATTCTTTCTACTCCACGCCTCTGAGTTCTCACAAAAAAAGGTATAAGAAATCTCTGACACGTCACCTCCTTGATGCTGCCAAAGCATACATCCCATTGCGTTGGAAGTCCACGCAACCCCCCGACGATTGGCATGCGGCTTAAAAAAGTGGAAAACATTAAAAAAATGGAAGACCTTATTCTCACAGCAAGAAACCAATCCGAACAATTTACTAAGGTCTGGTTAGGGTGGAATATGTTCATATTCTCAGATGAAGGGCAGTCTCTCATGGAGAGGGATACCCTGATCCTACACAACACTCCTGGTAGCATGGACCGATGATCAGATCGAGAGTCCAGGTTCCCTTTGGGAGCAGGACTAGACATGGGCTGTATGCTACCTCCTGGTTCCCCACCGCACCCCCTCCCTCCCCCTACCCTCTAGCTCCTATCTCTGCTCTTCCCTGCTCCCGCTGCACCCCCCCCTTTTTTTTTTTTCTTTTCATTTATTTTTGACTCCTCTTTTCGGAGTTCCTTTCCCCTTTTCTTAACTGTCCGGAAACCGTGACAAGACTCATGGAACCGTCCAAAGTTAAAGTTGACTCACAGTGGTCGAAGTTATGTTTTACTAAGGTGACAGGGGGAGATTTCTCCTAACGAGGCCAGACATACTGATGCAACTAAAGATACCTTAGGGAATATCCCGGAGGTTTCCATTGACCCCACCTCTCTGGAGTCACAGAATTGATACACCTGTGTTTAGAAACTCTTACCTGACGTATCAATTGAATACGTTTTGCCTGTTGTTACTTTTGGATGTTGTATTCCATGTTTCTATGTCCTTTGCAAAAATAAAAATTTGAAAAAAAAAAAAAAAAAAGAAGAATATGGTCACTATCCGCGCCGTTAGACAACCAACAAAATGGCGATGGTGATATCCGACAGCGGACCACAAGAAAATGTCCGCTTTACAACTTCCGGTTTTTCGATATATAAACATGACCTGTTTAGCCAATCCGGTTCCCCAGATGAAGTCATGTGACGTAACGCGTACAGAGTGGCCATAAGCAGACTTATACCGGAAGTAATGTGAGAAGGCGCTGAGAACGCCAATCTGTTTGTTTTTACTGCCTGCTTTGTATTGTTTTGATGTAAGAGTCTTTTAACATTTTAATAAATTATCCACACTTTATCTTAACCATACTACACCATTGGAGGCACTTTTCTATTCTTTCTATTATTACATCATCTCATCCATAACTGAGATTATTGGAATAGGCATATGGAGAAAAATAGAAATTAAGGAGAAGCCGCTGGTGCCATGATGTATGTATGAGTCTGATTGGGTTTTATCTGGACGCTGCAGAAAGAACAATTTGCCGGATGATATATGTTGATGCTGATTTCTTCACTAAGCCACTTTATATTTATATACATTCACTTGTTGGACTTTGTTCACTTTTTTCATATTCTTCTAGGACGTTTTATTTAATATATTGCTTATATTCATTATTCGTCCCTTTATTCGGTCTATCCTTACTCCTCTAGAAGGACATTTAATTTATTGCTCATATACAATATTTGTGCATTTGTTTGCATCTGATTGAGCTATACCTCACTCTAGCCATCTGTGAGATATACATACGGTGTATTTTCTACAGGGTGCGTTTTGTGGAGGATTTACACTATTGCACTTTTTCCAGGGTGTGTTTTCTGGAGGATTTACACTATTGCACTTTATATTAGTGCACTTTAGATTGAGTATACATTTGCACATACAGAACTGTGCACTTTATTTACGTATTGTTTTACATTATTTCAGTGATTTTATAAAACCGAGCAAGATCATTTTTATTATTTAATTCTATGCTTTGGGTCGTTGTCATGCTGAAAGATGAAGTCCCTCTTAATGTTCTGATTTCTAGAAGAAGCCTGAAGGTTTTGTGCCAATATTGACTGGTATTTGGAACTGTTCATGATTCCCTATACATTGACTAAGGCCCCTGTTCCAGCTGAAGAAAAACAGCCCCAAAGCATGATGCTGCCACCACTTTTCTTTTACTGTGGGTATGGTGTTCTTTTGGAATCATGGCCAAAAAGTTCAACCTTGGTTTCATCAGACCATAACACGGGGGAAATCCACATCCAATTCGCACTAGTGTGAACCCAGCCTTTCATATATCTGAAATCGCCAGGCTTGGTGTACAAACCCGCAGGCAAGAATATTTTGAATTTGGGAACAAAAACAGTAAATTATTAGTGATGTTGGCCCAAAATGATAGACATCTCACGATTATATCTGAAATCTACACCGCAGATTGAACTGTAGTGACCTCTCAGGAGGAAAGTTTGGCAGAGTTTATCAAATATTATACCTCCTCTATGACTCCTTTATTAGATATACTAGCATTAAGGCATCAGCTTTCAGACTCAGAAACATCACCCCAGGGGAGGTTACCCTTGCCATCCAATCATTTCCTGTGGACACGAAGCCTATAGCTGAAGCACTGAGAGTCTCCCCAGAGACCTGTGTGGCCAGCATAAGGCTCGGTACACACCTATTCAGTTTTCCTTCAATCTGTTTCTGCAGTGCTTTTTGCTGTGCGTTTTGATTTTTTGCGCACGTGATTTTGCTCCGATTTGCGTTTTTGCTTTTTTTTTATACCTTTTTGGCCAATTTGTTGTTGGGCAGATTAAAAACAAAAAAAAAACGAATTGCTGCAAAAACGCATTACATGTTTTTCTGCAGCTTCTCCGTTGAAGTATGTTGAACCAAAAAAGCACCGTTTTGCATTGAAAGTCCTTGACCCCTCCCTGAAGCCTGCTCCACCTGGAGGTAAGACCAATCCAACCGCTGACCTGTTGTGCAGAGTGTATCTCCAAGGCTGAACATTTGTGCTGGGACACTTGTCCTTTTTTTTTTTTTTTGCGGATGGTCTTTTCTGGTTTATTATTACCTTTCCCCCTCCTGCAAGATTGGTTAGGTTGAGTACGGGGTAATCCAAAATGACCCCGAATAAAGAGAGGACCAGCACCCAGATTCCAGCTCTTTCGCCCCTAGGAAAGTGAAAGTGAAAGACCACCTGCTCCCTTTATTATATGGAGTCAGGTAGATCTCAGCGCGGCACTAAGTGGAGCGGGGAATAAAGAGGGAGAGGCGTATATGAGTGCCTGAGTGTTATAAACCCACCTTAAGACCTATTGCGCCTGGGCCACCCGCGGTAAGGGGAAATACCCCATTGTTTGGTTGACCAATACCCCATTGTTTGGCTGACCGCTATGAAGGAGTAGCCCGGAGGTGCCCAGGCATAATCAGGTAGGGGCACGGGCCCAGCGAAGGTCCCGAGTAGTGACGGAGGCTGCAAAACCCCGGGAACCCACGGCCCCCTCCCCCCTCGCCCGACCAGAGCGACATATACATTATGATGTACGAGTTTGAAGGACTTGTTGAGGACTTACCACAATACACCATTTGAAAACGTGAATTGTTTATTCTTTTTCAACCTCTGAACTGTATAAGATTAGATGAGACAGTTTTGATCAAATACTTTGATGGGGCTTAAAGTGTCTGATATAGAAGATTATTGCTCTGATGTGTGAAATAGCCCCTTTAATACGGGGGCACCGGATCGATGTTTAACATAAAACTATAGCTCCTGTCATTTTTTTTTCGGTAACTACGATCTAAGGTTCAGCAAGCGGAAAAGGTCCCCCTCCTTTTCTTCCAAACTGGATAATCTGCCCTAGTGGGTCCCCCAGACGGACTCTATGGGCCCTAAGACCTAGTGGAACACAATAAACAAAAACAGATCTAAAAAGCCTGGGATGGGCCCCAAGAGTGGACCAAGGCCGCTCTATTACAGACAAACAGTATCCAAAGGGGTAACCCCAGCTCAAATTTGTATAAAACACTAAATCGGTGAAAAGGGGGAAAGAAGTTGGTAAACCTGAAAAAAAAAAAAACTGAGGGAGACATACCCAGTGGACAGGAGTTCAAGTGGACTTATCTGGTGACTGATCCCTGAAGGACGTTAAGGACCGCATGATTATTAGAAGGGAGTATCAGGGAAATTAAAGAAGCTCCCTAGAACAAATAAAGGGGACAGTAAGACAGCTGAGTGACACTTGGGCCCCCTTTCAGGTTACTCTAGGTGAGGTTTAACACCCCGGGGGTATCGGAGAACAGGAACGATAAACCAGGGCGAGAGGAGGGGGCAGGGCTTTGCCCGGGACGCTCAGACAGCCTTGGCACTGATTTTGAGTACACAGGATCACAAACCATCAAGGGCTAAGCACACCCTCAAAGAAAGGACCATATTAAAATCAAGGTTGAGCTTGCCCTCCGCCTCAATAAAGTCATCCTCAGCCTGATCCACCCAGACCAAACGGGCTTTATGCCTGATAAAAACACAGCGTTCAATCTTCGCAGGCTACACATGAATCTACAGGCAACCCACGACAATACTGGATCTAGGGTGGTGGTGAGTCTGGATGCCGCAAAGGCATTTGATTTGGTGGAATGGAGGTACCTTTGGGAGTGCCTCCGCAGGTTTGGCTTCGGCCCGAAATTTATCAAGTGGTTACAACTCCTCTACCAGGCTCCCACCGCCCGGATCCAGGTCAACGGCAGGATTTCAGACCCCTTTACCCTATCAAGGGGCACCCGTCAAGGTTGCCCCATATCACCACTCCTATACGCCCTTGCGGTTGAACCTCTGGCCATAGCAATTAGAGCCCACCCCCTCATCAAAGGTCTCCGAAAGGGGCACATAACTGAACTGATTAGCTTGTACGCCGACGACATGCAATATTAGATAATTTTCTCCGGCTTTCCCAAATTGGTTCTATGGAGATACCATCTCAAGCAGGGCTAGAGGAGTGGCCATTGGGATCGCGAGGGACATAGACTTCAGGGTGGAGGACAGAATGACGGACCCCGAGGGGAGATTCCTGTTTCTCAGGGGATCTCTCCTGGGGGTAGAACTTACACTGGCCAATGTTTATGCCCCCAACACTAAACCCATCCTATACCTTGAAGCAATTCTGCGCAAACTGAGGGTCTTTAAAAAAGGGTTCCTGATCCTGATGGGGGATCTTAATTTTGTTATGGACCCTGCCTTAGATAGCACGTCTGGTGGGACGGGGAGGGGAAACGTTCAATTAAAACGGATAAAAAAAAAACTCTGAGGATCAACTGCTGGACGTTTGGAGGATCCAGCACCCGCAGACAAGAGACTATTCGTTCTTTTCCCCCGTCCACCAGACGTACTCTCGCCTTGACCACATCCTGATAGAACATGGTATGCTCGAAAGGATCAATGAGTCAGACATAGGAATAGCTTCCCTCTCGGATCACGCTCCGGTTTCCATGAGGCTAAGGTTCCCCGAATATAAGCAATCCTCTAGTGGGTGGAAACTTAATCCAGAACTACTATACGATAATGAAATCAGGGACCATATCAGAAAGGAACTGGAATGGTTCTTTCAAATCAACGACAACGGGGAGGTTTCAGATGCCCAACTATGGGACCCCCATAAAGCGTTCGTTAGGGGGCTCCTGATAGCAAAAGCCTCATGGAAAAAAAAGGAGAGGATGAGGAAAACGCAGGCTTTGACGACCGAGATTAAAACGCTCGAGCAAAAGCATAAGGCGGGGGGGGCACTCACTCAGGGCTTATACATAGAGCTCATTGATAAGAGAGAGGAATTAAAAGTCTTAGCCGAACAGGAAGTCAGACAGAAGTTTAATAAGATGGCCAGGGAACAGTGTATGGGGCAATAAGCCAGGGAAATACTTAGCAAGAAAACTACAAAAAAAGAAAACCAGAAATTTCATCGAAAAAATTCAAACAAGAAATGGGGAGACGAAGTTCATCCCTAGAGAAATAGCATCCACATTTAGAGAATATTATAAAGAACTTTACGAGGTGAAAACTAAGGGAAATAACAACAGAGAGGAAAATAGCCGGAAAATTATTGAGTTCCTAGGGAGGGCTGAGTTAACTACATTAAGTGGGGAGGAGAGGGAGGAGCTTGAGAGACCAATAACTGAGGAGGAGATTCTCGTGGCCATTAATAATTCACCAACAGGGAAGAGCCCGGGCCCGGACGGGTTTACGGCCTCATATTATAAAACATTCAAGGATATCCTCATACCGAGAATGCAGCGATACATGAACGGTCTGGGGATAGACTATAACATGAGTGAGGAGGCCTTAAAAGCCACGATTACTCTCTTGAAGAAGGACGGGAAGCATGGATCGGTGTGCTCGAATTATAGACCCATCTCCTTATTAAATTTCGACACAAAATTATACGCCAAGATATTGGCGGATCGAATAAAGGGGTATTTGAGCACACTGATCCATCCGGACCAAGTGGGCTTTGTCCCGGGTAGAGAGGGGAGGGATAATGGGATCCGGACACTGCTGGCAATACAGAGGATGAGAGATTCGAGAACCCCCAGTCTACTTCTCTCAATAGATGCGGAAAAAGCATTTGACTTCTTCTGCAGATAAAAAGCATTTGACAGGGTAGACTGGGGGTTCATGTTTAAAACGCTGCAGAGGATGGGTTTCGGCCCAAGGATTACTCAAAAAATTAAAGAGAAAAAATAGAAACTGGTTTCCGCCGAGTTCAAAATGTTCAACGGTACCAGGCAGGGCTGCCCACTGTACCCCCTTCTCTTCATCTTATCCTTGGAACCACTGTTAGCTACAATTCGCGGTAATCCAGAGATTTAGAGAGCACACACAAACTCGCGGCCTTCGCTGACGACGTTCTCTTCTATGTCAGCTCACAAAAAAAAATTTAAAGCCCAAATTTCAAAAAAAAAAGCCCCCTATACCCACACCCAGAAGGAAAGTCCTTGACCCTTTCCTAATCCGCAGCAGCTGAAAAAAGCATAGATGTGAATGTTAAACGAACTGTAGTGCATTGCTGCAAAAAGCACCAAAATACACATAGATGTGAACCAGGCCTAAGACGTTTAGTAACATAATGGGGTTAAAAATATAAATAAAAAATTAGCCCTTTTATAGTAAAAAAAAAATAAGAGCAAATAATCACTACTGTAAAGGGGTTCATTTTTTTTTTTTTTACTGTGAACAGTGAAAGTAATATTTAAACCCCATACACACTATCAGATTTTCTGCTGATTTTTGTCTTCAGATTTACCAAAACCATATAATATGAGGTCAAACCTAAGGAGTTTCAATTTGTATGCAATCAGGCAGGCTCTTGCACTACATGGTTTTGGTAAATCTGAAGACAAAAATCAGCAGAAAATCTTATAGTGTGTATGGGGCTTTACAGTAGCGATTATTTGCTCTTTTTGTACTCTAAAGGGCTTATTTGTTATTGGCCGATTAATCAATTATGAAAATCGATTTATTTCATAATCGATTAGTTGTTGATTAATCGATTCATTGTCTTGGCCCCAATTGCAATACATGTTTAAGCTGACCAACTGCCTCAATTTCTGGTGTTTAGAGGACCTTAGTCCCCTCATACTCTTTCTCCTTCCATGCATACCACCATCCAGGCTTGGGAAGTGGTTATAGCTTTGGAGTATCTCCCCCCTAATACCCTATCCCTCCATACCTCTCTGGCTTAATCCCACCCACACTATCCCTGACCCACATATGTAGAAGTAATCAGCAACACAACACAGATAACTGTACCATGTGAACCACAATATTGTCTGCTTGGGTTGGTGGAGCAGTTGGCTGTGAAGGTGGCCTCTTGCTATACTATGCCCGTAAAGCAATTACTATGTGCTAGAAGCAAACCTCCCCTCCTACACTGTCCTTCTGGAAGCGGTTAATCAATACTAATCTGCCTGTTTACCGAACCACATATACCAACAGAGGCTGCCCCCGCAAGTTCCAAAAAATCTGGTCCTGCTGGCTGGAAGATACCTCCACTGCTGCAATGGTGACTGGCTAATGCACATTGGGGTCTAAGCCCTGACACAGTGCCTCACTTAGGGTAGCAATGACCTGGTCATTTTACTTTACTCCTTTGTATACTATTTGAGCCTTAACATGCCTGAATAAGCCCCACCTCCCTCTATAGGGTTGTTTTCTTGTTTTCCATAAGTTCTTTTGGTCGTTTTTTTTTTTTTTTTTTACTATGGGTTCTTTAGTGGCCCTGGGTGGGCACTTTTGCCCTACATTTTATGTATGTATGTATGCTAAAACAAAAAAATACATTTTTAACGCAAAACTGCTAGACAGGATAATCTGGTTGGTTGCAAGCTCCGCTAGTTGAGCTGGAAATTTTCTTTGGTTTTGTTTTAAATGCCTGCTCTTGTCTTTGGAGTGGTAAGCAGATTTCAATAGAACTCCAGATCTATTCCTCTTTCAGGACAATAGCTATGAATCCCTGAGAAACGAGCTGCGCGAGTGTAGCAAAAATTCCAGTTTGTAGGCACTGGACAAGACATTCTGGACCCAAGGGTCAGCAATGTGCTTAAGGGCCAACAGTCTTCCCCCACTCTGATCAGTGTTGTGGGTTTAAGAGCCCAAGAACTACATTCTAGGCTTGACCCTGGAGGTTTGAAGGGAACTTTTTTTGGCCTCAGGAGCAACTGGTTTACATTCTAGCGTACTCGCCCATGCCTTTTTTTATATAGGCATCCTCCTTTGAAGGGCATCCACATGAGGTAGGCCTTGCATGAAAGCTTCCACTGACTAGCAATTAATACAAATGTTCCTCATATGTAGCACAAGGAGACCAATCCTATATACCAGAGTATCTTTAGCCTATCCATTCTCAGCCAGAGTTCCTCCAGAGGTTACTAGGGGTTCCTTAAGCTGTGGCTGATTGACATCCCATCCGATAGTGTCTGTAAGGTTCCAAGGCCAAACACCATTTAGCAGAGCCAGCAATGATCTTTTGTGCTGTGTGAAGAAGCATCATTTTGACCACTACTTTATAAAGAGGTAGTCTTCCCACTGACCACCACAGTAAAAGGGTATTTCCTGTCGCATCATTGCAGCATACACTTTAGGTTATGACTCCGCCTCCACAACCTGATAGGACCACATAACTATAAGATGATGATACGGTCCCCGCCCCAGTATTCTCTTATTTTTCCTCACCTGTTGGGACTGCACGGATCATTACCCCCTTACCGCTTCGCCCCAGCCAGGTTCTAGCCTCTCCTGGTTTGGAAGTCCTTGCTGGTACAGCCTCTAAAGGAAGCTAAATGGAAGGAACCCCACTCTAGTGATCTCAGGGGTATCGTTATCATTTGCTCTGTTATTACTGCCTCTGTGTAGAGCCTTAAACAGGCTTAAAGCACTCTTATGATTGCCTCTGTGTAAAGCCTTAAATAGGTTTGAAGCACTGTTATGACTGCCTCTGTGTAAAGCCTTAAACAGGCTTAAAGCACTGCACGGTGTGTAGCCTTGAACAGACATTAAAGCACCATAATAAACTGACCACCTTTTCTCTCTCCAGGGCAATATATACTTCTACCAATGTAAGCCTTAAACAGGCTTCCTTATCCTGCAGTGGTCTCCACTTTTTCACTATCATCTCCTCCTGTTTTACCTGAATATTTCTATAGCACTGCTGGGCCCTGTAGTCCCTCTGCTCGTGTTTCAGGTGCGCCGAACGTCCTGGCACTTCCGCGTATGCGTGGTACGGACGTTCAGGCGTCCCTGTGTCCTTTTTTCCAGCTTACAAAATGGCACCGGCGGCAGCACGGCGCTACTGCGCATGCGCGAGCAGCGCCAAATTTAAAAGGGGAAAAATCCCTTTTTCTCTCTACAGTGCTGCAGCTGATCTAGGAACTTTGTTTCTCCACTGCAGATCTTCTCTCAGCTCATTCCCCAATAGGTAAGTGCCTTAACTTGTTACTGCACTGTGTCCACCCCCCCCCCCCCCTTTACTCTGCCTATCTTCTATCTCACGTAGGCTGTCTATTCCATTTCCATGGAGACCACTGCCCCAGCAGATCACCACCAAGCCAATAGGTAAGGGGGGAGGATGGACTGGTAAGTAGAGAAGATCGGAAAAGAGAGCAGAGGTCACTAATGCTACCTAAATGGTCAGCCCCGTCAGGTCCTCAAGATCTTCCAAGTCAGGACGCAGAGAGTCCTCGCGTGGAAGAAGCCGCTCCACAAGTCGCTCGGGTCATAGGGGGAGTCGCAGAAGAAGCCACTACAGGTCCTACTAAAGACGCAGCCGCTCCCGTCGCAGAAGATCGCCTGCGCACAGACACCGTTCACCAGCGACCCACTCCAGGCCCGCTTCTAACACCTGCTGGATATGCAGGGCCATCGCTCTCCCGGATAAGCTAGCCTGACGCAGGTGCTTTGATGAGGTCACCAGAGGGGACCAAGATCCCAGAGAGCCTGCAGAGGCATCAACCCCACAGCTTGCTCCAGACACGGAAACATCCACAAGAAGTGCCTCTCCTGCCCCCCCCCCCCCCCGAGTACATCAAGGGAGCAGGATACCCACTCGGATGAAGAGGAATTGGAGGCATCAGCAGGCTTCGACTTCTCCCTTATAGAACCCTTCGTGAGATCTGTGAAGGAGGCGATAAACTGGGATGAACCCCAGGAGATCCAACAAAAGCGAAAGAAACACTTTCCCTTCATCGAGGAGCTAGATGATCTGATTAGGGAAGAGTGGCAGAGGCCTGATAAGAAATCAAGTCTTAATAACAGACTTGCTAAGCTGTACCCCCTTAAAGAGCCCAAGGTCAAACAGCTGGTTACCCCGCCTGTAGTAGATGCATCCCTCATGCGCCTGGCCAGGCACGTGACGCTTCCTATCGAGGATGCCATAACCTTTAGAGACGTCCTGGATAGGAAGATCGATAAAGATCTAAAAAGAACCTACCTAGCGGCAGGAGAAGCATGCAGGTCGGCCATGGCTCTCGCGGCTGTGGGTAAAGCCATCTCCAGCTGGTCAGCCAGCACCGAAAAGCTTGTATCCAAGGGAGCAGACCAGGAGAAGTTAGTTAAGGCCCTGCAGGAGCTAAGTCTCGCAGGTGACTTTGTGGCAGAGGCCTCTGTAGATGTAATAAAATCTACATCCAGGGCCATGCTATCCTCCGTTATGGCCAGGCGGGCACTCTGGCTAAAACCTTGAGCAGCAGACCCCGCCTCCAAGTCCAATTGGTGTCGCATCCCTTACGATGGCGAAAACTTTTTTGGGGCGAAATTGGACTCGGCCATATCCAAGGTGACTGGCGGAAAATCGGGGCTTATCCCCTCGGATAGAAGGCCAAAACAGCAGAGGCCTCCCCCCTTGAGACGCAATCTTTCCAATAAGTACAGGGATGCAAAGGCCTACAGGCCTGGCAAGTAATATAGAAGGAATTGGAAGAACCCTCAAGCATCCTTCTCGAGGTTCCAAAAGCCCAAGACTTCTGAATCCACCGACTAAAAGTCTTTTTGAAGGTGCACCCGCCCAGCCAGCAGTAGTGGGAGCCAGGCTCTCAAAGTTCAGGCTGCTCTGGGCGGAGACCATAAGAGATCCCTGGACAGTGGCCACTGTCCGGTTCGGGCACAGGTGGTCATTCAGGGGACGCTCCCCGGGGGATCATTTTTGCCCGACCAGACTCCCATCTTCTCGGGAAAAAAAGACGTTACTGATAGATTACGTCCAGGAACTGCTCCAGAAAAAGGCGGTAGTAGAGGTGCCCCTATCACAAAGAGGTCAGGGGTTTTACTCCCCGTTATTTCTAGTCAGGAAAAAATCCGGGGACTTGCGCCCCGTCCTGGACCTGAAGAATCTCAATCATTCCATCCGGGTGGAGTCCTTCAAAATGGAGAGTCTGCAGTCGATCCTCAAGGCCATAAACCTGGAGGACTGGATGCTGTCCATAGACCTCCAGGACGCATACCTGCATATTCCCATTCATACCGCATTCCAAAAATTTCTCCGGTTCTCAGTAGATCAAGGCCATTTCCAGTTCCGAAGCCTTCCGTTCGGAATCTCTACCGCTCCCAGGACATTTACAAGGTCCTTCTTCCAGTCATCGCATCCTTGAGAGAGAAAGGTCTAAGGGTTCACCACTAGTTGGACGACATTCTCCTCTCGAACAGCCAGGAGTCCCTTACGCAGCACAGAGAGATCCTAGTATCCACGCTGCAGAGTCTGGGGTGGCTCATAAACTGGGGGAAGAGCAATGCTCAGCCCACCCAGAGGATGGTCTTCCTGGGAGCCTTACTGGATACCCGGCTAAACACCATAGAGCCACCTCCAGAGAAGGTCCCCCCTCTGGACAAGAAAGTGAGGAGGGCGATTTCAGCAACATCTCTATCAGCCAGTGTGCCTCAGCCTCCTAGGCTCCCTGTCAGCAACCATCCTGATGGTTCAGTGGGAAAAATGGAACTCGAGACCCCTACAGATCTCGTTCCTACACCAATGGGACAGCTCGTCCATGTCCCAATTGATCCATATCCCACAGGAGGTCAAGCGATCATTGGAGTGGTGGACTCGACCCCGCAACCTGAGCAGATGCAGACACATAGTCTCTCCTCCACAAGAAGTAGTTACTTCAGACGCCAGTTTGGAGGGATGGGGGGCACACTATCTTCATCATGCAGCACAGGGCCGCTGGCCATTCAGAGCACGGGATTCCGTCTCCAATGTGCTGGACATGAGGACAGCCTTCCAAGCCCTTCTGGCCTTCAGTTCTCTCCTGAGGGGGAAACAAGTCCTCTTAAGAATGGACAACAAGGTGGCTGCTGCCTATATCAACAGGCAGGAGGGCACCAGGAGCTCCACCATGCTGCAGGAGATTCACCCTGTAATGGGATGGGCACAACAGAATCTTCTGGATTTGAGAGCAGCCTACATCCCGGGCGTAGAGTACCTACTAGCCGACTCTCTCAGCAGGAACTTCATCTCGAACAACCAGTGGTCCCTGAGCCCTCAAACTTTCACCCTCATTTCCCAGACCTGGGGTCCCCCCAACATAGACCTGGCTGCGACACCAGCAAACTCGAAATGCCAGAGGTTCCTTTCAAGGGTCCCCTTCCCCGCAGCGGAGGGAACAGATTGCCTCCAACACCCTTGGGATTTTCACCTGGGCTACATTTCCCCCCCCCCGACCCCCCTGTTAGCGAGATTCCTCTTGAGACTCAAGAGGTCAACAGCGCTGGTAGTGGCAGCGATACCATTCTGGCCCAGGAGGCCGTGGTTCACCACCCTTCTACAACTGAACACGGCAGACCCACTCCCTCTCCTGCTATCAGCCGATCTGCTCTCCCAAGGTGAGCTACTCCATCCCAACCCGGGGAAACTACATCTGATGGCCTGGAGACTGAGAGGGCTAGGTATTTAGATCAGGGCTGTTCCCAGAGGATAGTAGATACATTGCTCCAAGCCAGGAAACCTACCACTAACAGCACCTACCCAAGGGTCTGGGAGAAGTTAGTTTCCTTCGCCCATCAACAAGGCTAGGATCCATCCTCCCTATTGACATCTCAAGTCTTGGAGTTCCTGCAGTTGGGACTAGACAAGGGTCTCGGCTCCAGCACCCTGAAAGTACAAGTTTCAGCCCTGTCCGCCCTGACGGGGGTTAGGTGGGCACAAGACCCCCCCCCCCCCCCTCATCATTCAGTTCCAGAGGGCATGTCTCAAATTAAGACCTCCTAGGAAGCCTTCTTTCCCGGCCTGGGACCTATCGGTTGTTCTGGAGGCCCTATCTAAGGAGCCCTTCTTCCCACTAGAGAACATCTCCCTTTGGGATCTGACACTGAAAGTTACCTTTTTGATTGCGCTAACATCAGCAAGAAGGGTCTCCGAGATGCAAGCTTTGCTGGCCAAGGATCCATACCTGGTCATCTATCCAGACAGGGTAATCCTGAGAACTTCGGACCGCTTTATTCCCAAAGTTTCCACTTCAACCAAGAGATCAACCTGCCAGCACTTGTCACAGACCAGGGCGATCCTCACCCCCTGGACGTCAAGGGCAACATCCTGGAATACCTTTCAGCTTCCAAATCCATCAGGAAGTCTGAAAACCTATTGATAATCCCACACGGCTTTAGGAAAGGCCAAGCAGCCTCGGCTCGCACCATCGCTTCATGGCTGGTGAAGACCATCAAGAAGGCCTACTCACTTAGCACCATACAAGTTCCTGATGGCTTGAAGGCACACTCCACCAGGGCGGTGGCAACCTCATGGGCAGCCTATTGTAGGGTCTCGGCGGAAACCATCTGCAGGGTCGCCACCTAGTCCTCCAGGAACACCTTCATCTCTCACTATAAAGTAGAATCTGCACGCCTATCGACCGTAGATTTCGGAAAGTCCGTTATCCAAGCCAATTCTTCCATTCCTTGTCAATAAACTTGTCTTCTTGCATATTCCCACCCAGTCTGCGAGTTACTCCCCAAAGTGTATACTGCCATGATGCGACAGGAAAACGGAAAATTGTATACTTACCTTTCCGTAATTTTCCTTTCCTGACGCATCTACATGGCAGCATACATCGCCCACCCCTTTATTTTTTAAGGTGATTCATATATATACAGAGAATACTGGGGCGGGGGCCGTATCGTCATCTTATAGTTATGTGGTCCTATCAGGTTGTGGAGGCGGAGTCACAACCCAAAGTGTATGCTGCCATGAAGATGCGACAGGAAAGGAAAATTACAGAAAGGTAAGTATACAATTTTCTGTTTTTTCCCCACTGACCCGATGAATTTGTTTTAGCAGATGTTCCCTGAGACTTGAAAATTATTTCAAGGGTTCCTCTGGGGTGAAACATTTTATAAAGATTGTGCTAGCCCTCAAAACAATGCAGGGCCAGGAGCAGGAGATCCACTTGTTGGAAGGACAGAAAGATTGCAAAAAAAAAAAGGAGGATCAATGATCTTGAATCATGACCCTGAACCAAATGGCTTGAGTCTAGGAGACCGACATTGATGCATAGCAGTGAATGCAGGATGGATACTGTATCCTGAAGCCTAGGAAGAATATCAGCAGACAACTTCCTCAAATGCAGTCTTCTGAAATGGACAAAGCATCATCCTCCTCAAGGCGTGCAGAAGCAGCCAAAAAGGAAAATCAGAGACTCTGGGGGAGAGAATGAGCAGGCTGACAGTTTACTCAATAATCTGTGATACTGTGGCAAAAAAAAACTCCTCTTGTTAGGTAAGAGATATGGGGGCAATGCAGTCTCTGAAGAGGAAAATTACCTAATTTGAGAATCTCAGTCTGGGCTAGCAGAATTTCCCTAGAATGGATACAGTGCATACTTTGCTTAGCAGTTGGCTGTGCATGTGCTGGCAGGACTTCATAACCAACTCCCTTGTGTCTATGATCTGTCATAATGTGCCCCCCAATGCAGAGCAGAAGGGGTAAACCTTCTTTGACCAGTTACTGTAAGCAGAAGGGAGCCCAAGAACACCCAAAGATCACAGTGCCGTAAAAATAATATATATATATATATATATATATATATATATATATATATATATATAAATAATAATAATTAGGCAAGATATGAGACTGTGAAGTCAGTCCATATGTGTGCAGGTGCATGCAGAGTAGGGCCTGTCTGGAATAGAGGTTGCACAGGTGTCCTGAAGCGCCCAAGACTAAGCCTAGCAATCCCCAATGGTGCTAAATTTAAAACTGAGAACTAAGATGACCTGCCACCAGCTGTGGGCAAATGTGTCACAACCAGAGCTCCGGTTTTTAACCCCTTAGGGACTGGAGTGACAGCACTCTCAGCATAACAGAAAAAGAGGAAAGGCCACTTTCAGCAATCTTTTCCCTCCTGGTAGGCATACTCCCTAGGACTTCTTCAAGGATAAGGTTACTACAGCCAACAGTACCATGGCCCTGGACCTGGACCTATATAGTACTCTACAGCCAATTTATCACATTGTACTATGCCAAATTAATCTCCCAATGCAGGATCCAGTGCCCTGAGCAACGTTACAGGATAGCCCCATAATTTCTTCCTTGTGGGGTCTGAGTACAGTCTCCAAGGCTGGGCCAGGGAGTAACTGATCTGGAAGCTGCTAAAATTGTGCTCCAATGGTTCTGCACCAGCTAGGAGTATTAACTGTGTTTTTTTTTTTTTCCACTACAGTAAACAGTATGTCTATGAGCCTTTCCGAACAGCATCTTGGAGAGAGCACATCTCGACACCTTCACAGGAAACACTGCCGTAAAAACACCCCTTTAAATACAGCTGCTTCCACCATGCCATCAGTCATACACTCAAATTCCTGCGCCATGCTGGAAGATATAAGCAAAAAAACACAGAGCACCAGCGATTATATCAAAACACTTAATACACTAGGGAGGGGGGGGGGGGGGGGGAGTAGCTGTTGTCCTGAAAGGTTTATAGAAATACCGTTAAGTCTAACTAAGGTTTTCTCCCTTCACCTTTCAGGACAGCACCTTAGAGATAACCGAGAACTTACTTCAGGGTGGGACCACAACTTGTAAGACCTTCCTGCCAAAAGGTCCTCCTCAGAAACCAGGGCATCAGATTGAGATAAGCTGGATCTAGATGATGGAGATATCATTGACACAGAAGATCTTCCCTGACCGGTAGATCAGCATCCTGTCAGCAGGAGCTCACAAAGAAGAGAAAGCAGTAAAGAATACCTTGGGAAGATGGCTAAAGCAGGCTATCAAAGAAGCCTACCTGACATTAGGTAAAGAACCTCCGGAGGGGATAGTGCCCCACTCCACACGGGCAGTGGCAGCTTTGAGTAGAGAGGGCTGGTGCATCGCAGAAACAGATCTGTAAAGCAGCCACGGGTCCAGCTTCTCCACGTTTATAAAGGCATTCCAGGTTGGACCAGTCCTTTGGCAGGAAGGTTTTACAAGCTGTGGTCCCACCCTTAAGTTCTCAGTTATCGCCAGGGTGCTATCCTGAAAGGCGAAGGGAAAAAACCTTAGTTAAGACTTACTGGTAACGGTATTTCTATGAGCCTTTCAGAGTATTATGCGTTTTGATATATAATCGCAGGTTTTGTCTTTTGCTTATATCTTCCAGAAGGTTAGAGGAATTCTCATGTAAGACTGACGGCACGGTGGAAGCAGATGCATTTAAAGGGGCATTGTCACAGCAGTATTTCCTGAGATGGGGTGGCGCTGCGCTCATTTGACACTTCTCTCCAAGCAAAGAGACAATGTCAAGGTCATAGGCCTCATGCACAATGGACGTTATACAAACGCCAGTAGAATTAGCTAGAGAAAGCTGTACAATGAGTTTCGCAGCTTTTTTTTTTTTAAGCAAAACTTTACTCCCACAAAAGCTTATGGCTCAAAAACAATGATTAACACCAAATAGCCAGGTTTTAGCAGAGTTAGAGCCTTTTTTTCCAGCCAGAAAACACCACTGCCAAAAAACGCTGATAACAGCCTATGTGTACATGGACACATAGGATAACATGCTGGGGCGTTTACTGGCTACAGGGAAAAAAAAAAAAAGCCCAAAGCCAAAAACAGCAGCTGTAAAAATGTCAAGTGTGCATTAGGCCTTATACACACACCAGAAAAAAACGTTGGCTTGCTGGGAGTGAAAGGGGGTTATAATGCGCTGCCCTTAGAGCTTTGCCAGTGTTTTTATGAAGGTGGAAGCAAATCCCAAGGTTCTAGAATACAGAATCCTGTAATTCTGAATAATTCTGAGTAATTCTGAATAATTAGCAACACACACACACACAAACGCATCAAAACATTTTTTATATTTAACATTCTTCTAATTTATGCAAACAGGTTTATAGAAAATAAATGCATTTGTCTTTACAACTTTTAAAAAGAACAAAAAAAAAAAAATCATACTATTGGTATATACATACAAAAATGTTTACAGGGAACAGTAACTGCAAGTCTGTACATAGATTTACAATATAAAATGAACTCTACAATTGAAATTCACATTTATATTCAAATTGAAATGTTTTTACAGGATTATAGGAGGGACAGAAGTGAACAGAATTACTATACAAGGTATCAGAGTCTACCTCCTTATTTTTCATTGCTGCATTTTCATAGACAATGCCTTTTTATCACCAAGTTTTGATGAACATATAGTATATGAAACAGGACAACTGCAAATGATGCCCAACTCAATCACTTAAATCCATAAAATGTAGTTTTAGGGTTTCTGAAAGGTTAACAGACCTTTAATTCATACTACCTATTGAAGTAAAAGCCCTAAAAGCTGTGTTTAATGTTTGTGAAATTATACCCAAATATTTAAGCACCCTTTTAAGATGCACACAAGAGCTGAGCTTCTCTTAAAAGAAAACTCCAGAAATCATCTGTATTGCATACTTACATTGGTCCAGCCTGGCACAATGTAAGTATGCATATGTCATACCTGAAAGGCTGCTGGGGAAGCTGAAAAACACTGTAGTAGTCAGTGCTATTACAATGATAACTGCAATCTTCTTGGTCCTGTTTGGGCAGTTTTCCCTCTGTTTACTTGACACCACAACCATGGTTTATTTTAACTCCTGGCCGTATGCATATATAGTCTCTCGGCGGGTGGGCCTTAATTCTGAGAGGCCGAATATATGCGTACCTAAACATAAAAAAAAGCTGTGCCAACACCCTGTGCGCTCTCCGGCGGCTGACAGAAAGCTCCCGATCTCTACTTGCGATCAGGAGCTTTCTGATCATGCGACTGCTGTGACAGCCAATCACAGCACTCAAATGATCAGAAACTTCACCCCGCCTCCCAGCATCTGAAACACGTTAAAGGGCCAGGAGGCGCCAGCGCCAAGAGGTTAATGAATTAAAGACATTCTTTGACTGGAAGAGGTGGAGACTGTAACGTCACCACCCATCTTCTTCATCTCAGCCAATGCAAGTATGCAATACAAATAAATCCTGGAGTCAGCGTTAAACTGAGTCATGTACATCAGCAAAAAAGCAAATCAAAAATCCAGACAGAAGAAGTCAACGCACTCGTACCTCCTTTGCTGCTGCACTTTTGCTTTAATATTCAAATAGAATCTGCCATTACAATACCCATAAGAAACACCTTAGATGGAAGCGGATACCTAGTAGCGGATACCTATACCTAGCAACTGGGCTGCAAATTAGTTCTGCAATAGTGAAGCTGAACCTACTTGGATTCAATGCCTGTAAAGTCACTTAAAACTAGTATGTAGCATACCAATCAAATTGCTATCATCTGAAGCTTCAACAAAATATATCCTTTACATGTTTTCATTAAGGTTCATATAAAAAGTGGCTCATCATAAATGAGGAAGAAGAAATATGCCTACTGTAATTCCATTTATATCCTGCTACTAAATGAGCACCAACATTTAAACTGTATGCTGGTTAATGAGAAGTTCCAACAGAGAATAAGCTCTCATAAGCTGGTTACCTTCCTATTATACCATATCACTTGTGAATATTCGTGTACTGGTAGCTAAATTTTTTGGTTACTAGGCAAAATGAATGTGCCTGCCAAAAACGTCCCTTGACAGCTGGAGCTGGACAGCTTTAGTGTGAGGTGTTAAAAAAAAAAAAAAAAAAGCCGCCTGCTGCATCCTAGGTGCAGTTTTTAGCCAAATGTACTTTTCACAGGAGAAAATAGTGATGCACAAAAAATGTCCAGCACTAAAAATTGAATTGTACCTTATAGTGAAAAGTAGATATATCGGAACTATGAACCAACATTAGTTAGGAGACTTACAAACATTATACTTACAAATATTATCTTGCTTTGACAAGTTTCTGTGAGACAGAATATTTGGAAGGCTGGGGGAGCCACAAATTGCCCTTTCATGATAGCGCCTAAATACACTTGAAGGCAAATTTTTGCTGTCCATTTTTCTGCAGATGTCAAACAATTCAACAAATGCATTTTACCTATTCCACAGTGAGATGCACTTACCAAACAGCAAAGTCACCAAAGAGCTAAAGTAAGTTGGAGAAACATCAGACAACCCAACACGGATGTTTCAATTTTGCTTAGATGCCAAAATGCACAATTTTGTATGAGTTTTCAAGTCTGCCCCAGTCATTGCAAGGTAATAATATGATGCAGAGAATGACAGCAGCATACATTAAAGTGTACGTGAATGCTACAGATTATATGTAGTATACTGTTAGCAAAAAAAAAAAAAATGTAAATACCTTTTTAAAATCTGCTCTGATCACATTATGCAGAAGCCATGACAATCACTCTCCAGCTGCAATTGCCTATACGTTTTCAGTGCTCCCTCCTCTCTCTCTTGCACCTGCTCTATTACACAGGAGCTTCTGCATCACAGACTTGAAATAAGGCATTTATATAGATTTTTACCAGCACTATAACGCATAGTTAGAAAGAACGGGAATATAAGTGGTTTTAGGCATATTTATATGTAGCCTTTATTTCCACTTTAAACTCCTCCTGCTACAAATCCAAGACAGAGTGATGCAACTAGAGTTTGTGAAGATCAGAATCCAATAAAGACTATCAAATTCGCCAAGAACTAATAGGGACATTAATTCTTGGTGTCCTGAACTGATAGATTTTGCTACTGCATGGCTTTGTTTGCTTACAGTAACAAACATGGAAAGAAAAGCAGTCTTGCAGAATTTCTAGTTACAGAAACTTTTGGGGTTGTTCATATGCCAGCATCTTAAAAAAATCCTCAGCCATATCAGTTTGGACCTGGTTAATGGAAGAAAGTTCTGCTGCTCTTTTTTGTTTAGTAACAGATTTCTCATGAACAGCGTATAGATATATAAATTTCCAGTCTCCGGCAGCTTTGGAGACATAGCATTCAATGTATAATTTGATATACAACTGTAATGTAGCAAATAAGCAAAATGGCCCTATAGAAGTATTCATTTCCAAATTTGAATGCCATCAGGAACATTAATTGCTTATTGATACAAGATCTCCAGTGAGCCTAAACATTAACCTTGACGCTGGGCGCATGCATATATGCGGCTGCTCAGCAGGTGGGCCTTAACGCAGAGTAGCCATATATATGCGGCCTTGTTAAAACAACTTACCATGCTGAGAGCGCTTTCCCTGCACGGTAGCCAGCGGGCATTGGTAAGCTCCCGATGCATACTTGCATATTCCCCACTGGAGCACAGGAAACCCAGATTGTCAGCTTGTGCAGGCATTCCCCATGTCTCAGTCTCTGCTGTCTTTGCTTCTACTTAGCCACAGCTGTAAGTGAGGCAGAGGTACTGATTAGCACATAAACCAGGAGGCAGCCAGTCAATGCCTCTGCCTCATGGAGAACTGCAGCAAACAGGCAGTAAAGTCAGCGGCCAACAGGACCAGGACACTTAGGCTACCTTCACACGGGGGCGGGCGTCGGCGGTAAAGTGGCGATATTTTTTGCGGCACTTTACCGTCGTTTTAGCGGAATTATTTGGATGCTAGCACTTATAACCCCCGCTAACGTCCGAAAAAGGCTTAAAACCTCAAGTACAGCATTTACCAAACCGAAACAATAATAGACCTCAATGATTACACTTTTAGCTGAAGTGGGGTGAAGGGCTGCATACACCACAAGAAACTGAGTCAAGAGCTTTGAAATGGTACAAAAGGTTTAGTATATAAATATTAACTTAAAATTTGCAAAACAAGCCTAATCATAATATTTTTACAGTTAGAAAATATATGATTGGTAGAAACTAATAAAGTTAAAAAGGAGAACGGCAACATGGGTGGGGGCCTGAGGGAGGGAAGAGGACAGTAGGTAAAATTGTGCTTAGCTTTCTCTCTATATTTAGAGGCCTAAAATTTCAGGTCCACAAGTTCTGTTGGTTGAAATTTCCATCCTATACCTTTGATATTAGGCCCAATTGGGCAGATGGTGAAGCAGGAAACAGAACTTAGATGTTGGTCAGATTAGGACACCATACTCTTATACACCTGCTCTGCAAGTCCATAACAGCTTCTATTTTCACAGCCTGGTAGATCAGAGTTTCTGCTTTAGTAGGGAAGAAACTACTAGAAAGACTTGGGCAGGTCATCAGTCACTACAATTTCTTCCAACTGTTCAGACTGAGTAGCATGTAAAGAAACAAATGTACATCCATACTCATGTAATATAAAAGCATGTCAGCTTATACTATTTCTGCTCTTCTTGAACAACTTCATTAACTGTCGGAATCTTTCTTCCACCTGCAATAAAAATTAAAAATTTTAAAATGAGAAGTCTTGCCTGAAAGAAGAAACATGTACACCCCAAAACATTATACAAAATGGTAAATTCATAATACATTGCAGTAAAATGCTAAGAACTGGTTCCATACAAATACCTGTATGTAGTTTTAATCATGATTGATGGGTAATGCTATTTTTATGTAAATGCCAGAGCTAATTTTTTTACAACTTTCATGAAATAGTTAATTGCTTTTTGATAAAATAAAATAATTTTAAAAACAACAAATTTGAATACTTTTCTTGGCTGCTAAAAAAAAAAAAAAAAAAACAGTGAGGGAATTTTCCCATTTTGAAAGAAGAAACATGTAGATCTCCCCCACAACAAGCATATTCCCATGTACCACAATAGCTAGTGGCACAATTGCCATCTGCACTGCAGAGAGGGGAGGGCAGTAAAATTAAAAAGTACCAGATATACTCGAGTATAAGCCGAGTTTTTCAGCACATTTTTTTGTGCTGAAAATGCCCCCCTCGGCTTATACTCGAGTCAAGCACTGTTCTGCAGCAGAGAATGACATTTTCCAAACCAACTTTGGGCCAATTGGTGCTAGGAACCCAACATTTGGTATGGGGATATGGGGCCCCAAAGTTGGTTTGGAAAATGTCAAGAACTTTTCTGCAGCAGAGAATGACATTTTCCGAACCGACTTTGGGCCCAGAGATTTGGTGCTAGGAACCAGAAATTTGGTGTGCAAACCCAGTGGAACCAGCACTATAACATCCAAAGCTGGGGTTCCTAGCACCAAGTGGCCCCAAGATACGAGGCCCCAAAGTCGGTTCGGAAAATGTCATTCTCTCATTGGATATTTTGTAGTGCGGTTTCCACTGGGTTTGCACACCAAATTTTGGGTTCCTAGCACTAAGTGGCTCCGAGATACGGGGCCCCAAAGTCAGTCAATTGTGTCCATCTGCAGCAATGTCATTTCGGGACCCTTTGGGTCCAGAGACCCCAAATTTTGGCTGCAGCTAGGGGCATCTAGAAACCCTTAACTACTAAGTTTGAAGTTCGGGGGACCTATGGCTGCAAATGGACACAGTGAGACATGCAAATGGGCATTGTTGACCCTCTTTTCCACTTACAGTAGCTGTGCATTTCTCACCTTATACTTATACTCGAGTCAATACGTTTTCCCAGTTTTTTGTGGTAAAATTAGGTGCCTCGGCTTATATTCGGGTCGGCTTATACTACTGCAACAAAGCCGCTCATCAGTACCCACAGTGTCACCCATCAGTGCCCACAATCAGTGCCTCAACAGTGCTGCACCTCAGTGCCACCTTATCTGTCCCCATCCGTGCCACCTTATCTGTCCCCATCCGTGCCACCTTATCTGTCCCCATCCGTGCCACCTTATCTGTCCCCATCAGTGCCTCAACAACAGTGCTGCACCTCAGTGCCACCTATCGGTCCCCCCATCCGTGCCACCTTATCGGTCCCCCCATCCGTGCCACCTTATCGGTCCCCCCATCCGTGCCGCCTTATCGGTCCCCCCATCCGTGCCGCCTATCGGTCCCCCCATCCGTGCCGCCTATCGGTCCCCCCATCCGTGCCGCCTTATCGGTCCCCCCATCCGTGCCGCCTTATCGGTCCCCCCATCCGTGCCGCCTATCGGTCCCCCCATCCGTGCCGCCTATCGGTCCGCCCACCAGTGCAGCCTATCAGTGCCCACCAGTGCAGCCTATCAGTGCCCACCAGTGCAGCCTATCAGTGCCCACCAGTGCAGCCTATCAGTGCCCACCAGTGCAGCCTATCAGTGCCCACCAGTGCAGCCTATCAGTGCCCACCAGTGCAGCCTATCAGTGCCCACCAGTGCAGCCTATCAGTGCCCACCAGTGCAGCCTATCAATGCATATCAATGAAGGAGAAAAATTACCTGTTTGCAAAATTTTATAACAATTAAACATGATTTTTTTATTTTTATTTTGCATCTTTTTTTGTTTGTTTAGCAAAAAATTAAAATCCCAGCTGTAATTAAATACCACCAAAAGAAAGCTCTATTTGTGGGGAAAAAATGATAAAAATGTCATTTTGGTACAGTGTTGTATGACCAAGCAATTGTCATTCAAAGTGCGTCAGCATTGAAAGCTGAAAATTGGTCTGGGCAGGAGGGGGGTTTAAGTGCCCAGTAAACAAGTGGTTAAGGTAAATTAACCCTTTAAAAGATTATTTTTTTTTTTTTTTAACCACTTAAGCAATATTTTTTACTTTTTGCTATAATAAAATAGGGGATAGTTTTATGGCATTTTTTTATAAAAAAAATTTTTTTTACTAGTAATGGCGGCGATCAGCAATTTTTATTGTGACTACGACATTATGGAGGACACGTTGAACAATTTTGACACATTTTTGGGACCATTGGCATTAATACAGCGATCAGTGCCATTAAAAATGCATTGATTACTGTAAAAATGTCACTGGCAGTGAAGGGGTTAACCACTAGGGGGCAGTGTAGGGGTTAAGTTTGACCTATGTTTTTTTTTTTTTTACTGTAGGGGGGGCATGGCTTTGCGTGTGACATCACTGATAGTCTTTCCCTATGACAGGGAACAAACGATCAGTGACATCCTCACTAGGAAGCACAGAGAGAGGTTTGTTTACACTCACCTCTCCCCTTTCTTCAGCTCTGTGACCCGATTGCAGGACATCGGCGGCAATTGGGTCCGCAGGGACTCCGGCCACGGAGCTCAGGACTGGGTCACGAGCGCGCGAACCACGGCTGGGCTCTTAAAGAGCAACATACCTGTACGTGCTTGTGCCCAGCCATGCCATGCCATTCTGACGACGTATATGTGCAGGAGGCGGTCCTTAACCACTTTCAGACCGGACCATTATGCAGCCTAAAGACCAGAGGACTTTTTACAATTTCGCACTGCACTGGTTTAACTGGTAATTACGCGGTCATGCAATGTTGTACCCAAACGAAATTTGCGTCCTTTTCTTCCCACAAATAGAGCTTTCTTTTGATGGTATTTGATTGCCTCTGCGATTTTTATTTTTTTGCGCTATAAACGGAAAAAGACCGAAAATTTTGAAAAAAAATGATATTTTCTACTTTTTGTTATAAGAAAAATCCAATAAACTCAATTTTAGTCATACTTTTAAGCCAAAATGTATTCAGCCACATGTATTTTGTAAAAAAAATGTCAATAAGCGTATATTTATTGGTTTGCGCAAAAGTTATAGCGTCTACAAACTAGGGTACATTTTCTGGAATTTACGCAGCTTTTAGTTTACGACTGCCTATCTCATTTCCTGAGGTGCTAAAATGGCAGGGAAGTACAAAACCCCCCCAAATGACCCCATTTTGGAAAGTAGACACCCTAAGGAAATTGCTAAGAGGCATTTTGAGCCCATTGAATATTTTATTTTTTTGTCCCAAGTGATTGAATAATGACAAAAAAAAAAAAAAAAAAAAAAAAATGTTTACAAAAAGTTGTCACTAAATGATATATTTCTCACACATGCCATGGGCATATGTGGAATTACACCCCAAAATATATTCTGCTGCTTCTTCTGAGTACGGGGATACCACATGTGTGGGACTTTTTGGGAGCCTATCCGTGTACGGGACCCCGAAAGCCAAGCACCGCCTTCAGGATTTCCAAGGGTGTAAATTTTTGATTTCACTCCTCACTACCTATCACTACCTATCACAGTTTTGAAGGCCATAAAATGCCAAGATGGCACAAAACCCCCCCAAATGACCCCATTTTGGAAAGTAGACACCCCAAGCTATTTGCTGAGTGGCATGTTGAGTCCATGGAATATTTTATATTTTGCCACAAGTAGCGGGAAAAATGACAAACTTTTTTTTTTTTTTGCCCAAAGTTGTCACTAAATGATATATTTCTCACACATGCCATGGGCATATGTGGAATTACACCCCAAAATAAATTCTGCTGCTTCTTCTGAGTACGGGGATACCACATGTGTGGGACTTTTTGGGAGCCTATCCGTGTACGGGACCCCGAAAACCAAGCACCGCCTTCAGGATTTCTAAGGGTGTAAATTTTTGATTTCACTCCTCACTACCTATCACTACCTATCACAGTTTTGAAGGCCATAAAATGCCAAGATGGCACAAAACCCCCCCAAATGACCCCATTTTGGAAAGTAGACACCCCAAGCTATTTGCTGAGTGGCATGTTGAGTCCATGGAATATTTTATATTTTGCCACAAGTAGCGGGAAAAATTACAAACTTTTTTTTTTTTTTTTTTTTTTGCCCAAAGTTGTCACTAAATGATATATTTCTCACACATGCCATGGGCATATGTGGAATTACACCCCAAAATAAATTCTGCTGCTACTTCTGAGTACGGGGATACCACATGTGTGGGACTTTTTGGGAGCCTATCTGTGTACGGGACCCCGAAAACCAAGCACCGCCTTCAGGATTTCCAAGGGCGTAAATTTTTGATTTCACTCCTCACTACCTATCACTACCTATCACAGTTTTGAAGGCCATAAAATGCCAAGATGGCACAAAACCCCCCCAAATGACCCCATTTTGGAAAGTAGACACCCCAAGCTATTTGCTGAGAGGCATGTTGAGTCCATGGAATATTTTATATTTTGCCACAAGTAGCGGGAAAAATTACAAACTTTTTTTTTTTTTTTGCCCAAAGTTGTCACTAAATTATATATTGCTCACACATGCCATGGGCATATGTGGAATTACACCCCAAAATATATTCTGCTGCTTCTCCTGAGTATGGGGATACTACATGTGTGGGAATTTTTGGGAGCCTATCCGTGTACGGGACCCCGAAAACCAAGCACCGCCTTCAGGATTTCTAAGGGCGTAAATTTTTGATTTCACTCCTCACTACCTATCACAGTTTTGAAGGCCATAAAATGCCCAGATGGCACAAAACCCCCCCAAATGACCCCATTTTGGAAAGTAGACACCCCAAGCTATTTTATGAGAGGCATGGTGAGTATTTTGCAGCTCTCATTTTTTTTTGAAAATGAAGAAAGAAAAGGAAAAAAAATTTTTTTTTTTTTTTTTCAATTTTCAAAACTTTGTGACAAAAAGCGAGATCTGCAAAATACTCACCATACCTCTCAGCAAATAGCTTGGGGTGTCTACTTTCCAAAATGGGGTCATTTGGGGGTATTTTGTGCCATCTGGGCATTCCATGGCCTCTGAAACTGTGATAGGCAGTGAGGAGTGAATTCACAAATTCACACCCTTAGAAATCCTGAAGGTGGTGCTTGGTTTTTGGGGCCCCGTACGTGGCTAGGCTCCCAAAAAGTCCCACACATGTGGTATCCCCGTACTCAGGAGAAGCAGCAGAATGTATTTTGGGGTGTAATTCCACATATGCCCATGACATGTTTGAGCAATATATCATTTAGTGACAACTTTGTGCAAAAAAAAAAAAAAAATAATAATAATTATTATTTTTCCCGCAACTTGTGTCAAAATATAAAATATTCCATGGACTCGACATGCCTCTCAGCAAAAAGCTTGGGGTGTCTACTTTCCGAAATGGGGTCATTTGGGGGGTTTTGAACTGTCCTGGAATTTTATGCACAACATTTAGACGCTTATGTCACACATTACCCACTCTTCTAACCACTTGAAGACAAAGCCCTTTCTGACACTTTTTGTTTACATGAGAAAATAATTTTTTTTTGCAAGAAAATTACGTTGAACCCCCAAACAATATATATTTTTTTAAAGCAAAGGCCCTACAGATTAAAATGGTGGGTGTTTCATTTTTTTTTTTCACTCAGTATTTGCGCAGCGATTTTTCAAACGCATTTTTTTGGGAAAAAACACACTTTTTTAAATTTTAATGCACTAAAACACACTATCTTGCCCAAATATTTGATGAAATAAAAAATTAGATCTTAGGCCGAGTACATAGATACCAAACACGACATGCTTTAAAATTGCGCAGAAACGTGCAGCGGTGACAAACTACATACATTTTTAAAAGCATTTAAACGCCTTTACAGGTTACCACTTTAGATTTACGGAGGAGGTCTACTGCTAAAATTACTGCCCTCGATCTGACCTTCGCAGTGATACCTCACATGCATGGTGCAATTGCTGTTTACATATGACGCCAGACCGACGCTTGCGTTCGCCTTTGCGCGAGAGCAGGGGGGGACAGGGGTGCTTTTTTTTTTTTTTTTTTTTTTTTTATTATTGATTTTGCTTTTTTATTTTATTTTTCAACTGTTCCTTTCATTTATATATATTTTTTATCATTTTTATTGCTATCTCAGGGAATGTAAATATCCCCTATGATAGCAATAGGTAGTGACAGGTACTCTTTTTTGAAAAAATTGGGGTCCATTAGACCCTAGATCTGTCGTCTGCCCTCAAAGCATCTGACCACACCAAGATCGGTGTGATAAAATACTTTCCCAATTTCCCAATGGCGCTGATTATATCCGGCGAAATATAAGTCATGAAATGCTCGTAGCTTCCGGTTTCTTAGGCCATAGAGATGATTGGAGCCATTCTGGTCTCTGATCAGCTCTATGGTCAGCTGGCGGAACCACCGGCTGCATTCTCAGGTTCCCTGTTGGGACAGGAGAGCCAGAGAAAACCATGGAAGACGGTGGGAGGGGGGGGGGCATTCCCTCCCACTGCTTGTAAAAGCAGTCTAGAGACTAATTAGCCACTAGGATTGCTTTTACATGAAAGCCGACCGCTGGCTGAAAAGAATGATACCAAGATAATGCCTAATCCTGCCGGCATCATTCTGGTATAACCACTCAAAGTCCAGCAACATACCAGTACGTTGCTGGCCCTTGTTTGGCATATATTGTAATCTTTTTTTTCATGCAGCCTGTGGGCTGAACGAAAAAAAAAGATTGATCGGTGGGTATGCCCACCATTAGAACCTCCCTTCATCCACCCACTTCTAATGATGGGCATACATGCACCATTTTGTTTTTAACTGTGGTGGTGAAATCACCTCCAACAGCGCTGGAGTCACGGATTTATGTATCGTGGGAGCAAGCGCTGTTGCTGTCAAGATAAATAAATCCGCGCTGCAGCTGAATGGCGTACCTGCTAAGCAAATTATGGTTAACAATAAAACAAAGTAACATTATAGTATAACAGTAAGATTTACCATACCTGCAAAGCAAATACCAAAAAAAACATAGTAAAAAATAAAACATTTTTTAATGCAACCTGTGCCTAAAATATATATATGCCGAAGCATGGGGGCATCCTCCCGCAAAAAAGTTATGCCGCGTACACGCGGTCGGAATTTTCCACGGGCAAGCCTCCGTCGGAATTTCAACCGTATGTAGGCGGCATTAGGAGCAAATCGCTCCTCCGCCCTCTGCTGCCCCCATGCTTCGGCATATATGCTCTTTTTTTTTTTAACTGTGGTGGTGAAATCACCTCCTACAGCGTTGGAGTCACGGCTTTATGTATCGTGGGAGCAAACGCTGTTGCTGTCAAGATAGATAAATCCGCGCTGCAACTGAATGGCGTACCTGAAAACAAAAAAAATGGTTAACAATAAAACATTGCAGAATAGAATACAGTAAAAAGGAGAACAATAGAGAGAGAATAGAGAGAAAGAGAACAATAAAACAACTATTTTTGTTTTTTTTATTTTATATTTTTTTTGTTTTATTTTTTACTTTTTTTTTTTAAACTTTTGTTTGTAACTGTAACAGTTCTAACGGAACTGTTGTAACGGTTCCATCGGTTTTGGTCTCAAAATGCGATGGCATTCTTGAGAACGTGTGCCTAGTCTGTGCAATGCTGTACCCTACGCTAATACTCAACTAGTGTATGGTAGCGTTCGAAACATTCACCGATGCAAAGACCAGGATTGTCAGGACAGCGGGGACAATAATAGCGGGTGTCACGCCTAAATCCGCGCTTTCTGCAGACACTACATTTTCTTTGGGGGGCTTGTTGGGTAGGGGTACTCGGGAGGACATAAATAAAATGCCGCTCATGCAGCCGGCTAACTGCATTTGGTTGGGGAATGTGAGGCGGAGCACCGTCTGGAAACAGAAGGGCTCCGATGATCTCTTCCTGGAATTTAAGGAAGGATCCAGTACGTCCTGAAGCTCCGTATAGCACATGAGCATTCAGCAAAGCCAATTGGAAAAGGTAAATAGACACTTTTTTTTACCAGCGTCTAGCCTTACGGGCAACTAGGTACGGCGCCAACAACTGGTCGTTGAGGTCCACCCCTCCCATGTTTTGGTTGTACTCGTGGACACAGAGGGGTTTCGTCACAACACCAGCCGCCGTAGTAATTTGGACCGTCGTGTCTGCATGAAGGGAGGTAAGAACGAAAACATTCTTATTATCCCTCCACTTCATAGCGAGCAAGTTATTACACTTCAAGCAGGCTCTCTCCCCCAGCCTAAGACGGGACTCTACAAGCCGCTGGGGAAAGCCCCGGCGATTAGGTCGCACGGTGCCACATGCTCCAATCTGATGATCAAACAAATGACTAAACAGTGGCACGCTCGTGTAATAATTATCCACGTACAAGTGGTACCCCTTTCCGAATAAGGGTGACACCAAGTCCCACACAATCTTGCCAGCGCTCCCTATGTAGTCAGGGCAGTTTGTCGGCTCTATGTGGCTATCTTTGCCCTCATAAACCATAAATTTACATGTATAGCCTGTGGCCCTGTCACAGAGCTTATACATCTTGACCCCGTATCTGGCACGCTTGCTGGGAAGGTATTGTTTGAATGACAAGCGGCCAGTAAACTTAATCAGGGACTCGTCAACGCAGACAACTTGATGGGGAGTAAACAAGTCTGCAAAACGTTGGTTGAAATGGTTTATGAGGGGCCGAATTTTATAGAGCCGATCGTATGCAGGGTCTCCACGAGGACGACAGAGTTCATTGTCGTTGAAGTGCATGAACCGCAAAATCTGTTCGTATCGTGCCCTGGACATGGAGGCAGAGAACACGGGCATATGGTACATTGGCTCAGTGGACCAATATGAACGCAACGTACCCATTTTAACTATGCCCATGATGAGGGAAAGGCCCAGAAAGATCTTAAATTCGGGGACCGTAATTGGTCTCCAATCTCTGGCAAGGGTGGACAACTGGGGATTAGCAGCGATGTGTTGACCAGCGTACAAATTGGTTTGGTCCACAATAGATCTATAGAGATCTTCGGTGAAAAACAGCGAAAAAAAATCAAGTGACGTAAAATCAGCTGTTTCCACCTGAATACCGGGTTGGCCAGTGAATGGGGGAAGTACGGGTTCTGCAGAAGTGGTGGGCACCCAATCAGGATTGGCAAATTCTGCAGGAAGGGCACTATGGGCACGACGGGCCTGTCTTTGTCGTCTTCTTGGTGGCAGCGGGACACTACTTGTGCTTGCCACCTCGCCAGCTGAAACTGCACTTATGGGACTCGCCACGTCACCACGTGATACTGCAGTGCTGGTTTGACTACGTCCAGGGTGTACTAGGCCGCTGGTGCTTGCCTGTTCACCAGAAGGAATAGCGGCTCTAGTACGTCTCTGCCTCCTACGAGCGACCTGCGGTTCCTGCACCTCAACAACAGAAGAAGGAGTTTGGGGTCTGGTACGCCTGACCTTAGCAGGGACCACAACTCCGCCGTCAGAGCTATCTGTCATGGAGCCGCTGTCGTCTACTGGGTCGTATTCTGAGCCTGATTCTGACAGATGAGTGACCTCCTCTTCACTATCTGTCATGCTCAGAAACAAGTAGGCCTGTTCACTAGTGTACGTTTGACTTGCCATTTTGGGCTCTAAATTTAGTAGTACACTAGTGAGACTCACAGGAAAAAAAAAAGCTCCTGACTGTTAGCGACTGAATCAAAACGCTACCAAAAAACTGTAAGCGATCGCAGGGATCAGGCCTGACTCTGCGAACGCTGCAGTTATGTGTGCTTAGTGTTTTGTAAGTGACAGTGATCGATCGATACTGCACTTGGGTGGGCTGGGCGGAGGGGGAAAACGCAGGTGCTAGCAGGTATCTGGGCTGATCCCGCTAACAATGCGTTTTTGGGAACCCTAAACAGCTGGGGACGCTAGTATAGATCTGATCAGATCAGATATCGATCTGTTCAGATTCTATACCACTAAGGGAGGTGTATGCTGCGTGCGTGGGTGTTTGCGGTACTGGCACTAACCCGACGCTGCCTGGGGCGACGCAGACCCTATTTGACTCTAAAACCTTACTTATATCACCCGCCGGGCGATCAGGGGGTTAAACCTTTATTAGGTAATAAACGGCGGGTGCCCTGAAACTATAAAAAATAAACTAACTGACCAGCGTCACCCGTAACAGTTATATGGTGATCACTGGTGAAAGGGTTAACTAGGGGGCACTCAAGGGGTTAAAACCTTTAGTAGGTAGTATATGGGGGGTCCCTGACCCTATAAAACGCTGCGGCAAACCTAAATACCTACCTCCCTAACTAGCGTCAACTGTGACACTAATACAGCGATCAAAAAAACGATCGCTTAGTGACACTGGTGACGGGGGGTGATCACGGGGTTAAACCTTTATTAGGGGGGGTTCCTAGACCTAAAGGGGGCTAAATCTAACTGCCCTAACAGTTATTAGGGTCACAATGCACCAATGCAGTTAACAGTAAAAAAAAAAAAAAAAAAAAAAAAAAACTGCTTTGGTGTCACTGTGACAGGGGGTGCAGGGGGGCAATCGGGGGGGGGGGGCTGGGGTGTGTAAAGTGTGCCTAGAATGTTCTACTGTTAGTGTAGTGTAGTGTAGGTGTAGTGTTGTGCAACTCACGTGTCTTCTCTCCTCGGCGTCGGTTCGAAAAGACCGCCACGAGGAGAGATGACCTCACTTCCTCTAGCTCTGTACACAATACAGAGCCAGGGGAAGCATTCCATTGGCTGGGAGCGATCGCGAGGGGGGGGGCACGAATGAGTGCCCCCCCCCTCATCTCCGATCCCTCCCCCAATGTCCCGGACAATTTACAGACACGGGGGCGGGCCCGATCGGCCCCCCACCCGCGTCTGTTAGGGATGACATCACTTCCTCTAGCCCTGTTTACATGACGGGGCTAGAGGAAGTGTTTCATTGGCTGGGAGCGATCGCGAGGGGGGGGCCACGAATGAGTGGCCTCCCCCTCATCTCCGATCGCTCCCCCAACGATGCCGACCGCCGCAGGCACCGGGGGGGGGCCCGATCGGGCCCCCCACCCGCAGACAGGTAGGGACGTATATATACGCCCTCCTGCCTGTACGTGCCATTCTGTCGACGTATATCGTCGTGCGGCGGTCGGCAAGTGGTTAAGTGGTTAAACATGCAATGTCATGAAAAGAAATGTCTACATATACTCTTCAAAAAAGTAATCTAAAACTGGCTATACAATACAATCCTCTTTAAATTCACCAACAACTATGCAGTTCAAGGGCCTACCTCACTGGATTGGATATAAAGGCCCATGTGTTGCATAGTTGTTACATTTAAAGGAGATTGTGCAGTTTTACTATAAGATTTTAGGCCAACTATAAGCAGTTTTACTCATATCCCTTATAACGTGAGGGCAGTCAATAGGCAAAAGCATGACCCATTAGCTTGAAAAACTTTTTTTATAGCGCTTCATAATTTAAACTGATGTAAAATCAGTACATCAATGGATCAAAGTTATTTATTTATTTTATACAACATAGGAAATTTTAATACAAACTATTAAAAAAACAAAAACACACACAGGAAATTAGGATATATGGTTGTCATCACACTTACCTGCACAATTCAACTATAAGCCATGGTTCACATTGGTGCGATTTGCCATGCAATTTGACTTTAGCATGACAAGTCGCAAGACACAATGAAATGAGGTTTAAATTGCACTGATCTGTGGCTTTGAAATCGCACTGAAGTATCGCGATTTCAAAGCCGCACTGATGGGAATCAGGGCTAAGGGGTTGATTTAGTAAAACTGGAGAGTGCAAAATCTGGTGCAGTTCTGCATAGAAACCAAATCAGCTTCCAGGTATTTCTGTCAAAGCTTAATTGAACAAGCTGAAATTGGAAGCGGATTAGCTACCATGCACAGCTGCACCAGATTTTGTACTCTCCGGTTTTAGTAAATCTCCTAAAAAAAGTCATGGGTGGGTCATGTTGTTGGAATAGTCAATATTGCTAAAAATTCAAGCACAAGATGTCTATACGCTTTACATACCTGATGTGGATATTTACTCATCCTCGATGCCAAGGCAACAAACGTTTTTCGATTTGGTCCATGTTGTTGACATTCCAATAGAATGTCACGATCCTCATTTCTGGGAAAAACAGATTAACACACTAATAATTTCTATACAAATATTTACAAAATGATACAGATACACATTGTATAAACACATATTTTGCATTTTTTAAATGGGTCTGGTACCTAGCTCTATAAAAGAAATGTCTGTCACCACATTATAATGTAAAGCCCCTTTTAAAAGAGGAAGTAAAGCCTCCTCACAAAAAAAAAAAAAACGGAACCTGCAAGGCAAATTCATAATGAGCTAGTATGCATAGCATACTAGCTCATTATGAATAACTTACCTGAGAACGAAGCCCCCGAAGTGGTCCTCATCCACGACCTTCTCCGGCGCCATCAATACCGGAGTGACTTCCGGGTCTCGCCGCTCCAGCGCTGTGATTCGCTGGAGCGGCGATGACGTCGCATGCGCAGGAAAGCGGCATATCGCCGTGAACTTGGCATGCGCAGTGCGCCGCTGTCTACGGTGCATGCGCCGTAGACAGCGATGCCCCTTTTTTTCTAAATACCTCCTAAACCATGTAGGTTTAGGAGATATTTATTGGACCTACAGGTAAGCCTTAATCTAGGCTTACCTGTAGGTCAAAGTGGTTTGTAAGGGTTTACAACCACTTTAAAACCCAAGTAAAGTTACATGTTATCCGATTGCCGACCCCTGTCAGCATATATACGTCGGCAGAATGGCACGGCTGGGCAAAGTAACGTACCGGTACGCTACTTTGAATTTCCCGCAATGCGCGTGCCCTGCCGCGAGCTCCGTGACTGTGTCCGCGGGACTTGATCGCCGCCGGGATACCCGCGATCGTGTCACGGAGCTGAAGAACGGGGAGATGCCGATGTTACGTAGTTGGGTTGAAAAAAAAAAGACAAGTCCATCCAGTTCAACCACAAAAAAAAAAAAAATAATATCATACAATCCCATATACCCCATTCTATACCCACAGTTGATCAAGAGGAAGGAAAAAAAAAAAACAGCAGCGCATGCTCCAATTTGCTAAAGTGTTATGTTAGTACTAGGGGTGCAACGGATCAAAAAACTCACGGATCGGATCGATCCTCGGATCAGAGTCACGGATCGGATCATTTTTGGGATCAGCAAATAATAATTGAATTTGCAAAAACCTGCGAAAATCCCGCCACCATATAGTCCCCACTGTAATATACACGTCATCTCCCCCACTGTAATATCCACATCCTCTCCCCCACTGTAATATTGTCTGAGTATGGCAGAGTACTGGCAGGGTACGGCAGAGTACTGGCAGGGTACGGCAGAGTACTGGCAGGGTACGGCAGAGTACTGGCAGGGTACGGCAGAGTACTGGCAGGGTACGGCAGAGTACTGGCAGGGTACGGCAGGGTACGGCAGAGTACTGGCAGGGTACGGCAGAGTACTGGCAGGGTACGGCAGAGTACTGGCAGGGTACGGCAGAGTACTGGCAGGGTACGGCAGAGTACTGGCAGGGTACGGCAGAGTACTGGCAGGGTACGGCAGAGTACTGGCAGGGTACGGCAGAGTACTGGCAGGGTACGGCAGAGTACTGGCAGGGTACGGCAGAGTACTGGCAGGGTACGGCAGAGTACTGGCAGGGTACGGCAGGGTACTGGCAGGGTACGGCAGGGTACTGGCAGGGCACTGGCAGAGTACTGGCAGAGTACGGCAGAGTACTGGCAGGGTACGGCAGAGCACTGGCAGGGTACGGCAGAGCACTGGCAGGGTACGGCAGAGCACTGGCAGAGCACTGGCAGGGTACGGCAGAGCACTGGCAGGGTACGGCAGAGCACTGGCAGGGTACGGCAGAGCACTGGCAGGGTACGGCAGAGCACTGGCAGGGTACGGCAGAGCACTGGCAGGGTACGGCAGAGCACTGGCAGGGTACGGCAGAGCACTGGCAGAGCACTGGCAGGGTACGGCAGAGCACTGGCAGGGTACGGCAGAGCACTGGCAGGGTACGGCAGAGCACTGGCAGAGCACTGGCAGGGTACGGCAGAGCACTGGCAGGGTACGGCAGAGCACTGGCAGAGCACTGGCAGGGTACGGCAGAGCACTGGCAGGGTACGGCAGAGCACTGGCAGGGTACGGCAGAGCACTGGCAGGGTACGGCAGAGCACTGGCAGGGTACGGCAGAGCACTGGCAGGGTACGGCAGAGCACTGGCAGGGTACGGCAGAGCACTGGCAGGGTACGGCAGAGCACTGGCAGGGTACGGCAGAGCACTGGCAGGGTACGGCAGAGCACTGGCAGGGTACGGCAGAGCACTGGCAGAGTACGGCAGAGCACTGGCAGAGTACGGCAGAGCACTGGCAGGGTATCGCAGAGTATTGGCTGGGTAATGCAGAGTATCGCAGAGTATTGCTGGGTACTGCAGAGTATATGCAGAGTATATGCTGGGTAATGCAGAGTATCGCAGAGTATATGCTGGGTAATGCAGAGTATCGCAGAGTATATGCTGGGTAATGCAGAGTATCGCAGAGTATATGCTGGGTAATGCAGAGTATCGCAGAGTATATGCTGGGTAATGCAGAGTATCGCAGAGTATATGCTGGGTAATGCAGAGTATCGCAGAGTATATGCTGGGTAATGCAGAGTATCGCTGAGTATATGCTGGGTAATGCAGAGTATCGCAGAGTATATGCTGGGTAATGCAGAGTATATGCTGGGTAATGCAGAGTATATGCTGGGTAATGCAGAGTAGCAGAGTATATGCTGGGTAATGCAGAGTAGCAGAGTATATGCTGGGTAATGCAGAGTAGCAGAGTATATGCTGGGTAATGCAGAGTAGCAGAGTATATGCTGGGTAATGCAGAGTAGCAGAGTATATGCTGGGTAATGCAGAGTTCGTTTACAAGTGATCACTCCGGAGCTAGGCCGAAGCCGCGGCCTTTCCTAAGGCAGAGGCCGCGGAGCGCTCCGATCCGAACTGACCGTTCGGATCACGGATTGGCGACGATCTGTTGCACCCCTAGTTAGTACCCAGTTATATTATGTACATTTATGAAATTATCCAGGTCTTTCTTAAAGCAATCTACTGAGCTGGCCAGAACCACCTCTACAGGGAGTCTATTCCACATTTTCACAGCTCTTACTGTGAAGAAACCTTTCCGTATTTGGAGATGAAATCCCTTTTCCTCTTTCCGTAAAGAGTGCCCCCTTGTCCTCTTTGTTGACTGTAAAGTGAATAACTCAACACCAAGTTCACTATATGGACCCCTTATACATTTGTACATGTTGATCATATCCCCCTTATTCTCCTCTTCTCAAGTGTGAATAAATTCAGTTCCTCTAATCTTTCCTCATAGCTGAGCTCCTCCATGCCTCTTATCAGTTTGGTGGCCCTTCTCTGCACTCTCTAGTTCCCCAATATCCTTATTGAGAACTGGTGCCCAAAACTGAACTGCATATTCCAGATGAGGTCTTACTAATGACTTGAACAGGGGAAAAATGATCTCTCTCTCTGGAGTCCATACCTCTCTTAATACAAGAAAGGACTTTGCTCGCTTTGGAAACCGCAGCTTGGCATTGCATGCTTTTATTGCGCTTATGATCTACCAAAACCCTCAGATCCTTATCCACTATGGATCCCCCTAGTTGTACTCCCCTAGCATGTATGATGCATGCATATTCTTAGCCCCCAAGTGCATAACTTTACATTTATCAACATTAAACCTCATCTGCCACATAGTCGCCCAATTAGACAGAGCATTGAGGTTGGCTTGTAAATTGGAGACATCCTGTAAGGACGTTATTCCACTGCATAGCTTGGTGTCATCTGCAAAGACAGAAATTTTACTTTTGATCCCAGACCCAATATCATTTATAAAGATATTAAAAAGTAAGGGTCCCAGCACTGAACCTTGGGGTACACCACTGATAACCTTAGACCATTCAGAGTAAGAATCATTAACCACGACTCTCTGAATTCTGTCTTTTAGCCAGCTTTCTATCCATTTACAAACTGATATTTACAAACCTGTAGACCTTACCTTACACATGAGCCGTGTGGGGAACTGTATCGAACGCTTTTGCAAAATCCAAGTATACCACGTCCACCGCCACCCTCTGTCCAAGGTTTTACTTACCTCTTCATAAAAACAAATCAGGTTTGTCTGACAACTTCTGTCTTTCATGAATCCATGCTGTCCGTTGCTTAAAATATTTTTTTCCTGCAAGAACTCGTCTATGTGGTCTTTTATTAATCACTCCAGTATCTTCCCGACCATAGAAGTTAAACAACAGGTCTATAGTTACTTGGTAAAGACTTTGTTCCCTTTTTAAATATAGGCACCACATTGGCCCTGCGCCAATCCAGTGGTATTATTCCTGTCATTAATGAGTCCCTAAAAATTAGATACAATGGCTTTGAAATTACAGAGCTCAATTCTTTCAGGTAAACAGCTGTAAACAGATGTTAGATGTAAACAGCATCGCCCCGTTCTGCCCGTCATCGGGAGCAGCGATCAGTGTCATGTCACTGCTAGCCCATCCCCCAGACAGTTAGAAACACTCACCTAGGACACACTTAACCCCTCTCCGCCCACTAGTGGTTAACCCCTTCACTGCCAGTGTCATTTTTGCAGTAATCAGTGTAATTTTATAGCATTGATTGCTGTATTAATGCCAATGGTCCCAAAAATGTGTCAAAAATGTGTCAAAATTGTCCGACGTGTCCGCCATAATTTTGCCGCCATTACTAGTTAATAAAAAATATAAATATATATATTAATAAAAGTGCTATAAAACTATCCCCTATTTTGTAAACGCTATAACTTTTGCGCAAACCAAACGCTTTTTGCAATTTTTTTTTTTTCACCAAAAATATGTAGAATAGGTATCGGCCTAAACTGAGAAAAAAAAACTTTTTTTATATATTTTTGGGGCATAATATAGCAAAAAGTAAAAAAAAATTGCTTTTTTTCAAAATTGGCGCTCTTTTTTTGTTTATAGCGCAAAAAATAAAAACCGCATGAGGTGATCAAATACCACCAAAAGAAAGCTCTATTTGTGGGAAAAAAAAGGCGCCAGGTTTGTTTGGGAGCCACACCGCACGACCGTGCAATTGTCAGTTAAAGCGACGCAGTGCTGAATCACAAAAGGTGCTCTGGTCAGGAAGGGGGTAAATCCTTCAGGGGCTGAAGTGGCTAAAAGCTGAATTGCGGGTGCAGAAAAACCAAGCAGAAATATGTAAAAGTGTTACTACATAAATATTTACAGTATCGACATAAAACCTTGAGAACCAGGCAGCAGAAAGTACCACCATTATCACAACAGACTTACTGGCAATACTCAGTTTCAGTCTTTTTAAAGAGGCAGCTGTGATAAAAATAAAACCTGATGATCCTGCCATAAAGGTCCTTGTTCAGGCACTTCCTAATTTGAGTGACAGCTTGTCACATACATCCCTGATGGACACTACAAATACCCATGCCGCCACATTCTCCAAAGTGCTAGAAAATGATATTCAGAAACCACCTTCTATATCCTAGATTTATAAAAAAGGACAACTAAAAAATGCAATAATTTACCTCGTCCAGGAAACAACTACTTCTCCTTTCTTTTTGATGACATTCTTTGCAGATATCCCACCACTTGGGGAAAGTTTAAACGAAGTAAAGTTTACATTGCCTTCACTAACAGCCCTTGTGTGTTTTCTGAGCGGTTTGTCTTGATCCTCAGTTTTGCTACACCGGGAACCTTCCTTTTTATCTTTATTGTCAGAAAGAAAAGAAATGTTTCGCCTCTTTGATGAAGGTCTCTGCTCTGATGATTTCCGTTTCTTTTTCTTTGGATTTACGTCTACAGACTCAGCTTCAGGAATACTCCCTATAAATGTATCTGCACATGGAGTTTGACTGGTTATTATCTCTTCTGTAAAGGATGTTTCCATCTTGTCATAGTAAATCAGCTGTTCGACAGATGTCATCTCGTCATCTTCTTTTGAATTTTTCTCAGTACAAACAGTCACCAATTTCTCACTGTCTAGCTGAGAATTCTCTGTATGAAGAACATTTGTTAACTCAACTTCAGATATGTCTGTTAAACTTTGGTTTAAGGCATCCGTTAATATAGAAATTTTGGCGTGTGCGGTTTTAGGCGATGAACATGTACGTGGTTTTACATCTGTAAAGTTTTCAGATTTCTCATCAATTTTTGAGAAACTTAACTCAGAATATGGCACTGTGGACTCAGCAAGTAAACTGTTCTTGGCATCTGCTTTGAGTTTAGTTTCAGTAAGGATCCCTTTTTGTAAACTTTCATCAAGAATGGAACAGTGTGTACTCAACTGACCTGTGGCGGCAGCGTCAGATTCTACTACAGAAGAGCTGTCAGACACCGGAGAACAAGAGGATACAGCACGCCTTATTTTAACAATGAAGTGATCATTGGATTTCTCCATTATAACTGCTTGCATGGGTTCGCTTGGATGGCACTGAAAACCATCAGGTTCATTTGAATTTTCCATCGAACCTGTGTTTGAATTGTCTGAATCCAAAGTTAAATGTATGTCCTGTTCTGTTACATCTTCCTCATCCAGGACAGCATTTTCACTAAAATGTGCATTTATTTTAGATATTGATTCAGGATCACAAACTGGTCTAAGAAAACTAAGATGAGAATCAGATTTCAGGGGTGAAGGAAAAGTAAGAGACACTGCAAGATCTTCCATAAGAACCGAATAAGACTTGAATCGGTCCTCAGAGATGGCTATGCTTTTGCTGGAAGAGGTACTGGTAGGGACTTCAAGCAAGCAGCTTTCATCATAAACATCTGGGGTTAGTACAGTCTCATGTCTAGGTAAAGTATTGATATGTGGAGGGGAAATTGAAGTCCAAGGAAAAGTTACATTAACTGGAGTTTTAATTTCTGTCAAAGAATTTCCAGCATTATATTTTTGACTTGAGGTGCTTTTTTTCTCTGGAGTGTCCAATATCCATACATTTTCATGCAGGGTGTTAAGCTCTAAATTGTCAGAGTCATTCATCAAACTTTTAAAAATGTCACCCATGTGATCATCACTTACTAAGTTAAAGGATAAACCTGCAGAGCTTTGTTGATCTATTTGACATTCATTGGATGTGTCAGGTTTGGCAGTAGAGGAAGGAGGCTTTTTTGGTTTTAGGCTCATGTGGTTAGAAGGTGAAATACCATTTTTGTCATAAGTAGTACTCAAATCTTTTAAGCGCTTCTTTTCCACGCTGTGGTCCTCTATAGTTTGAGATTTTGTGTTTGCAGCATCTCTTGGATACTGAAAGTCCAAACGTCTTAAACAACGTTCATTTTCTGATTTGGCAAGGGAAGCTTTAGCCTTAGAAGTCTTGTTCACTTTTTGATCAGATTTCTTAACTTTTGTTGACGATAACGTGCTTCTTTTATTCTCATCTTGGCCATCTTCTAATTTTGACTTGTCACAAAGTTGTACAGTCATTCCTTTAAGGGTATCAAATAAAGAATCAAGCTGTTCTTCTACAAATTTCCATAGTCTCTTTTTCATGTCTAGGAGCTGCTGCTCAAAGATCCGATCTACAATCCCATTATTTTTAAGCTGCTTTAGCCTGGATTCAATAAGCTTACACATTTGTTTTTGCAATTTGTCTGGTGAAGAACACAACCTAGACCAATCCAAACGGTTTGCTAGAGTGGTAAAGCATAATGATGTTGCTTCAACAAAGCGATGGAACTGGGACAGTGGAAACTGTATCTTAAATTTCATGTATTTTTTTCTCATATGCTTTCTAATTATTCTCAACATCTGTAGAACATCCTGTATATTTGATGGAGGAACAATTTGTAAGACTCCTTCAAGGCAAGAGTCAGCTCTTACATTTTTTCCTTTGTCAACTGGCAATGCAAGCAACTTTGCTTTTGTGTTATCTTTTTGTTTCTTAGTCTTTGAAGTGGACTGCCTCAGTGGTGAAATGACTCCATTTGGTTTGATCAAAGAAGCTATCTTGCTTTCCTGACTTTCGGGACTCTTGCTCACATTTGTAACTTTGATGGGCTTGGTTTGGCTTGGACTACTTTTAGACTGTGAGGATTGCTCATTATCTGGTTCTTCATCACTTACAATCTCCCCTTCCTCAACTTCATCAGAAGAAATTTCTATGGGAAAAGTTTCAGAGCCTAGATCAGTTTTGTTGACTGGTTTACAATTCTCTTTGTTCAGTTCATTTGGAGTGCTTATAGTCACATCTGAAGGAATATCTAACAAGGAAACAAAAAAAATAGATTTTAAAAGACAATTCTGGTGACGCATATATTTTTTAATTCATCAACTGTGCAATAGCACATCAACTTATTAATTTACCTCTTAACACACTAATTCACACTGGCAATGTAAAAAAGAAAGCATACTTGAGGTGATTTAACCTAGTCTCTTCTATTGAAGGAAATTTGCTGTTATTGAAAAAAATACAGTTCATAACTTTAGCACTAAAATTGCTACATCTACAGGCATCCACGATCTAAGGTGAACCTATCTAGCCCTCTAAAGAAGAAATTGCTATACATACTTTTTTGAAGCCACTCCGCTCAGGTCTCCAGCAGCAGGAGCTCTGCAGAGGACACACCCAACAACCGCTGTGAATGTAATAGGAAGTGATATCACCCATAGAGTTGAGCTATGACTAAGCACCGTGTTCAGTGTGAAACATGTCAGCAGCTGTGCAGTTAGTCTGTACACAAGCTTAGATGCTATGATTTTATTACATTTTTTGAAATAAAGTTGAATAATTTGGAGTGCGGCTGTCCAGCTACATCTTTTCTACCCATAGAGTTACTATGGGGCTTCCATTGTCGGCTGCCTCCTCTGCACCCGCCTCCACAGCAAAGCCGCAGCTGACAGCTCAGCGTGGGACCAAACCGGCTTCAGAAAAGGTATGTACAGTCAAACCTTGGATTTAGAGTAACTTGGCTTGAAAATGTTTTTCAAGACAAGCTAAATTTTTTTTTTTTTATAAAATTTTGACTTCTAAACGAGCGATGTCTTGATTACAACTAACGTCACGTCACAACTGAGTATAAAAAGAGAACAGAGGCGACTCCAAGTGTAGAAATATGGTTATGTTTAATGAAGGTACAACATTTAGCAACTCATATGGTTAATGATTAAAACAGGTACATCTAAGTATGCGGGCAATCGGGGTAAAGCTGTCCATATAGACCATCATCCACACTGCCATTGACGTCATCCCTTCCATGCTGCACTCCACAAGCGATTCAAGCCTCGCTTTCATATCTCTCTACTGCAGGGTAGTCTTCCCGGTCACAATTGCAGGCCGACAGCGGTGAGAACCGGCAGTACAGAGTCGTCTATGTGGACAGCTTTACCCCAGATGCCTGCATACTTAGATGTGCCTCTTTTAATAATCAACCATGTGAGTTGATAAATGTTGCACCTTCATTAAATGTAACCCATATTGCTACACTTAGAAGTGCCTCTCTTCTCTTTTATACTCTGCAGCTCCTGCTGGATTTTGTTTCTAATCCCCTTGCAGAGGCTGCCATTTTTGGATGGACGTTTTATGGTTACACAACCTATCAAAATTGCTATAATCTTTTTATATGGACTATAAAACTGAAGGACTTATGAATAAGTGGCTGTGGAACGAATCATCTGAGAGTTTCCATTATTTCTTATGGGGAAATTCGCTTTGATATATACGAGTGCTTTGGATTACAAGCATGTTTCCAGAACAAATTATGCTTGTAATTCAAGCTTTTAGGCTAGGTTTCCACTATTGCGACCACAAAGTCACGCGATTTACAGTGCAAATTTGCATTGCGATGTCATGCGACTGGCAAGAACCATGGGAGAAAAAGTCGCACCAAAGTCGGAACAAAGTAGTACAAAAACCCTTTTTGGAGTCGCTGCGACTTGAGTCGCACCAATTACAATGGGGTCCATTGAAATACATAGATTTTGACTTGTCATGCGACTTCACGTGTCAAGTTGCACAACAACTTGCAGTAGTGGAAACAGAGCCTTACTGTATATTGAGTAGTTCTTTACAGGGCTAGATAGGTTAGTCTTAGATAGTGGATGTGTTGATTTAGAGATTTTAGTGTTAATGTGGACTTACCCTTTAACAGATCTCTGCAATAATAGCCAATTTGTGGTCAATAAGACCCTTCATAAACTGCAACTTATATAGACTCAAAGGAAGATTAAAATACCCAGACCAGTGTCTCCAGAGGTATATTACTATATTCCCAAAACATTTTTAGACTTGTGAAGCTAAAAATAACAGAAATACAATTCTGAATATTACATCTTGAAATGCAAAAAGGAGTAAAAAGTCATAAATCTATCCAACATAAAAACCACAAAAAAATAAAAAAAAAAAATAAAAAATTCTTGCAATTTGTTGTGTATAAATAAAAAATAATTATAATAAAAAAAAAAAGTTAGATTGCAACAATTCAGAATCGACAAAGAAAACCGTAAAAAAGGAAAAAATTTATAATAAAAAAACAGCATGGCAAATATAAAAAAAAAAAAAAGTCACAACAAAAAAGCATTAGAATTACAAAGAAAGAATAAAAATAAAAGCAGTCCAACGCCAGAAGAAGAAAAAAAGATCTAAATCTAAAAGCATGCCTGCATGCAAAACTACTACTTTTATATTAATGAAAAAGTACTACCTTTATATGAAACGCTCACTACTGAAGCCTTGGTTGTGCATTCAGTTGTAGGCAGATGCGCTAAAGGTCTGGCTGGGCTTTTTAGCGGACTGACGACTTTAGGTATACGTCTACAGAAATTTAAGTCAAGACTTATTTCATCATGTAAACACTGATCAGGATTTGAGGATTCAAATATACCTTTTGTGGACCCAGTTATTTTTGGTTTCAAGCCATTTGTCTGGTCTACATCTTCAGATATCTGCGCCAAGATGACTCCATTATCTTGGACATTTTCAGCTGTCACAGACATGTTCACATTTTCAGAAGGGATTTCATTACTGCTGCACTTGTCAGTTTCAATGTAAGAATCAAGCACAATAAAATCGGATTCATTTAAAATGCTTTGCGTGTCCATATCATCAGAAATGTTGGCCTCTGGTTCCATATCTAAGGCATGGGTACAATCTACATTTGATTGAGTAGCTTCAGCAAGAGCCTTATCCTCCTTAATGGTCACGGTTAATTGCCCTTTGTGAAGTGCTACAGTATCTTCAACAGGCTCAGAATTACGCACCAATTTTAAATCGTCTGAAGAAGTTGTATTTTCTACAGACATTTTTGTACCAGGTTTCAAATACATTGAGTTAGGTTTACTTAAATGTTCATGAGAAACTGTGTCATTACTGCTTGTGCACACTTTAGAAGATACCTCTGTATTTATAGAATTCATGTCGGTTTCCCCAGCAGACACAGGAGAGTTGGCAGATTCTGAATCCTGACTTTTTTTTTTTGCTGGAGAAAGAGTCAGATTAAGAGTCTCCATAAAGGATAACTTCAAGTCCTTTACAGAGTTATCTTCCCTCTGACAAGTTAAGCCTTTTGCAAATTTTTGGGACTTGACGTCTGCTTTACTAGGACAATCTTGTATTTTTACTTTATTTGAAGAATGGTGACACACTTTTTCTCCTTTTCGGTGCCCTCTGTGATTTTTATCAGATCTAATATTTTCTTCATTTTTAGATCTCTTCTTTTCAGTCCCATTGTCCCGTTCAGTTAAACTTTTGCCATCACATTTCTGCTTATTTTTGGATGATGGCCTAACTTCAGCTTTGCTTGATTTTGAGTCTTTGCTTATATTATTGGAATCACTGTACTCTGAGCAGCGTTTATCCCTTCTGTCAGATTCGATAATCCCTTTGCCAACATTCTGTTCTGATGGTGAGGATTTTTGAGAGTATTCGGTTTTAAGACTCGAAGAATGGGTTCTTTTCAACCTTTGGGACTCATCATCCTTTTCATTTGTTCTGTGTCCCACAGTTTTGTCTCGCTCATACCCCTTAGACTCCTTTTTGTGTTCAGATTTTTCATCTGTTTTTAAATGCTTTTCTTTTGATTGATGCAATTCTTGGCCCCGTGTGTTTTCCTTTGAAAAGCTTGGTTTATCATGGGAGCTTGAAGAGTGTTTCCTACTATCCATTTTGTTCTCAACATCAGATTTTTTAGAATTTCTGATTTCTTGAGAGCTTTCACTTTTCCCAGTTTTTGTTGGGTGTCCATGTGACTTTTCTTTTATTTCACAAACACGATCATCGGTTACAGTGCTGAGACTGGATCTGTGTTCTTCACTCCTTTGCCGTCGATCTAAATCTCTACTCTGACTATCCGAGTCCATTTTTTTTTTACTTTTCTTATCTACAATTAACTTGTGCCTTGAAGACAGTTTTTCTGTTCCTTCATTCTCCTTGCATTGTTTTTGGTCCATTTTTGAATTAGATTCAGAATTATTTTCTACACAAGACTTGACCCGTTCAGAATTGTCTTTTGTAGAGGAATCGTTACTCAATGGGTCTTTGGAGGAAGTTCCTTGTGGTTTCAATTCTTTCCTTATGCTACTGGTCTTATTTATTGTGTCTTCAGAAAGCTCTTTGTTCTTTAATTTTGTATTAATGCTTAGTAAAGGCGCTGGACCGGACTTAAAACTTCGATAGCTTCCTGGAACACACAGCCTTAATAAAAAAGGAAAATAAAATGGAAAAAAAGGGATTAGCACAATAACTACTGCAACCTGTTTAGGCAGCCATCGCTATCAAAATGATATTCAATTCATTTCTTACCCTTAAAGTTCTAATTTTCAAAACAAACAAAATACACCAAGCTCTGAAAAGTTAATTTTAGGCCATAAGCAAAATCAGTTAAAGAGGAAGTAAACCCTAATGGGTTTACTTCCTCTTTGTTTCCCTGCAAAGGTAAAGCATAATGGGCTACTATGCATCGCATAGTAGCCCATTATGTGTCACTTACCTGACACAGGAGCCAGCTATGTCACCGATGTCCCCTGTCCCACGAAGCGTCCATCTTTCAGGGTATCGTGGCTCCGGCACTGATTTGCCGGAGCCGCGATGACGTCACTCCCGCGCATGCGCATGGGAGCCACCACTAGTGGCATATCGCTGTTAGCAGTTGCGTGCTCAGTGTGCCGCTGTCTACGGCGGTGGTGCCCGTCTTTTTGCAAATATCTCCTAAACCGTGTAGGTTTAGGAGATATTTCTTGGACCTACAGGTAAGCCTTAATCTAGGCTTACCTGTAGGTCAAAGTGGTCTGTAAGGGTTTACAACCACTTTAAAGTGGTTAAGCTACACTAACCTAAAAATATGCTGCAAATACCCAATATCACAGCCGAGATGGCGATCACATGACCAGCCAGCTTTCTCCTTTCCTCCTCTGACAGATGCAGCGGGAGGAGCCGGTATTTCCCTGCTCACGTCAGTCTGGAGGGGAGGAGGTGAAGAGGAGAGAGCTGGCTGGTCATGCGATTGCTTGCTCAGCAGTGAAATTAGGTATTTTCAGCAATTATGTTGATAAATCATACACAGCGGGGGACACTGCAGCAAGAATCAGTGCTGATGGTGTGTACAGGTTTGGGTTATGCAAGCAGCGGGGTGGCACTATCAGGGGGAGACAGACAGGGAGGGGAGGACACAGGAGCAGATAGCAGGCTGCAGATGACAGAGGCACGTAAACGGACCACAGTGTCAGGCTCAGCAGCCATCAGCAACTATCTCCCAGAGGACACCAAGTGGGCAGAAGTTCGTGTCACTGTAAGGTCCGGAAGAAAATTTGGTCTATACCAGAGGGAAACTAAAGCCCAACAGATCGGCACCCACACCCAGAATTCCCCATATGGACACCAATTGGAAATACGTGTGCTGTGTACCCGGTCCCATCACAGGATATCTTTGAGGCTTACTATACTCCATATGGAGGTAAGAGCTCTGCGAGTCCAGATTACAGACAACTTGGACTTGATTATTATATTTCACATTCTGGATTGTGTTTCTTTTTGTTTTTTGTTACACGTTTTGGATCAATTTGGATCAAGATGTTATTTAGCATTTGGTATACATCTCTGAAACCCGCGCAGATCACTTTATTCATCAGCCATCATACACCGCGGTCAGTTTACATACGGGAGAGCAGAAACTGGCAGGATCAGCCAGGTTTTTTGTAGGCGTTACAGGAGGCCAAATGACACAGGACAAGCACTGTCATATAACATGCTATAAAGAAGCAGGATCCTTTTTTTTTTTGGGGTTAACAAACGCTTTAACATTATGCTGCAAATACTGCAACTGGGCTAAAGTTGAAGCCCATGCAGCTTACTATAAAGCTGAATTCCAGGAATTTAGCCACTTTGTAAAAAGCGCAGGCACACTATAAGTTAAAAGAAGAAGTATGGCCAAAGCTATTAAGTGCACTTAGTTCTGCAGTCCTGTGACCCAGATTCAGCTGACAGCGAGCCAAAGCCAGTCCAGGCTCTACAGGGAACCTGACAATGACGACGGGATCTGCCTAGATGCCTGACCAGCAGCTGGCTCAGCCTCTCAGCGCACTGCCAAGAGCCTGAGCCAGCTGCTTCCACCCCCTCCAAACTTCAGCGCTCTAGTGAGAGCTGGAGGGGCAGAGCAGAGAGTCGGTGACTGACAGCACCACTCTGTGCTCAGAACCGAACCAAGAACCGAGTGATCAGCAGTCTTTGATCACTCAGTTCTTGGTGTAAAGTCGGAAGGGGGGAGTAGCTGCAGCATTGGATCGATGCTGCATCCATCTATAGAAGTATATACATTTTTTTTTTTCCCCCATTCACTCAATTTCTCTTTCAATTACAACAAGGTGTGCCACACTGTGTTGCGAGAGGAGAGAAGCACACATAGCAGCTATGCCCACCCCTGCACACTAGCCTTTGTATTTTGTGAATACGTTTACAGAATACAAACACTTGTGATTGGACAGGAGAAGGGGGATGGGTGGGCATAGAAGATGCAGTGACTCTACACTTGAAGGAACGGAGACCAGATCGTTCAGCATCAGAGGCTTCAGAAGCCATATTCCTGGAGCACAATAAACCTGTCAGATGTAAATTAAAGAGATAAGTTCAGGAAGTGGCAGGCACCTTGTTGGACCTAACTTATGGTATCCCTGAGGTTATTACAAAGTAGCTGAATTTCTGGCGTTCAGCCTTAAAATGAACCTGTGAGGCTGCTTTGATCTGCTAACCATACGGTCAGGTGTGCAGAGTCAGCAAGGACTCATGCATGGCCTGCACCCTCAAACAGAGGCATCCACCTCACAGGACTTTGGTTGACTGAGCAGGGCCCTAAGCAAAACCCAAGATGACAGTGACGACCTCAGCTGCTTAAATTCCATTCACACCCTGCTGCTGTGCTGGCCTGACAATGTGGCATAACGGACAATTTGGGGTACAAGGGGAGCATGGGACTCATTCCCTTACTTCCCACGACAACACTGGTGCTTTGCATCTGGCCACTCAGCACTGCCACATCAGGGAAGAGAGAAAGTTCACACAGGAGTCATCCTTCTCACTAGCACAGTGCAAAGAGAATAGAGACAGGAAGGCAAGGATATCCGCCTGAAGAGACTAGCACAACAGTGAACCGGTTGCTTTTCCCTTCATGGCAAAGCACAGGTTCACTTTAAACTGTATTCTTTGCAATATGCTACAGTTGGAGTTCACAAGGCTCCACACATGCCGCAAGAGGGTCTGCTTTATAAAGGCTGTGCTGAATAATTTCTCTCGTCTCTGCTTGCTTTATCAATCATATTCAAACTTCCAAGGCTGGTCTGAATGTAATTAACTGTTAGGAGAAACATTAAAGGGTTAGTTCACCTTTACAACATTTGTTATGATCTTGTAAAGGATGCATATATAACTATAAATCACTGTGCAGAATGGTAAACAGTTGTTTCTTTCCTACCATTTGGATCCTGCAAAGCTGCTAGTTCCGGTTTAAAACGAATTTTAAAAGCTGCACTTTTCTTCCCCACAAACGTGCCTCTTCAGGGGAGGTATATATGGTAATCTCCTGTCAGAGTCTTGATGCATAGAGGCCATTCTCCCTTTTCCCTGCTTGCAGTCCCCCCCCCCCCCCCCCAAAGCAGTGGAACGAGCAGAGCTTGTTCACAGGTAGATCCTATGTAACCCATGTATACCTTCTATTGTGGCAGCTGCTGCTCTGGACTGACACCGAGGACAGCCGAGACTGCACACAGCACTACATGCGCCGTAGACAGCGATGCCTGTCTTTTGCAAATATCTCCTAAACGGTGTAGGTTGAGGAGATATTTTTGCACCTACAGGTAAAACCTTAATACAGGCTTACCTGTAGGTAAAAGTGGCATGTAAGGGTTTACAACCATTTTAACCCCTTTGTTGCATCTATATCTGTGTCCCAAAGGCTTTGTAACCTGATTGCTGTATTGTAAGCATCTATGTAAAGTTATTTCAGAGATCCTTCTATTAACCCCATCTGTATTTAGAGCTGAGATTAAACTGATAGGCAAGAGTGTATATGATTTTGTTAACCCCTTGTCAACCACTGTTACTCTCACGCTCTCTCATTATGCATGTTCACTGTATTAGTGTCACTGGTCCCCAAAAAGTGTCAGTCAGATCTCCGCTTTGTCCACTGCAATATCGTAGTCCCAAAAAAAATGAATAATAAAAAGCCCATAAAAATATCCCATAGTTTGTAAATACTATAGCTTTTGTGCAAATAAATCAATATATGCTTATTAGGATTTTTTTTTTTTTTTTTTTACCAAAAATATGTAGTACATATTGGCCTAAATTGATGAAGAAATTCGATTTTTTACATATTTTTTTTATTGGATGTTTTATAGCACAAAGTAAAAAATATTGTGTTTTTCAATTTTTTTGTTTATAGCACAAAAAATAAAAAACGCAGAGGTGATCAAATACCACCAAAAGAAAGCTCTATTTGTGGGGAAAAAAAAGGACCGTTTTATTTGGGTACAGGGTTCTATGAATGCGCAATTGTCTGTTAACCACTTGCCGCACACACATATACGTCAGCAGAATGGCACAGGCAGGCAAATGGGCGTACAGGTACGTCCCTTTAAATTTGCCGTCTTTCAGGCGCACCGCATGCCGCGGGAGTGTGCCCACGGGTCGTGGGAACTCTATGTCCGCCGGCGGCCCGCGATTGCGGTGTGGAGAGTTAGAACGGGGAGATGCCTATGTAAACAAGGCATTTACCTGTTCTGCCTGGTGAGTAATCTGTGCATTTTTATAGCACTGGTTGCTGTATAAATGACAATGGTCCCAAAATAGTGTCAAAATGTCTGCCATAATGTTGCAGTCACGATAAAAATCGCTAGGCCGAAAACCGAAACCGATATCGAAACAGCACCGATACCGAAAGTGATTGTTTTTAAAAATATTTTTATACAGGACATGGTCAGAGACTGGGGACCTGGTACAGGAGATCAATGCAGCCTCACCAGTGTCCATCAAATGCAGCTTCACCAGTGCCTGTCAGATGCAGCCTATCAGTCAGTTGTAGCAGCCTGCCTGTGCCCTTCATGCAGCCTCACCAGTGTCTGTGCCCATCAGATGCAGTAGCCTGTCTGTGCCTGTCATGCAGCCTCACCAATGTCTGTGTCCATATGTAGTAGCCGGCCAGTGCCCATGCCATGCAGCCTCACCAATGCCGTGCCCATCAGATGCAGCAGCCAGCCAGTGCCCATCAGATGCAGCAGCCCGCCAGTGCCCATGACGTGCAGCCTGCCAGGGCCTGGTAATGCGATGTCACGCAGTGTGTCAGAGCTGGATCTGAATCGATGTGCAGCCAGTTTCATCCCGGTATGCCCCTCAGAGTCTCCCCTCCCACCTCCACTTCTCACTCCTGTCCTACACAGCCTCCCAAGTGCCTGGCAATGCATTTCACGCTGTGTGTCAGAGCTGGATCGAAATCGCTGTGCAGCCAATGTAACGATGTCCTGCCTCCTATGACACATGGCACAAAGGATTCCTAGCATTGGATCGGAGTGCCGTCTATCACAAGTGGTGGTGTAGGAGGCGGGACATCGGCTGCACATCGATTCAGATTCAGGAATGAGAAAAGGAGGAGGAGGAGGAGGAGGAGGAGGAGGAGGAGGGAGAGGAGACACTGAGGGGCGTGGCAGGATGAAACTGGCTGCACAGCGATTCAGATCCAGCTCTGTCACAGCGTGACATGCATTACTAGGCACTGGGGAGGCTGTGTATGATAGGAGTGAGAAGAGGAGGAGGAAGGGGAGACTGAGGGGTGCGTCAGGATGAAACATGTGTGGCACCCGGTGGGATGGCCCGGCCCCTTTTTTCGGCAACATTTCTCTTTCGGCAAATTTCAGTGCATCCCTACTTTAAAGACTTGCAAATATCAGGCTTTCTGAACATTAGACAGCAAGTAATCTATGGGAAATTGAATACTTCTCAATTACTCACAGATAAGCAAATGGGGTTCATGAATTCTTAAACAGGGAGTCAACTAGATGAGTGCACGGTAGCTATAATAAAAATAAAAAAAAAAAAACACTGAATACAAGAGCAAGTAGGGTTTGCTCCCCATTTTAACTGATGTCTACCATTGTAATTGTTGTAAATGACAGTCAACTTTTTTGTTCTTTGAACTATATTGTTTGCCATCCATTGTATTTCCATCAGCTATCTGATGAAATATAAAAAATTTACTGTTTTTGTGGAAATAGTCAACATTGAAAAGGCATATCTTCGCAGATAAACTTCACAAAGAAAAAAAATATATAATAATCCTAATTCACAGAAGTATTCATAGAGATAAAAGACCACATTTACTGTTGATTAAGTCTGTTGATCTCGTCTTCTTTACGTGTGAGCTCAACTCTTGCTGTTTTTATAAGAGCAGAAATATTCTTCTTTAAGCACTGGTTTTCATTTTGTAAGTTGTTGTTCTACAACAAAAATAGAACACCTTTATTCACCAAGTTGGAAAAAAAACAAAAAAATTAAAAAAACAAACACCACACACACACCACAAAAAAAACAAACAAAAAAAAACAAATTTACCTTATTCATACAATATATTTTCAAGGTTACTAGCTTGGGGGTGAAGGGGCACTACAAAAATCAGACGGACAATCTGGGTATACACATACTGAAAGACAGCTGGTTAGCAGACATCGGCCTACTTTCAGTATGTGGGTACTGCTGTCCAACAGAAGCCAGTCTAATGACTGACTTCTGTTGAACAGTCATGCTGAAAAACAAACACAAATAGCACTGATCTGTGTATTCTAACTGAGGTAGTGAGGCGAGTCCCACTGTCAGCTGCTTGTGCTGATGTGAGAATATGCAATTTTTTTTTTTCTTTTAATCCACTTAAAGAAGAAAAAAATAAAAAAAATAAACTATATTTACCCTACTTACGCTACAAAAAAAGCAATACACAGTGTTATTTTCTGTGTCACTTTCAATTTGCATGCTACTTTAGATCTTTTGTTCAATCAAAGCTGATAGAAAATTAAAAAATTACCATTAAAACTGTCAAGCATACAACCAGCATTAAACTTTCTTTATTATTAGGATTCTACAATCCCCTAGGAAATAAAGTATATATAATACTTTAAATCACATCTTTGGAGGAACTGTACAAGTTGAGATCCAGTAAATAACAGCATGCTACAAGCTCTGCCCACCTGTTTCCGACCACAAAGTTTTAAGGAGATGGCTGTATGATTGACAGTGCTGTTACTTTGAATACAAGGGAGTGGGTGTGTCAATTTATCACTCAACAACAAAGGTGTGGAAGACTGAAGAAAGAATCCCTACACACTGAAACCCAGCCACTATATAGAGAGGTAAAGATATGGCTTCAGTCTGAAATCCTCCTGGCTATGGTCCTCTGACATATAAGCTCCATAAGCGAGGCAAAATATGTCAGAGGACCATAGTCAGGAGGAGTTCAGGCTGAAGCCATATCTTTACCTCTCTATATAGTGGCTGGGTTCTGGTGTGTAGAATTTCCTACTTCTCTCTTGCAAATTGTTTCAGCTAGCCTGAATGAGCTTGTTTGACTGGACTGCAGGGTAAAGTCTTATAGTGTTTTGAGTGGCGCTCCAAGTTTTTGTATATGGAGCAACACTGGCATGCTACAGCTCACACATGTCCTGTTTGACAGCTGGGAGGAGCAGCAGTGTCAGAACACAGCCCTGCTTTCAATTTTACACAAACAATGGCACAGGGCTTTCATAACAAAATAGTAAAGTTAACAAAAATCATGAAAGTCCTGTACTGACACTGCTCCCAGCCTTCAGACACTGCATGTGTGAGCAGCACAGCAACGGTCACAATAGCAAAATTGGGGGGCCCACACCACATCCACTGGTAAGCAAATAGAGGCCACATTCCCTCTATCTTGGTCACGCCCCTCTGATGAGTTTCTCCCTGTCTGGGCTTTTTGTTTTTGGATAGAGTGGAGAAGGATTAGAACACCTGTCAGGTTTTATTGCTGTCTGTGTCACCGTTAGGGAGATTCACCCTCTATATTTGTCCTGTTTACTAATATTGCAAGTGAAGGTAAAAAAAAAATCCACTGCACATTAACACACAGCACTGGTGTGAACGGGAACCAATAAAAAGCTGTTTGTCTGCCCCTTGCATTGAAAATGGGTCAAGCCCACAGTTTTGTGTGCTATTTTAACAAATAACCATGAACATGTTTTTTTGTACAATGTCTGTATTGTATACATTTACTCCAGGTTTTATTAAAGCGGTTATATACCTGTGAATTCTTACTGGCCAGATTTTGTCACATGTTCACAACTAGCACCAATGGTTTACAAAATTTTGAGAAACTTGGATTATGACTTACTGTAACATTTGTATCAGTATAGAACTCTACTATTTGTGTGTGCTATGTAATGCTTGTCTCCACCAGTGACTGTATCTGCAAGTATCAAAGTGATCTTTACTTAATTTGCAGAATTTATTTATTTTTTTACTAACTAAAAGAGCCTGTTTAACTTTAACTTTTTAAAGGCCAGGAAATGAAGGTCTTGTATAGCTGAAAACCTGAATGAGTAACATCCACCACACTAAAAGGTTCTTAAAACATACATGTTAACCAAATATACAAAAGTGACATTTTTTTTAGTGTCTCAAATTAGTACTTTACCAAACACTGCATTTCCTTCAACTTGCTCACTAGCTGTTTCATTTGTTTCTGGCACTTTTCATATTCAGTATTTAGCTAATGAAAAAAACAAAACAAAACAAAAAAAAAATTTAAAAAAAAAAGGGGAGAAATTCAAAATTACAATGTACATAACTGAACATAAAGCTACCCTTTCTTGATCAACTTATTTGAAGTAAATGGAAAAGTTCCATTATATACACACCACTGCATATGTTTGAGAAGCAATTTTTTTTTAATTGCTTTATATGAGGGAATGTCTAAAGCTCTATAGAACAAACATATTACAGCGCACACATGCAAAACTGACATTTACCTCCAGCAAGGCTATTTAAAAGCACCTAGACAGACATTTTCAAAAAACATTATCAAAAAAATATGGGGATTTGGTCACACCATATTGCTATATGGTGCTTAAGCCCACTTACAACGACAATTATATCTTTTTTGTCTAAAGCTCTATAGAACCACAAAGTCCAGGACCGCTAATATCATGACTTTTATATATTCATATATGTGCTGTTTATGGTTAATAAACTATTCGGGTAAGGATTCTGAAACTTTTTTTTTTTTTACTGGAGTCTACAAAGCATTGCACCCACGATCAACAGATCATGGGTGCAATGTCAAGACGGTATTTTTAGTTTTTTCATTCACAGAATGAATTACATGGCTGTGTGGGCAGAACCCACACAGCTGCGCGGTTTTCAAAATGTGAAAGCAGGTGCAGGGAGAAGATCCCCTGGCGCGCTTTCATAGAGCAGGAGGTGCTGGCAGTGGATGCATAGGAGCATGTTACACCCTAAATATCGGTGTAACATACTCCTAAAGGTGAACTTTTTTAAATTATCCATACCCCTCAATACAGTCCTGTGCAGAGCATAAAAGCAAAGAACTAGTAAAGCTGTATAGCAGGCACCATAAGAATCCAGCTTCTACTTTCAGGTATCTGTCTCCACGTTTCCCCTGATGAAAAGCTTGCAGGTATGGAACAGCTGTGAACACCCCAATCGATTACCCATAGCAGATGATTGCCAGGCTGCTCAGGCAATTGGCACACACTTTCAAACTGTTAATAATTTCATAGCATGTTAGTGGGGTTCCAGCAGCAGTTTACAACAGCGATCAGAAGTCTGCAAGCACTGGCACAAAACCATACAACTTCACAATTACTTTACACTCAAACTTGGTTGCTTTTATATTTACTACATACATTATTAAATGATGCTTCCTTTGCAGTTCCTTCTTCTGCAATGATTTCCTCATATAGGTCCAAGCAGTCTCTTGAAGGACTGGATGGCTTAGTGGTTTCATCTGCAAGAAAAAAAAAAATATATATAATAATAATAATAATAATAATAGCCTTTTTAAAACATTCAAGGCATCCATGATACAGCACATAGAAGGTAGTTCTGTTATTATATAATAATTGTAGGGGATCAAGCAGGAGAACAGTTTTCTTATTGATGGTACCAGAATCCCCAAAAATTAAAGCAATGCAATTTAACAAGAGACGTTTACGCTTGATCTCCTTTACAGTATAACATCGCTTGTATATGAATCAGAGACTGAAAATGAGCATGGACCAGCTATCCAGATACAGTGTCATACCTGCCTGAGCAAAGAGATTTTAGGAAGTAGAACCTCTTCATTTATGCCTTCAGCATTCATCTAGCTGTCAAGCATAGGATTTCCAAATAATAAATAGCCATGTGCGACGTCCACAAATTTTCAGCATAGTGATCATAAAGCAGGTCTTAAACTGAAAATAGAAATGCCTGCTCCACTGATGCAATAGTAGTTTCCCATATTTTGAGCTTTGTAAGCTCTGTAGTCCAACGGCATGTGGGCAAAACCAAAGATTTGTTGTTACATAGTAGGCGAGGTTGAAAAAAGACAAGTCCATCAAATCCAAACCATGTGTGATTTTATGTGTCAGTATTACATTGTACTGTATATCCCTATATGTTGTGGTTGTTCCAGTGCTTATCTAATCATTTCAAAAAACTATCGATGCTCCCCACTGAAATGAGAATTCCACATCCTAACCGCATTTACAGTAAAGAACCCTCTATGTAGTTTAGAGTTAAACCGCTTTTCTTCTAATTTTAGTGAATGGCCGCGTGTCTTTAAATTCCCTTTCGTGGAAACGTTTTATCCATATTGTGGGGGTCACCAGTACAGCATTTGTACATTAAAATCATATCCCCTCTCAAGCGTCTCCTCTCTAAGGAGAACAAGTTCAGTGCTTGTAACCTTTTATAAAAAGGTCCTCCAGTCTCTTTATTCGTTTTGTTACACTTCTCTGGACATCCTTCCTAAGGACTGGTGCCCAGAACTGGACAGCATACCCCAGGTCCAGCTGTACCAGAGTCTTGTAGGAGTGGGAGAATTATTGTTTCATCACTGGAGTTGATCCCCTTTTTAATGCATGCCAATATTCTGTTTGCTTTGCTTGCAGCAGTTTGGCACTGCATGCCATTGCTGAGCCTGTCATCTACTAGGATCCCCAGGTCCTTTTCCATCCTAAATTCCCCCAAGAGGTTCTCCCCCTAGAGAGTAGATTGCATTTATATTTTTGTCACCCAAATGCATTATTTTACATTTTTCTACATTAAATCTCATTTGCCTTGTAGTTGCCCACCATTAATTTGTTCAGATCTTCTTGCAAGGCTTCCACATCCTGCGGAGAAGTTATTGCCCTGCTTAGCTTAGTATCGTCCACAAATATAGGGAGTCCCCGACTTATGAACGCAATAAGGACTGTAGATTTGTTTGCAAGTGAAATCTGTTCGCAAGTCGGAACACTGCTTGTAAGTGTAACTTCCACCTGTGCAGGAATGTGAGATGTCCCGTCTTTCGCCTGTGCAGGAATGTGGCATGTTACGGGCGCTTCTGGGGCTCTTCTAGCCATGCAGTACATGAAGTACTGCAGTGTGGAATGTGGCAAGATAGCTGCTCGGAGGTATCCAGGACCATCGAGGGAGCACAAGCAGCCAGCATTGAGGCCCGTTTGTAAGTAGAAGTCGTACGCAAGTCAGGCGCTTGTAAGTCGGGGACCCCCTGTACAGAGATTGAACCGTTTATCCCATCCTCCAGGTCGTTTATGAATAAATTAAAAATAGTATTGGTCCCAGGACAGAACCCTGGGGGACCCCACTTTCCACCCCGGACCAATCCGAATACTCCCCATTTATCACTGTCCTCTGAACTTGCTCCTGTAGCCAGTTTTCAATCTATGTACTCACTCCTTATGGTCAATGCCAACGGACCTTACTTTGTACAGTAAATGTTCATGGGGAACTGTATCAAATGCTTTTGCAAAATCCAGATACACCACATCTACGGGCCTTCCTTTATCTAGATGGCAGCTCACCTCCTCATAGGTTAATAAACTCGTTTGGCAAGAAGGATTCTTCCTGAATCCATGATTACTAAAATATTGAATAGAGTCCCTTATCCCCTCCAAGAGCTTGCATACAATTGACGTTAGGCTAACTGGTCTGTAATTCCCAGGGATGCATCTTGGCCCTTTTTTAAATACTGGTGCTACATTGGCTTTTCTCCAATCAGGTTGATATTATATAATAAGGGGGCGCTATAACATGATACAAATAATTATACCAATATAAAGTGCACTAGTGCTGTGTGAACAAAATGCCCTATTATACCATTGCATACATAATTGAATACTATACAATCACAAAAATTAGTTTTTTTTTTTTACTGACGTAAGTAGATTTGTTAGACCATCACCACGTGACGAGGAAAACTACAACGATGCTTCACCAGGTGGGAAAATAGGTATCCTACTCACCATGACCTCTTTAATTAAAAAGACAGGTCTGGTGCAGCTTTGACAGATAGAGGAACTGCCGCCTTTGATGGAAGATTGCTGTTTTGCATGAGCCAGGAAATGAAGATTCCATCCACAGGTGCTCAGAAAAAAAATACAATTGGCTTTTCTCCAATCAGGTTGATATTATATAATAAGGGGGCGCTATAACATGATACAAATAATTATACCAATATAAAAGTGCACTAGTGCTGTGTGAACAAAATGCCCTATTATACCATTGCATACATAATTGAATACTATACAATCACAAAAAACATTTTTTTATTTTTTTTTATAAACAAAGTCCATATAATTAGAAGGGATTCCTTTACTGAAGTGAGTAGATTTGTTAGACCATCACCACTTGAAGAGGAAAACTACAACGATGCTTCACCAGGTGGGAAAATAGTAGGTATCCTACTCACCATGACCCCTTTAATTAAAAAGACAGGTCAGGTGCAGCTTTGAGATTGAGGAACTGCCGCCTTTGATGGAAGATTGCCATTTTGCATGAGCCAGGAAATGAAGATTCCATCCACAGGTGCTCAAAAAAAAAATACAAGCAAAGCGGGGCCATAGCATGATATCGTTTGATAAAAACTTGCAACATACAAAATAAAAACGGCCTCTTACTTTTAAAAGTGCCTTGTCTCGGCACTGAAGGGAACAGGCGTGTCCAACCGGGTGTGCTGTGAACGTTTCGGACGATCGGCATGCGTTCCACCGCTAGAGGACCAGGAAGTTCCACTTCGTAAAAACGTGACCGGGATGCGCCTCGACATACGTTTTGTGTTTCTGACGTCGTCAGGAAGAGTCCCGGTCACATGACAGATCACGTTTAAATAGAAACAAAGCAGCATTGATTGGCTAAAGTTTGACTAATGTTATAGTGCCTCTTTGTACCATCTAGTGGACAGAGGAAATTACTTGCAATACGAAGTTTACAAAAGACCGACCGAACAGTTTTGAATAACTGAGAGTGTACTAATACATGAATACATGGTAACTCTTAGTGCCATCTTGTGGACAAAAAGGAGAATTTCTCTCCATGTGTAAATTTGTACGGCAGCTTTTCACAGCACATCCAGTATGACCGGTATAATTCATCAAAGCAATTATAATTATAAAATAAAGATAAATAAAAATAAGGATACAGTGTACAAATACCACTAGATTTACAATGATTATATTGTACATCAATAATTTTTTAGAAAACAGTTTAGGTTGACAGCTATGTTTAAAAAATTATTAAATGATGTACAATATAATCATTGTAAATCTAGTGGTACACTGTACCCTTATTTTTAATTTATCTTTATTTTTTAATTATAATTGTCTTGATAAATAATTATACCGGTCATACTGGATGTGCTGTGAAAAGCTGCCATACAAATTTACAGAGAGAGAAATTCTCCTTTTTGTCCACAAGATGGCACTAAGTTATCATGCATTAATACACTCAGTTATTCAAGACCGTTCTGTCGGTCTTTCGTAAACTTCGTATTGCGAGTAATTTCCTCTCTGTCCACTAGATGGTACAAAGAGGCACTGTAACACTAGTCAAACTTTAGCCAATCAATGCGGCTTTGACTCTATTTAAACGTGATCCGTCATGTGACCGGGACGCTTCCCGACGAAACGTACGTCGAGGCGCATCCCGGACACGTTTTTACGAAGTGGAACTTCCTGGTCCTCTAGCGGTGGAACGCACGCCGATCGTGCGAAACGGACGGTTCACAGCACACCCGGTCGGACACGCCTGTTCCCTTCAGTGCCGAGGCAAGGCACTTTTAAAAAGTAAGAGGCCATTTGGCCGTTTTATTTTGTATGTTGCAAGTTTTTATTAAACGATATCACGCTATGGCCCGCTTTGCTTGCATTTTTTCTGAGCATCTGTGGATGGAATCTTCATTTCCTGGCTCATGCAAAACAGCAATCTTCCATCAAAGGCGGCAGTTCCTCTATCTGTCAAAGCTGCACCAGACCTGTCTTTTTAATTAAAGAGGTCATGGTGAGTAGGATACCTATTTTCCCACCTGGTGAAGCATCGTTGTAGTTTTCCTCGTCACGTGGTGATGGTCTAACAAATCTACTTACGTCAGTAAAAAAAAAAAAACGAATTTTTTGTGATTGTATAGTATTCAATTATGTATGCAATGGTATAATAGGGCATTTTGTTCACACAGCACTAGTGCACTTTATATTGGTATAATTATTTGTATCCTGTTATAGTACCCCCTTATTATTATTATTATATAATATCCACCCATTTCACAAAGTCAATTTGCACTTTGAGGGGAGCAGCTTTTTTCCACGTTAGGATTATTATATATACACTTTTTTCTTTTTTGCGCTGAGTTCAGCTATGGCAAGTTATTTCACCATTCCAATCAGACTGTTCATAAAAATTAGAAACAATGGTCTGGCAATTACTTGACTGAGTGCCTTAAGGACCCTCAGGTGCAAGCCACCTGGTCCCGGTGATTTATTAATGTTAAGTTTTCCAAGTCTATTTCTAATTCTGTCCTCTGTTAGCCATGAGGGTGCTTCCTGTGACGTGTCACGAGGATAAACATTGCAGTTTTGGTTACTAAAGCCCCCCCGTTTCCCTCGTTAAGACTGAGGAGAAGATTAAATTCAATACCTTCGCCATCTCTCCATCCTTAGTAACCAGATTCCCTTCATCATTCTTTATGGGACCAATACCAATATGATTTGACCTCCCTTTCTTACTATTTATGTACTTAAAGAATTTCTTGGGATTTTTTTTACTCTCCTCCACCATGTGCCTTTCGTGTTCTATCTTAGCCGCCCTGATTGCCCCCTTACCTTTCTTGTTGCTCCCTTTGTACAGTTGGAATGCTGATGATGATCCCTCAGCCTTGTATTTTTTGAAGGCCTTCTCCTTTGCTTTTATATGCATTTTTACGTTGGAGTTAAGCCACCCAGGACTTATTAGCCCTTTTAAATCTATTTACCATTGGGATGCACTGGCTAATGCCCTTATTTTATATGCTCTTAAAGCATACCCATTTTTCTCTGTGTTCTTTGTTTCTATTATACACGATTTATATAGCGCCAACAGGTTATGCAGCGCTTTACAATGTAGAGGGGGGGGGGGGGGGACTGCACAATTACAGTACAATACAGAAGGGACGGGAGGGCCCTGCTCGTAGAGCTTACATTCTAAAGCGAGGGGGTGCAGGTACAAAAAGGTAATAGATGCAGGGAATGATTTGATGGGGGTGGCTTGGGGACAGTTAGGTGGGTGTGGGATAGGATTCCCTGAATAAGTGAGTTTTCAGGGATCTCCTAAAGGTGGACAGATTAGGGGCCGATCGGACATACTGGGGCAGGGAGTTCCAGAGGATGGGAGAGGCTCTGGAGAAGTATTGAAGGCGAGCATGGGAGGTGGTAACAAGGTAGCTAGAAAGCAGGAGGTCCTGGGAGGAGCGGAGGGGACCATTTGGGTGATATCTGCAGAGGAGGTTGGTGATGTAGCAGGGGGTGATGTTGTGGATGGCCTTGTATGTTGTAGTTAGCATTTTGAATTTTATACGGTGGGGTAGGGGAAGCTAATGAAGGGATTGGCAGAGAGGGGCAGCAGTCACAGATCGGTTAGTGAGGTGTATTAGTCTAGCAGCAGAATTCATAATAGACTGAAGGGGGATAGCCTGCGTAAGGGTAGGCAATTAAGGAGAGAGTTGCAGTAGTCAAGGTGGGAAATAATCAAGGAGTGAATAAGTTGCTCTCTGGTGACATTAGTCAGGAAGGGTGGAATTCTGGAGATGTTGCAGAGGTCACCGGCGGCAGGATTTAGCCAGTGATTGGATGTGGGGGCTAAAGGAGAGGTCAGTCAAGGATTACACCCAGCACCCTGGCATGTGAGGAGGGACCAATGGTTGTGCTGTTTATTTTAAATGGTAAAGTCATGGGGGGGGGGGGGGGGGGAAGGAGGAAATATAACAGGCTCAGTTTTAGAAAGATTGAGTTTGAGAAAGTGGTGCGACATCCATACCGGTATCTCATTCAGTAAGTTTGAGATCCGGGAGGAGGTCGAGGGGGTGAATTGAGGAGTGGAGAGATAGATCTGTGTGTCGTTGGTGTAGTGGTGGTATTGGAATCCATGGAAGGTTATCAACTGGCCCAGGGAAGCGGTATAGAGCGAGAATAGGAGGGGGCCAAGGACGGAGCCTTGGGGTACCCCAACAGAAAGAGGAGAGGAGGAGATGGAGTTGAGAAGTGACACAAAGTGCGCTGAGATAGGTAGGAGAAGAACCAGGATAAAGCAGAATCACTGAGGCCCAAGGAGTGTAGTTTGCTGAGGAGGTGGTGGTCAACTGTGTCGAAGGCAGCAGAGAGGTCTAATGCTGCGTACACACAACTGGTCTTTTCGGCAAACTAGGTCTTACGGTCTTCCCAACGGACTTTCAGCGGAGTTCCGACTGACTTTTCGAACGAACTTGGCCCCATACGAACGGACCAAGTCCGGACGAAAGTCTGTTTGTTCGAACGTGGTGACGTAAACAGGTCAAAAAAAAAAGCCAGTAGCCAATAGCTGCCCTTGCGTCATATATGGTCCGTTGGACCAGCACACAGATGAACGGTTTATCCCGATTTGAGTCAGTCAGAATTGAGTCCGTCAGATAGATTTGAAACATGTTCTATTTCTAGGTCCGATGGAATTTGATTACGAAAAACGAATGGATCGGCCCACACACGATCGGATTATCCGATGGACTAATCCCGTCGGACCTAGTTTGCTGGAAAGTCCGGTCGTGTGTACGCAGCATAAGAGTATGAGTATGGAGTAATGGCCATTGGTTTTAGCAGTTAGTAGGTCACTGGTGAGTTTTAGTAGGGCAGTTTCAGTGCAATGTTGTGGATGGAAGCCGGACTGTAGCGGGGGGGGTCGAGAAGGTTGTTGTCCGTGAGGTAGCGACTTATTCAGTCATGGACAAGGTATTCGATGAGCTTGGAGGCAAACGGGAGCAGGGAGATAGGTATTAAGTTACTTAAACAGGGGGTCTAGTGAGGTTTATTTTTAAAGTATGGGGGTAACCAGTGCATGTTGGAGCGGGAAAGGAAAGGTGTCGGAGGAGAGGGAGAGGTTGAAGATGTGGGTTAGGAAGTTTAGGATAGAGCAGGAAGGTGGTCGCAGTAATTGTGAGGGGACAGGGTCCAGGAGACAGGTGGAGAGGTGGGCCAAGGAGAGATCATCAACTTCATCGTTGGTAACTGGGCAGAAGGAGGAGAGTATTGAGTGTGGTGTTGGACCTGATGTGTTGGGTAGGGGAGGAAGTAGAATGATTGATATCTCCTTGCGAATTGTGTCGTTTTTGCTTGAAATGGTTGGCAAACTGTTGAGCGGTAAGAAAGTTGGTGAGTGGGGGGCAGTAAGGGGGGGTGAAGGAATTAAGGGTAGAAAAGAGTTGACGAGACATGGATGAGAGGGTTATGATGAGAGTGTTGTAGTAGGTATGTTTAGCAGTGTGGAGGCAGGAGTTGTATTTGAGAAGGGCAGATTTGTAGAGGGTAAAGTCTTGTAGGGATTTAGATTTACGCCATGCTCGCTCAAGAGCACGGCTGGGTCTCTTGAGACTTCTGGTGTCGTCCGTTTTCAGGGTTGTGGCAGATGGGGCCTGGTTCTGCGTCTAGAAAGAGGAGCAAGTACATCTAGGGATGATGACAGTGTGTTGTAGATGGAGGTGGTTGGGTATGGGCAGGACAGGGTTGCGATTTTGTAGCAGAATGAAGAAGGGAAGGGTTGAGGTTGCTAAGGTTTCTGTGGGTAGTGGTTTGTGGGTTGGAAGCATGGGAAGTAGGGGACAAGGAGAGTATGAAACAATTAAGGTTGTGATCAGAGAGGGGAAAGGGGGTATTAGAGAGGTTGCAGGGAGTGCAGCGATGGGAGAATACGAGGCCAAGAGTATTGCCATTGGAGTGAGTGGTGGTTTGTGTTCATTGTGTTAGGTTAAAAAAGAGGAGGTTAGGTTGAGTAGTTGAGAAGTGGTTGCAGTATTAACATTGATTGGAATGTTAAAGTCACCTAGGATGATGGCAGGTACTTCAGAGGAGAGAAAGTAGGGTAGCCATGCAGAGAAGTCATCCAGAAAGCGTGACACTGGTCCAGGAGGCAGAAAAAATGGAGTTACTTACCGGTAACATCCTTTTCCGGGAGTCTTTCAGGACAGCAACCTATGAGAGACCTCGGCTCCTCCCTTCTCAGGAAACACCGCCCAGCCTAGATTTAAAAGGCCTGCTTCCCCGCCAGCTCCTCAGTTCTTCAAGAGCAACTCCGGCCAGCTGGGGAGACACAAGAACACGTCATAATAGCTTACACATCTTACCTGACGGTCTCATGCGATGACTTCTTCTATGTCCAAAAAATTTGGGTGGGTACCGGTGCCGTCCTGAAACACTCCCGGAAAAGGATGTTACCGGTAAGTAACTCCATTTTTCCCTATCCGTCTTTCAGGACAGCAACCTATGAGAGGATAAGCGAGCACTTACCCTTAGGGTGGGACTACGGCTTACAAGACTCTGTGTCCAAAAAGCCTGATCCCTTTTCTGACAACAAGATCAGCCTCTAGTGTCAGGTAAAAGGTAGGAGAGCTGAATCACGTTGCCACTGCACAGATCTGGCGGAGTATCGTCAGCTTCTCTGAGACCTCCCTACATATAGGCTTGTCCGAATGTTAGCTAATGTCATCCTGCCCAGGTACTGCTAGAGATTTTAACCATTCTTGACACGTGAACTAAAGTTCAAAGGAAGATCCCATTAGGGCCTACAGAGAGTAAAGATAGGTCTGCAGTTTCCAAGTGGGACCAAACACTGATCCAGTTGCCATAATGCCTCCAAATCTCTAGTGGAACATAAAATATAGGCCTAAGGGATCCCTCTTAGCGGCTAGACCACCCGGTTCCCAGAGCCTTCAGGACCGAGTACCGTGGTCCTTTAAGCCAATGTGATACAATGAGAAAGACCGAAGTGTTCTATGCCCACCGGTAAGACCGTGGGTGGGCGAGATGACATGGGACCTGGGAAAAAATGTCAGCTCTGAGCGACAGTATCTACCCAGGAGCGCCAACTCTTTAATGGTTTAGACCCAAAGAGGAGGATTTATGGGAGAAAAAACAGAGTTCCCAGGGGTAACTCGAGATCCCCGGGTTATCGCCCTATCGACGGTTCCTATGGAAGTGCCTGCAACTGCAAGAGGACTCCACCAAGTCTTCATAACTTCCATCCCCGGATGAGATCAGGTGCATTCAGGGTGCTGTGGCCATAGCCCAGCCTTCCTACCTGGGTCCCCCTTTATTTTCACAGGAAAGGCACTGTTCCTGTCTTATGCGATTCAAGAATCGCCAACAACCCCAAGCGGTCTCCCATCCAGCTACTAACCAGGCCCAACCCTGCTTAGCCCCTTGTGGTTTGGGGGATACCGCACAGTCTTGGACATGCTGTTCGCTACCCATTACTTGGGGGGTTGCCCGTCCTTTTACTTTTACTGACCATGCGTTACAGCGTCAGACAAATTTTTGAGATGCGCGACACCCCCTTTCCGAAGAGTTCATTCTCTAGAGCATGAAATCCAACAATACCCCTCTGTCCCCCAAGACTAGGCCGGTAAGTCTGGATTTGTGGAAAAAACTGCGCAAATAGGAATGCCCCTTTTCCACTGCTCTATCCCTGGTCGTGGAGCAGGAGTGCTTTTTTCCTGTCCTCCTGCAACCACCTCCTCCAGAGAAATTGTATAAGGGGGGGGGGGGGTCTACTGGATTCACCATCCAGGTCCCTACTTCTTAACAAGTGTTCTAGACTTGTGCATCTTACTAGGGTCTGGTCACCTGAAGGCCTTGCTAGCTTGGCTGGGATTCAAACTCATGACCTCCGGATTTAAAGCATAGTTTAGGTGCCACCTCAATGTAAGCTCATTTTTCCTCACTTTTTTGAGTTGACCAGCAGAACCTGAAGACCCCCTGCCTGAAAAAAATTTTAGGCAAGCTGGTTTGTTGGTCCTATCCCAGCAAAGTTTTTACTGTAGTGTCTATAGTGCAGACTCTGTGAGCTGTCCTGAGTGGATTCTACCCAGCCAATGCGACAGGCATATCAAATGCCAGCCTGAGTTTGGGGTATGTAAGATACCCCACACCAACACAAGGAGAACCCACAATTTGATGTAGGCACTAGAATGTTAGGGGGGATCTAAACTAACCACTCCAGTGTCGTCAAACAGAAGTGTCAGCCACCCAGGTCTTCACCCCTGGCTAGACACACCCGACTCACCAGGGGCCTGCTCAGGGAACTGACTCCCAGCATGTCTTTGGAGTGTGGGAGGAAACCGGAGTACCCGGAGGAAACCCACGCAGGCACAGGGAGAACATGCAAACCCCAGGCAGAAGGTGTCGTGGTTGGGATTTGAACCAAGGACCCTATTGCTGCTAGGTGAAAGTGCTAACCACTACACCACTGTGCTGCCCTTCCAATCAGTGACCCAGAGCTGAAATGTTAACCGCTGAGCCACTTCCTAAAGTGACTTGTCAAAGGTCAGTAGGAGCTGACCTGAGGACAAGATCCTAGGTCTACAGGCAGACTCCCATGGCTGCACTGAATGTGAGCCATGATTTGCCTTTCAGCGACCCACATAGTGCAATTTCAGCCATACCCACTCCATACACCTCGTGCAGGAGGGAGAGAAAAGGATTCCCCTTCTCCCAGTCTCTACTGGTAACAAGGGAAAAAACACTCAAAGGATGTGCATGGAAAGTATAATCACTTCAGGCTTACCTTGAGGTGCTGGTGTTGAGGTCTGCTTCCACTGCCTGTGCAGGTGTCACAGAAGAGTCCATCCCACCTTTTTGGTGGTCCGCAGCCGCTGCTGGGTCTTTTGAGAATCAGACCAGCGGGGATGCCAAGCCAAAGTTCTCACCTCTAGGCCACAGAGCTGCCGCATGTCCAGTAAAAGGTGCAGGTGCTGTGCAGTCCTAGGATACGAACGGCTTTTGAACTCAAGCCCCAGCAATACAATCAGAGCCCTTAGCCTCTGAGTTACCATCTATGCTTGCGCCGTATGCAGACTGTAACCGGCATCTCCGGCGCCCGCTGATGACATCATACGCCCCGGAAGTGACCCCACTGGATGCTTCCTGTGGGCCAGCTTGGAGCGCAATAGCTCCGCCCCTTCGCGCGCTGCGGCTTCCTTCTTTCCCCTAGATATAAGAGCCATGCTGTTGGAAGGGAAATGTACGCCGCCATGACGCCTATGCGATCACGCTAATGGGGCCACTTGTATGCCACCAAAAAATAGCCTCCGGTCCCCCTTTCTCCCCACCCCCCCCCCCCCCCCCACCCCCCCCCCCACCCACTACCACCCCACCACCACCCCCCCCCACCCCCCCCCCCCCCCCACCCCCCCCCCAACCACCCCACCCGCCCCCCCCAAGAAAAACCCCCCCCCCCCCCCACCCCCCTCCACACCCCTCCCCCCTCACCCCCACCACCCCCCACCCCCACCCACCTCACCCCACCACCACCCCCCCCACCCAACACACCAAACCACCACCCCCCCCCCCCTCCCCCCCCCCACCCCCCCCCCCCCCACCCCCCACCCCCCACCCCCCCCCCCCCCCCCCCCCCCACCCACCCAACCCCCCCACCCACCCCCCCCCCCCCCCCCCCCCCCCCCCCCTCCTCCCCCTCCGGGTCTTCCCCCCCCCCCCCCACCCCCACCCCCCACCCCCCCCCTCACCCCACCCCCCCCTCATCCCACCCCCCCCCCACCTCCCACCCCCCCCCCCCACCCCTCCACCCCACCCACCCCCCCGGGCCCCCCCCCCACCCCCCCCCTCCCCTGGGACCCCCCCCCCCCCGGACCCGGAGCGGCGGGCCCCAGAGGGGGTGACCGGAAGAAAAAAGGGTACGGTACCCTACTACTGCTGGTGAGGTATAGACTGGGGCTGTGGGATTTACAACCCGCCCCTAGTTTCTGTGAGGTAGTCCCCCCCTGGGACCCTTTTCCCCCTCCACCAGCCAGACCCGTAGGGACCACCCCAGGAGAGCAAATAGAACCACCCCCGGGTCCCATGTGCCTCCCCCCCTCTGACCACCAAGAGGGAACCCCACCTGTGGAGCTACAGGTGATAGACAGGTAAGGGACGCAAACCTCTGTTCCTCCTTACCTTAAGATGGCTGATGTCGGCAACGCCAGAAGCCGCCAGGATGGCCCCCGCCTCTGACACGCTCCTGCCGTGAAAAGGATGGTCTTGCCTCTGGACCCTCCAACCACCTGTGCGATCTTTCTGGGTCCCCCATCAGCCAAAGCCTGGCCCGCCATCAGCATCCGCGGCTGGACCGGAAACCGCGGATCAAGGAGAGGAGCACACCCCCTGCCGGGATTGGCGTCGCCCGCCACCTGGCCCCGCTGTACGCTCCATCGCGGCTTGCACCAGAGTGCAAGGGGGGGGGAAAGCGCCTCCTCCTAAGTCTCCACTGAGAACCTGAAGGCAGGCCCCCGAAGCATCCCACACACAATCTTTTTTGGAGAGCTTTGGGTGGCGAAAAACATGATGTGGCTGCCAAGTAACCCCTCTCCGAGGTATAGCACCACTAGTCCCCAGAGACCTCTGTCTCCCTTCTGGACATACAGGCTTCAGCCTCCCCGGCTGTGTAGCCACGGCCCTCGCAGTGTCTCCTGCCGGAGGAAACACCGAAACTGAGGAGCTGGCGGGGAAGCAGGCCTTTTAAATCTAGGCTGGGCGGTGTTTCCTGAGAAGGGAGGAGCCGAGGTCTCTCATAGGTTGCTGTCCTGAAAGACGGATAGGGAAAATGACTGCAACCCTCAGACAAGCTGGAGAGAAAAGACAAATGCAGTGCACTACAAAAGAGCAGGGGGAGAGAGAGGTGTGGGAAGAACTTGGAAGGTGCATTGTGGGGAGAGGAGAAGTCAGACGCCACCTCCTTTTCGTCCACTGGGTCTGGTGGAGTGAGTCCAGAGGAGGCCACTGTGGGACAGGGCAGCTGGGAGAGGTAATGTTGAATTCCTGGAGCCAGGTTTCAGTAACAGCAAATAGATTAAAAGATTTGGAGGGGAAAAGGTCCTTGACAGAAGCTAGTTTGTTAAAGACTGAGCAGGCATTCGAGGGCACATGAAAGAGCGGGGCTAACTTGTGGAATCAGGAGATTTGCGATGTTTAGGTGGGAGTTACGACTACCGTTGGAGGCGGTAGAAAGACAATTTTGGGGGTGGGAATTGGTGTGATGTCCCCAGACATTAGGAGTAGTAGGAGGGTGTGGGTGGTAAGGCGGGAGTGGGATTTATAGGAGGGCAGATGCTGTAGTGGAAGTGGTGATACTGTGTGGGCTTAGAATGAGTAGGAGGTGATAAGTGCAGTAATATTGAGTGGGCAGAAGAGAGAGAGATATGTACAGGTTGCGGGCTGGAGAGGGAGGTAAAGAAATTAGAGTTTAAGGAGAGAGGACATAAAAGCAAAGATTATTGTGAGCATGTTGGTGGGTGGGGAGAGGAGAATAGAAGGAAGGCTGAGGAAAGTTACAGGATGAAGGGAAACTTCCTGTAAAAATAGGTGTTCCTAAGATTTTATCCCAATTAATTATCTTCTAGCAAGGATCGTAGTTTAGGGAAGTTGGCTATTTTGAAACTCAGTGTCTGTATTCCCCTTAAGTTTCCTATTTGTGTGATTGTGTGAAAACGTATTGACCTGTGATCGCTGTTTCCTAAATTGCCCCGTATTTCCACATCCGTGATCAGGTCTGTATTGTTTGGCAATCAGTAGGTCTAGTAATGCTTTGCTTCTAGTTGGTGCATTTACCAACTGACCCATGAAATAGTCCTGCAAGACATTTAGGAACCTAGCCTTAGATGAATGCGCGGTTCCTTCCACCCAGTTTATGTCTGGATAATTAAAATACCCCATTAGAATGACACTTCCCATTCTTGCCTCTAATCCAAATTTTGATAGGAGGTCCGCCTCCACCTCTGGATAGGGGCCTATAGCATACTCCCAGTATTACTTAAGCCTTAGTTGCCTCCCTTTGTAGCTCATAAGGATTCCACTTTCTCCCTTAGCGATGTCATCTCTCACATTCACTTGTACATGATTTTTGATACACAGGCATACCCCTCCTTTTTTTTACCCTCTCTATCCCTACGATATAGGGAATACCCTTGAATGGTTGCCAGCCAAACATGAGAGCTGTCGAACTAAGTTTATGCAATTCCTACAAAATCAAAATCCTCCTTGTACAACAGTAGCTCTAGTTCTCCCATCTTGTCCGGCAGACTCGTGGCATTGGTGAACATGCCACGTAGTTTAGATCGGTCGCATACCATCTCCTTATTAGGTGCTCTGGGGTTGCAAATAGGAATACTATACTTACCTCAGATTCAGGTGCTTTAGTCAACCTACCACTAATGCCCCCAATACTACCCTCTGGAATATGTGCCGCGCTGACCATCTCTAGCTCTGGACCACCCATTGCCAGTTTAAAAGCCCCTCTTCGGCCATCTTCACTCCCAGCAGATCGGCACCTGCCCCATTTTAGGTGCAGTCCGTCCCCTCTATAGAGCTGGTACCTGACTGGGAAGTCGCCCTAGTGCTCCAGGAACCCATACCCCTCCTTTTAACACCAGCTCTGCAGCCACTTGTTAACTTCCCTAATCTTCCTCTGCCTTTCTGGTGTGGCTCAATGTACTGGTAATATTTCTGAGAATACTACCTTGGAGGTCCTTTTCCTCAATTTAGCTCCCAGGTCCCTAAAATCGTTTAGGACACTTCATCTGCCCCCGACTTTGTCATTGGTGCCAACGTGCACTATGACAGCTGGGTCTTCCCCAGGCCCTCTTAGTAATCTGTAAACTAAATACATGATGTGCGGAACCCGGCTCTACATATTAGCTATTCTCTCACATAAAAACTACTCATACTGATTGAAACAGATACTTATTTTAAAAACAGACAGCTGCACACCTGTGTTGCGGTAATATGCACATTGCCACAATGCACAGTACTGACCCACATTGTTTATTTTCAGATAACATGCATACAGTATATACAATTACAATAAGCATTCATAATTATAAAGCAAAAAAACTTAAAGTGCAACTATGGCCCATATCTGATGGACTGGGGTACAGTCCATCAGTAGCATTAACCACTTCGGCCCCAGAAGGATTTACCCCTTTCCTAACCAGAGCATTTTTTTAACTCTGTACTGTATCGCTTTAGCTGACAATTGCACGGTAGTGCAACATTGTACCCAAAACAAAATTGATGTCCTTTTTTTCCCCCACAAATAGAGCTTTCTTTTGGTGGTATTTGATCACCTCTGCAGTTTATATATAATAATATATATATATATATATAATAATAAATAATAATATATAAAATATAATAATATAATAATAATAATAATAAAAAAAAAACAATATTTCTTCCACAGTAAATGTGTATTTTTCTACATATTTTTGATTAAAAAAAAATAAAAAAAATTTGCAATAAGTGTATATTGATTGGTTTGCGCAAAAGTTATAGCACCTATAAAATAGGGGATCAATTTATGACATTTTTATTAATTTTTATTTTTTTTTTACTAGTAATGGCGGCGATCTGCGATTTTTATCTGGACTGCAACATTATGGCAGACACATTGGACACTTTTGACACTATTTTGGGACCATTGTTATTTATACAGCGATCAGAGCTACAAATAGCAACTGATTACTGTATAAATTACACTGGCAGGGAAGGGGTTAAACACTAGGGGCGATCAAGGTTTTTTTTAGGGAGCGATTCTAACTGTGGGGGGGGGGGGCTAATGTGCCCACTACAACAGGACAGAGATCACTGCTCCCGATCACAGGGAGCAATAGATCCCCGTCATGTTGCTAGCAGAACAGGGAAATGTCCCTGTTCTGGCTCTCCTGGCGCAATCGCAGGGTGCCGGACGAAAAGAGTTTGAGGGATCCGCGGGCACGCTGCTGTGGCGCGCGCTCGATAGGTGGCAAATTTAAAGGGGCGTACAGGTACGCCCATTTGCCTGCCTGTGCCATTCTGCCGAAGTATATGTTTATGCGGCGGTTGGCAAGTGGTTAACACAGCAGTCTGTTTAACTGAGCCCACAACATTTATTGCTGAGCGCTTTCGCCGTCTGTTTGCAGACACCGCTCCATGGTGAAGCCGGCCGCGGTGGAGCTCTCAGAACGAGGCTTGGAGCGCGATGGAAGGCAGATACGAAGAGATGACGTCACTGGCAAGCGACGCGTTTCACGAGCGTACAAGCTGCAATGACGCGGCAGCCGCGCTTCTTCAAGCTCTTGAAAGGCGTCGCTTGCCAGTGACGTCATCTCTTCGTGTCTGCCTTCCATCGCGCTCCAAGCCTCGGTTCTGATATCTTCTCCACCGAGCCCGGCTTCACCATCGAGCGGTGTCTGCAACAGATGAGTGAAAGAGCCAAGCTTACAGGAAGAGCTCCTGACTGACCTGATGATCCCTTTGATGGATGGCTTTTAAACTTACATGCTTTGATGACCTTTACTAAATGCGAGTTGCCTGTACATTTGATGTATAAATAAATTGCTTGTTACGTCTACACCCATAGGCACCCCTCTGTGTCTCTCAGAATCCTTGGAACTTGGTTTCAGTTCCCCCCTGGAGGCAGCCCTGCATGTGGACTTTATCTTATCACCTTTTAATTGTGGATAAACATGTAAATATGTTTTGCTCTGGGAGGTTTTTTTCTAGGATATTCTCCAGCTATTTACAACTTTACTTGTGTAACGGTGCTTTTCAGCCCCTGCTAGCAGCCGAGGAATGTGTTAAAAGCGATACTTCGGCACCGCCTCAAAGATGCTGCTTGCGGAACTTTTTCCTGTCCTGCAAGAATACCACCCCAGTGTGAAATCAGAAGGGGCTGCAGAAGAGGCAGTTTACAGGGTTTTTTTTTTTTTTTTTTTGCAAAATCTTTTTTATTACATTTTTGATTAGCATACAAAATTAGCCCATGCAGGGGCCAAACCTTTGCTCACACAGGGGCAGTTCTTCTGATGCGGCAACATACCGCAACAGGGTACAACATAAACAAACTAACTTATACTATAACCCCAATGTGGGGAGAGGTTCAGTTCAGGAGAATCTGTGCTCAAATTAGTACACAGGTGTTATTTTTAGCGTAAAAACGCCTGTAACACGCCTCAGTGTGAAAGTAACCTAAGACTTCTTTTTCAACATACTGTATACTTACCTGCCTGTTCACAATCACCTGTAGAATATACACTGAACTGCGCATGCACAGCTCAGTGTACATTCCAGGATACCGACTGTGTGCTAGAATGGACTGCACTACAGCACGTGCAAGGGAGTGACTTCATTCCACGCCAACCAAGACAGACAAAGATCGCAGACAAGCCTGAGGTATGCTTACTTCACTCTCCGGGCATAGATGGTATTAGATACATACTTAGCTTTTAACAAGTGGATTAGGTAGTATCTCAAAAAGTGGAAGCCTCCCCCAACCGTGGGTCAATGGATTACTGTGGTAAGTGAAATCAAATAGAACGTTTGACTACATCCATATAATGGAAAGAGGAGGAGCGGATCTAGAAAACATGATATTAGCGGCACGACTTTCAATGCTCTAGAACCTACAACACTTCTTTTTTCTCCACACTCACTTACCTTAATCCACAGGAGTGTACTTTGGGATTGCCTGGATAGGTGTTTGAAATGTGGGCAGCTCCGCAGCAGTCCTGGCACTGAGGTCTCAGCTGCACAGTCCCCTTTTACCTCCCAATAGCTTGTACATGTATGAAATCCATAACTCGACAAAACCCAGGCGCCAAGTTGCAATGGCGACTGGAAATTGCATCCCGGCGCTTGGGTTACACCACAGCAGTGGTCTGGATTTCTGCCGGGCTGGCCAAAATTGAGGCCGTGGTTTAGCAGCGTGCTGGAGCAGGATGCGCGCTCCTTTCTGCGAAACAGTGCCACCTGGTGGGCGGTGGCGTGATGAGCGTGGCTCGCTCTTACTTCCTCCCCCCACATTATCTTCCCAGTTTTACAGCTGGGGTTTGGGTTGCGGGCTTGATTGGTCACCCGTTCCTTACCCCTGCTGTGGACGGGGAGTGCCACCTGCCAATGCCATCTCAGCCTATCGGTGCTGCCCATCAGTGCCACCTCATCAGTGCAGTCTATCAGCGCACATCAGTGAAGGAGAAAAGTAACTTATTCGCATAATAATAAATTATTAATAATAATAATAATAATAATCCCCCCCCCCCCCCCCCCGGTCTTTTTTTGCTTGGAATCAAGCGTGAGACATTCTTATTGACCAATGTCCTGGACATGCAGTTCTGGGCACGGGGTAGTGGATTTAAAAAAATGGCTCCTAACTTTTTCAGCTGGCTTCTAGATTCTAAGCAAATCTGTCAAGCCCTGATATAATCCATTAGATGCTAAAGGGGTGTGACCTCATGTTATCACTAAAGCAAAACTTTGCAATGAAAAACAGGGAATTTTAGTTGGCTGGCCAACTAAATCAAAGTAATCCCTCTTATGGCCAGTCCTACTGCTCTGCATATGCAAATGCTACTGTGGACACCATGCCAAAATGGGGCAAACAAAGTGTGAACTAAAAAAAAATTCAAGTTAGACTTAGCAATAACTTGTTTTCCATGAGTCTTTCAGGACAGCACCTGAGAGAGTGGCTCCACCCACTAGGAAACAGGAAACACCAACTCCACCAAATTTTAAAAAAAAAGGGAGGCTTCTCCCCACAGCTCGTCAGTTGTAGCAAGTACCTCTGGCCCAAGCTGGAACACAATCAGAATATGGTTAGTCACAGAAAATATATAAACAAGAAAAGGGTGAGTCATTGCTGTCCTGAAAGACTCCTGGAAACCAAGAAGATCCAGTCTATAATGACGGACAAACGTTAGATAACTTGACCAGATAGCCGCCTTACAAATTTGATCTGGGGTGGCACCAGCTCTTTCAGCCCATGTAGTGGCCAGAGCTCTAGTAGAGTGTGCTCGAATTCCCATCAGGGGAGACAAACCCATCTGGGAATAAGTTTCTGAAAATAGCCGATTTTAGCCATCTAGCAATTGACCCCTTTGATGCTTGGCGGCCCTTTCTGTTGCCAGAAAAAAAAGAATAAAAAGAGTCAGAAGACCTAAAGTCCCTTGTTACTTCCAAGTAATGTAATAAAATTCTTCTTACATCTAAGTTATGGAATAAATTCTCCTTTTCCAGAAGGATTTGAACAAAAAGTTGTCAGGATGATTTCCTGCGACCTATTATGAACTGACGCTACTTTTGGGGAAAAAAAACGGATCCGTTTTAAGTACAAGCCTGTCTGGGTAAATTAACAAAAAGGGTTCTTTTACTGATAGAGCATGTAGTTGATTCTTCTTGCGGAACTGATTCTTCTTGCGGACGTAACTGCAACTAAGAATACCGTTTTAAGATTTAAATACCTTAACGAGATAGTCTAACGGTTCAAAAGGATCTTTTGTGAAGGCTTGCAAAACTACTGACAGGTCCCATTTAGGAAAATGTTTAGTAGGAGCTGGTCTGGACCCAGCAAGTGGCTTAAAGAATCTTGAAAGCCAAAAGGGACTGAAGAAATTGGTCTTTCAAGGTATACTCCCAGGGCAGCCACTTGCACTTTAAGAGTTATAAATCGCAAGACCTTTGCCCGCACCATTTTGTAGAAATTCCAAAATCGACACAATGTCTAAGGTTCGGTTTGACGAACGACACCAAAAGTTGTAGAATCTCCAAACTTTAGCGTAAATATCTCTAGCTACTTTCTTTCTACTGGCGAGTAAAGTGGATACTAGAAGCTCTGATAAGCCTTTGTTCCTTAACAACTGTTCCCCGGATACCAGGCGGTGAGACAATCTGGTTTTATCCGGGTGGTATACTGGGCCTTGAAGTAGTAAGGAAGGAAGCTGCCAGAATGGTTTGACTCATTTGTAGAAAGGAGGAAAACCAGGCTCTTTTCGGCCAGAACGGAGTGATCAGAATTCTTGACACTTTTTCCTTTTGTATTTTCCTCAATACCAGTGGAATTAGTTGGAGGGGGAGGCATAGCCCAGATGAAAGTTCCAGGTATGTGCTAAGGCATCTATCCCTAGTGAGCCGCTGTCTTGGTGCAGAGAAAAGAACTGAGGGAGCTGAGCGTTTTCTTTTGACGCAAACAAATCCACTTTTTCATCTGCTCAAGAAGTCTGCTACTTCGTTTAGCATGCCTTTGAGATGCACTGCTGACAGGGAGAGTAAATGCTTATCTGACCACTCCAGGATTTCTGATGACAGCAATAGAAGAGCCTTGTTCCTTGTGTCTCCCCGTGTGTTCAGGTATGCCATGGTAGTGGCATTGTCTGATAGAATCTGCACATGGGACCCCTGGAGGTTTGGAGAGAAAGCAGCCAATGACAGGACTCCCTCTAGTTTGAGGAACTTCCTGCTTCAGATCGGGACCAAATTCCCTGTGCTATATTTTGATCCCGGTGGGCCCCCCATCCCCAACTGTTGGCATCTGTCATGACTCTTTTTTTCTGTCGGAAAAGACCATAGTAAGCCCTTTGACAAAACTGACTGACTTCTCCATCACCACAGGGTCCTCTTGACCCTGGTGGGGAGTCTTACTTTCGTCGCTAAGGTTTCTGGGCTGTGATCTCAAACCTTTAAGAGAAAACTTTGGAGGGGCCTGAAATGGAGCCCGCAGGCTTACATCCCCCTGCGTTGCCTAATGTGAAACAGGGACATTCGGTTATATAAGCGCTGCACTATTTACTTCCTATGCTCTATACAATTGTGTCTGATTGTTGTGTCAGCTGCTAGTTACTATCTAGGTTTGGCGCGGTATTTTCTTCATAATGAAATGGAGCCTCGCCCATTGAATGGCTGGCATTGTCAAATTAAGGTTCCCAGGGCTGAAATAATCTGATTGATATCTCCCGGTTTGTTTGTAGCCTGGCTATTACACTCATGACTGTTTTTTTTTTCTTCTGGAAGAAAAATAAATAAACACCTTTGTTCTACAGAATCTATTTAATAACCTAAAAACTGAACTTTCAGAGCTGGATTGAAATTTGATTTCTGAAAGTTCACAATGCAGCCCAAGGCTTCCAAATGATTGCAGGCCTTGGCCAGGTCTACCTGCAATTTTTCTCTGGAAGGGGCAAAGAAGAAGAGGTCGTTCAGATAAGGAATTACCACAATTCCTTGCAGACGGATAGGAGCAAGAGCTTCCGCCATTATTTTTGTAAATATTCATGGGGGGTGGGGGGGGGAGTGGGGATGAAAGACCAAAGGGGAGGGCCTTGTATTGTAGATGCAGAAGCACCTTTTCCCATATTTATTGCCAGCCTGAGGTACTTTTGAGACTGAGAGGCTATAGGCACATGCAGATACGCATCTCTTAAGTCGATTGATGCCTTGAAGCATCTCTTGACTAAGATTTCTGACCGAAAAAATTTAGTCCATGCGGAATCTCCTGTATCAGACTGACCCGTTTAAAAGTTTTAAGTTGTGAATGAGACAAAAGCTTCCTGATGGTTTCTTTAATCAGGAAAATATGGGAATAGAAACCCTGATAACTCTGAAGATACCTGAATCACAACTCCCTGTTGCATCAAATCCCCTAACAGATTCTTCATGGCTAGGGTCTTTGTTGTGTCCCTTGGCAGATTACAAAGTAACTTTCTGGAGGAAGGTCCGAAAGCTCTATTTTGTATCCCTGGGCCAGCATGTCTAGAATAAATGGGTTTTCTGTCATGCTTGCCCAGTAAGGAAAGAATTTCTGAAGCCTTTCTCCCACTGGCAATGACGAATCATTAAGATATATTGGTTGGCGTAAGAGGATGAAAAAAGGACATAACTTGCTTTTGCCCCTTTGTGCCGACCAATTCCTTCTCTTCTCTTGGGGCCTATTGCCCTGTTCATGAGTTTATTGAGGTCGAAAAAGCCGCTCAACAGGCTGCTTTTTCTTTTTTAAAAGGAAACATTTTTTTGGATCAGCTGTCCCATCTAAAACTTAATCTAGATCAGGATAAATGGGATTCCACACAATTTACTTGTAGACACCGTCTCCCCTTGCCAGGTCTTCAGCCATAGGGCTCTCCTAGCTGAATTAGTTAAGGCGGCAAATCTAGCTGACATCCTTATTGATTCTACAGATGCATCAGAAATGTAAGCCACAGCTCCTGCTAGGGTTGAAAAAGAATCCAGAATCTCCTTCTTGGGTGAATCTGATATAATATATAATGGACTTTTAGCTGATTTAGCTAGAACTCCATGTTTCTAGAAACGCAGGTAGTAGCCATAGCTGGTTTGAGGCTGCCCATGATGGATTGCCAAGCCTTTTTAAGCTGTTGATCCACCCTTTTGTCCATGGGATCTTTTAATATTCCCACGTCTTCGAATGCCAAGTCGTCGATCTGGAAGCTTGGGAAAATGCCACGCCCAAATTAGGAACTTTGTTCCAAAGCGCCTCTGGGTGTTCATTGAATGCGCTCTTGGGAAAAAAGGATTTTTCTTTGGATCCGCCCTTTTCTTTTTGATGGCTTCAAAGATTACCAAATGCACAGGGAAAGTGTGACTTTTTTTTTACTAAGCCCTGCGTACATTCAGTCATAGCGATAATTCTTTATTTTCTTCACCTAAACCCAATGCTGCATAGACTGCTTTCAACAGACTGTCTTCTTGTATCTTGAAGGTGCATCTTCTGCCCCTTCCTCCTCCTCTTCCCTGGAGTGAGAGGGGGAATGCTCGGGTAGGAGGACCAGCTTCAGCCTCCACTGCTGGGATAAATTGTGAGCTCTGAGAGGACCCTGAGGTAGTTGGCAGACTCAGGGATGGTGTTGTAAGAGAAGAGAAAAGATTGGATAGTAGCATCTAGCTCTTTCTTAACTGATGTGATTAAATCGCTGCATGCCGAAGAAGCTTCTTCCTTAATTAAGGAGTTAATGCAAATTAGACACAAAGTCTTCTTCCAACCCTCTGCTAACTTTTTTTTAAATGGGGGGCATCTCTTTTTAATTGTTGGATCAGAGCTCTTAGACTGCCAAAAAAATTACAAAAAAAGAACACCAGAGCATCCCAGTGAGTCAAACATGCCTCTTAACAGGCTCACCACAGGTCGTACAGCAGCCAACTCCCTCTGCCCAGACATGCCCCAGCCACCAAGGGGAAAAAAATGCCTTACTGGTGCCTGTGCCAGCCCCACTAGCTGCAGACACAGAGTCCATCGTGGTGCTACTCGTTAGTGGCTTATAGGCACCAGGACAGCGCCTCCCCTCTCCCCTGGCGGAAATTACGCTGCGCCTGTTCCTCGGTGCCACCCCTTGCCGGATACCTCATTTCCGGCCGGGTCTCAACTCTGCCACTAAAAAGATGGCGGCAACCTGTAAACGACAAAATGCTGGAGAACCCGGGAGGAGAAGCCCACTTACCAGCTACCTTGGAGCGGCGCGGGAGGGGTGGGCTCTCTGGAGGCAAAAAGGTATGGTGGGGTAGGCCTCACAGCACCTAAGAGACCCTGACTCCCACTAGGTGTTCCCTTGCTGGAGGAAACACAAAAAACTGACGAGCTGTGGGGAGAAGCTTCCTTTTAAAATTTGGTGGAGTTGGCATTTCCTAGTGGGTGGAGCCACTCTCTCAGGTGCTGTCCTGAAACACGTTTAGGGAAATCCCCGTTTTTCATTGCAAAGTTTGCTAGAAAGGGTATATAGCAGCGTGCAGAGGGTTCATCCAAAATTTCTAGTGTGAACATGTGGCTACACCCCTTTAGTGCCTAGCAGCTCTCCCCCATTTTGTATGTCTGTTTGTCTCATGTTGGCATGATGTTCACCATAGCATTTGCATTGGCAGAGTAGCACTGGCCATAAGAGGGATTATTGTGATGAAGTTGGCCAGCTTAAACATGTATTGCAATATGTGTGAACTAAAAATCCCTGTTTTTCATTGCAAAGCTGGTTATAAAGGATATAAAGCAGTGTGCAGAGGGTTCATACAGAATTTCTAGTGTTAAATCTTTGCGTTCTGTTCTTTACTTTGTCAAGAAAACAAGTATGAAAGCAAGGCGTTGCTTGGCAGGTCATAACGGCATTATGTTGGAAAGAAATCTGCTTTATTTCAAAGGATCTACAGTTATTCTGCAGGGAACCACAGAAAGGCAGATTCATTCCTTGTTTGTCCAACAAAAAGTAATAAATACATTACCTGGTACAGTCACTGACATGTCTAGTCCATCATATAGGTCAACTGAACTGGCCTCACTTTCAGCAGGAGACCCTGTTAAAAAAAAAAAATAAAAAATAAAAAAAAGTAATTTTATTTGCAATCTTAATACAAGGCTAAACAGGGACAATAACCCAATCCAAAAAAAAAGCTTCTAAAAAAAATTTGTAAAATCCTGCATTGATGCCAAAATCATTTACCAAATAGGCTGGTTTACAGAGCTAGTAACAAAAAACAGCAAAGTATTAAAACCGTTAGACCCCTTTCACACTGGAGGAGTTTTTCAGGTGCTTTAGCGCTAAAAATAGCGCCAGTAAAGCACCTGGAAAAAGCCTCATCTGCAATCCCAGTGTGAAAGCCCGAGTGCTTTCACACTGTGGAGCTGCTCTGGCAGGACGTCAAAAGAAGTCCTGCAAGCAGCTTCTTTGAGGCGCTTTAGGAATGGTGTATACACCGCTCCTAAAGCACCCCTGCCCATTGACATTAATGGGCAGCGCTACTGAAGCGCTTGCAAAGCGCCTCAGCAACGGGCGATTTTATCCCCTTTATTCGCCCGCTAGCGGGGATTAAAAACGCCCCACCAGCGCCCGTAGGGCACCGCAAAAACAACGATTAATTGCCGCTAAAACTAGCGGCGCTTTACTGCCGACACCCAGGCGCTGGCAGTGTAAAAGGGCTCTTAGTGGGAATTCAGCTTAAAAGCTACATTCTCCCTTCTTACGTATAAATGCATATATTTAGCAGGAGAATTGTGCATTTTTTTCCTCCACAGAAGCCTTCAAAGCATTGCACACACGATCAGTGGATTGCGAGTGCAATATCAGGCTCCTGCACACTCTCCCTCAGCTCTTTGCTCATACCCCTATACTGGCTTTCAGTTAGGTAACTGGAGGAAATATCAATGAACTACGAGTGGCCCGATTACCTCACTCATGTTCCATTAATAACTAAAAATTCTTCTGCTGTGCTGCCAGATGAGACTTGTAGTGTATTCATTCATAGATCTCTGTGAATGAATTAAGCAGCGGTCGCAGAGCTGTGCGGATTTTAAAAGTGACAAAGGCTGTGGGCAAGCATGAGGGGGACTTAGCAATAGGTTACACCCTAAATACTCCACCTTCAAGGTCAAGTTAGCCTTTGAAACTCGTAATGTGAGCCACTTCTGTTACTAGAATAAAAACCCTGCTTAACTACATAGGCCATATTTGGATCCATGCACATGCATGAAATAACAAAAAAAAAAAAAAAAAAAAAAAAACTGTTGAAATCCCCCCCCCCCCCCCCCCCCCCTACACGCTCAAACGCAAGTGTACTGTATATGTGGCTATTTGGCTATCTGATCGTTCGGCACGTTATATATTCCTGTGCACTCTGGGAGGAAAACAAAAGAAAAAATGTAAATAAATGAACACAATAATTACTTGCTATCTGCAAATGCTTGAAAGAGATCAGTATTGCAATGCATCCATGCACCATATTATAGTGCTACACAGTCTAGTTTTAATGTAACACTTGCCATACAAATCTTGAAAATCCATTACATCCTGGTCACAGAGGGCTTTCTTGGCTGACATCTTGCTGGTTTATGTAACCATCTGCAGGAAAATTATAGTGTAATGTTACTTAAAGATCAAGTTCACCTTTTTAAAGTAATAATAAATTCACATATTTTTGCAAGAAAAATATGGGCATGCATTTTTTTTTTCACATAGGAGGGTGAAAGGCATTGTACCTGCGATCAGTGCCAGGATGGTGCAGGTTCTTCCTCCAGCTCTCTGTCCAGACGTAGAAGCTTACTATTGGAGAGCTGGAGGAAGTGGTAAGGGACTACAAGTACAGTGATCATCACACTTGTATTCTAACAAGAACTACAAGTCCATCCGTTTCCGTGAAAGACAGGACTTGTAGTTCATTCATTCACAGATGGCTGGGCTGTGTGGGCAGAGCTTGGCTCCATGGTACACCCTAAATGGTATACCATGGGTGCAACATGTTGTAAAAGATGGAATCCACTTTTAAGCTATAGTTTGTCTAAGTATATTTAACACAATAACCTGAGACAAAAGTGATATAGTGGTGTACTTAGGTGCTCAAATCTCACTAAATATAAAGTCCATCATAAAGTCCCACAGAAATATTTAACCACTTGCCTACTGGGCAGATATGCCCCCTTCCTGTCCAGGCCAAATTTCTGCATTCAGCGCTCTCACACTATAGATGACAATTGCGCTGTCATGCTACACTGTACCCGTATGAAATTTTTGTAATTTTATCAAATAGCTTTATTTTGATGATATTTTATCACCACTGGGGTTTTTAATTTTATGCTAAACAAAAAAAAAAAAATAAAAAAAAAAAAGAAGGTTTTCATAGTTTGTTATAAAATTTAGCAAACCGATAATGTTTTTCCTTCATTGCACTGAGGAGGCACCGATTAGCAGTACTGATCGGCACTGGTTAGCAGCACTTGTGTCTACTGAGTGGGACTGATGTCCCTCTTACAGAAGCCGGCAAATCGGCTTTATTTTTCTTCTCGTCACGCTCTCAGCATGAGGGGAACAAAAAAGAAAAATAAATAAAATTAAGAAGAGCCGATTACCGGCTTCAGATTACATTGTGCGATCAGCTATCATTGGCTGAAAGCTAATAGTAACGAAAGACTGCGCCACAGACAATAAATAAAAATAACAATAATGCAAATGACAATGATGGTCCAGCATTCACCAATATACTGAATGGAAGCTGGTATAGGGTTTCACAGACAGTTTTAACAGTTCATTGGTACAAACAAAAGATGATGATAATAAAAGTTGGACAGTCTATGACAGGGCTCGACAAAACCCAGGCGCCAGGTCGCAATGGCGACTGGAAAATGCATCCTGGCGCCTGGGCTACACCTGGATTCCTGCAAAGTTCCTCCCCGCTGCGGGTGAGCGGACTTCAGTCGGGCTAGCCAAAATTGAGGCCGCGGCTTTGCGGCCTGCTGGAGCGGGATAGACACTCCTTTCTGCGAACCAGCGCCCTCCTCTGGTGGGCGGTGATGAGCGCGGTGTGTTCTTACTGCTCGCCGACCTCCGACATCATCTTCATCATCATTTTCACAGCTGGGCTGAGGAGAGCGTCCGGGAACACGCAGTACAAGCAGAGATGGCAGGTGTGTGTCCCTCCCTTTTATGACTGACCGCTGCTTGCCTCTCCGGGGACGGAATGCTGGGGAACATCCATGGGCGGGCTGGACACGTTCTGTACAGGTTCTATGGAGTGTGTTCAGTCCGGGCACCCCAAATCACTCTTCCACTGACGTCTGTTATTACACTCCGAGCATGGCTGCCTTCCCTCCGGGGACAGGGGGGTTATAGTCCGACAGTCTCCAGCAGTATTAACCCTTTACTGCACCCCCAGCTTCATTACTACTTATTACACCCCCCCCCAATCTGTATACATCATTAACCCTTTACTGCACCCCCAGCTTCATTACTACTTATTACACCCCCCCCCAATCTGTATACATCATTAACCCCTTACTGCACCCCCAGTTTCATTACTACTTATTACACCCCCCCCCCAAATCTGTATACATCATTAACCCCTTACTGCACCCCCAGTTTCATTACTACTTATTACACCCCCCAATCTTTATACATCATTAACCGCCTGTCAATGCCCATTAGTGCCACCTCAGTGTTGCTTATCAGTGCCACCTGTCAGTGCCACCTCATTGCTGCCTATTGGTGGCCATCAGTGCCACCTCAATGCCGCCTCATCAGTGCCACCTCATCAGTGCCCATTAGTGCAGCCTATCAACGCACATCAGTGAAGGAGAAAAATAAATTATTTGCAAAAATCTTATAACAAAACAAAAAAGTTGATTTTTTTTTTTTTTTTTTTTTTAAACATCGTTCTTTTTTGCTTGGCATCAGGCATGAGCAATTCTTATTGCCCGATGCCCCGGACATGCAGCTCTGGGCAGGGGTTTAAAAAACTGGCTCCTAACTTTTTTAGCTGGCTCCTAGATTCTAAGCAAATTTGTCAAGCCCTGGTCTATGATGTATCCAGATATTCATAAAACCACCGCTGTGCACAATAAAAAGGAAAGTGAATCCCACCACCGATATCAAAGCTGCTTACCGGATGGTATTTTGCAAACAGCTTTCATATAGGGACATCAGGCTGCACACTGGTGGTGGTGCACACAGACTCTTGGAGACCAAGCTTTGCATTCAGCATTCGGGTCTCGGAGACCGTTGTCTGTGAAACCCTATACCAGCTTCCATTCAGTATATTGGTGGATGCTGGACCATCATTGTCATTTACATTATTGTTATTTTTATTTACTGTCTGTGGCGCAGTCTTTCGTTACTATTTGCTATTTGTTTATCCCTTATTACTGCAGCCTATATTTTTTGCGTTATTATATTTTTTTGGTCAGCGCAATCTTTTTATACTATACATTGGCTGAAAGCTGATCACGTGGTAAAAGGCCGGATCGGCCCTTAAATCCAATCTGTGGCCAGCCGAGTCCCAAGGACTCTGAACACAAAGCGTGCTACGTGCACACCGCAAGGGGCGTACATGGATGCCCTCCCAGCAATCCAAGCCCGCGCTGTAGCCATCTTTCAGCTATAGCGTGGGTGTGAAGTGGTTAATAAGCAAGCTCTTAAGTTATCCCTTCTATTACATTTTTTTTCCATTTGACAGGTTTTTATTTTACAAAATGCATAAAAAAGAGTCCCAAATGAAAAATAGGACAATATCAAGTACAAAGTTATAATTTTGTACAAAATTTGTCCAAGAGAAAAAACTGCCATGTTCCCAGTGTTGAGGGCCATGCAGGTGAGAGCAGGTACATACTAGTATGTCTTGGCCACCTTTCCTGTGTAATGAGCCATGAAACAGGGAAGCAGGACTCAGTCATGAAAGCAGATGGAATACGTTACTCTAGTGACCCATGTCAGCCATTTTGTGAAAGATTAATAATCTGACAATTAATGATATGAAATGTACACCCCTGTATATTTGTGTGTTCACCAAGAAGCTATCTCGAAAGAAAGAAAGAAAGAAAAGAAAGAAAGAAAGAAAGAAAGAGACCATGCCTGTTAAGAAGTGGCTTTTGGTAAGCCTGTAAGAAGTAGTGCTACACCTCCTTGCGGGAAGGAGGGGAAAAGACAAGTGTTGGTAGTGGGACTGACACAAATGGTTAATAGGGCAACTACTACCAGGACCCACAAACCTTTGCTAATCTTGCTTTTTCTTTTCTGTCGCATTTTGCGTAGGGAGTATAAGGGGCAATTTGTTGTGTGGGATACGGGGCTGTACGAGGTAAGGCAGTCCTGTTTTCACTGTGTTATATAATGTCCCAAGAGGGGCAAATTAAATTAGAGTGAAGTAAATGTCCCTTGTTATGTTCAGGTATCGTGGAAGTGGCGAGTACTGTTATATGGATGTTCATATAAGTTTGCAAAGTTTTCTTTGATGAGACAATGGTATAGTATATGAATAATATGATCTATCCCCTTTTCTAATGTTTGTGTATAGAATTGTAATTATAAGTGTTTGATTCTGCTTGGAAAATTTGTAATTTGTTTGGATTACATGTTCATATTTAACATGTTTTGGTGACTCATGGAATGGTATCAGAGTGGTATTTTGAAGTTTGCAAATGAATGTGTTAGGTGGGAGGGGGTTGTGTAAGGTAAGGGAGTGTATCGGAGAACACCCTATTTTGTGATGAGGTATAGAAAGTGAGTATAAAGGTGCTTTTAATAAAAGCATCCTACTTGTAGAGTGTATTAGTAAGTGAAGTTAGAGTTAGAGAGATTTGAGTTATTTATTTAAGAAGGTTAAGAAGGTTTGCATTATACGAGGCTTTTTTAATGCATTTTCGTTTTTAGAGAAGCACTGACACGCAGAGGGGGTCAGCCTGTCAGTGCTCAGACCATATGCCGCACACTGCATCAAATTGGTCTGCATTGGCAGTCGCCCCAGAAGGAAGCCTTTTCTAAAAGATGATGCACGAGAAAGCCTGCAGTTTGCTGAAGACAAGGAGACTAAAGACATGGATTACTGGAACCATGTCCTGTGGTCTGATGAAACCAAGATAAAAACTTATTTGGTTCAGATGGTGTCAAGCATGTGTAGCGGCAACCAGGTGAGGAGTACAAATACAAGTGTGTCTTGCCTACAGTCAAGCAAGGTGGTGGGAGTGTCATGGTCCTGGGGCTGCACGAGTGCTGCCGGCACTGGGGAGCTACAGTTTGAGGGAACCATGAATGCCAACATGTAATGTGACATACTGAAGCAGAGCATGATCGCCTCCCTCCGGAGACAGGGCCGCAGGGCAGTTTTCCAACATAACCACCCCAAACACACCTCCAAGACATCCACTGCCTTGCTAAAGAAGCTGAGGGTAAAGGTTATGGACTGGTCAAGCATGTCTCCAGACCTAAACCTTATTGAGCATCTGTGAGCCATCCTCAAACGGAAGGTGGAGGAGCGCAAGGTCTCCAACATCCACCAGCTCCGTGATGTCACCATGGAGGACTCTGGTGAACTCAATGCCCAAGAGGGTTAAGGCAGTGCTGGATAATAAATGGTGGCCACACAAAATATTAACACTTTGGGCCCAATTTGGACATTTTCACTTAGGGGTTGTACTCACTTTTGTTGCCAGCGGTTTAGACAGTAATGGCTGTGTGTTGAGTTATTTTGAGGGGACAGCAAATTTACACTGTTATACAAGCTTTACACTAACTACAATGTAAAGTGTAATTTTTGCAGTGTTAAATGAATAGATAAAATAATATTTACAAAAATGTGAGGAGTGTACTCACTTTTGCGAAATACTGTATTTATAAAAAATATATCCATTTTTTTTTTAAAATCATCATTCAGTTTCGGTCAAGTGCATCCTGAATTTTCGGATTCGGCACCAGAATTAAATTTCGGAGCACCACTAATACATACAATATGTGGCTTGTGTCACAATATGTGGGAACTGCCACAGAAGTCATGTAAACAAGAGGTGATTGAGAGGAAAAAATAGGATTTTTGTACTTACCGTAAAATTCATTACTCTGAATTGACGGACACATCACTCCATAAAACAGAACCATAGGGTTATAAATCGCCTACTACAGGAGTAGGGCACTAGGCAGAAAAAAGGACTTGGCTATGCCTATGGGCAGTCCTAGCAGGTAAACCGTGCCCTCTCTGCTATAGGTCTTCAGTTTAGTAACAAGCAGTGTCAGAAGTATCAAAATTCCATAGAGGGGTGGGTGCTGTGTCCATCAATGAACGCAGAGAAATGGATTTTTACAGTAAGTACACAAAACCTATTTTCTTTCATTCACTGACAGACACAGCACTCCATATTCAGAACCATAGGGTCATCCCCAAGCAGTGTCAAACATGGCAGGTGGCACGTAAAAAAAAAGCCCAAGGCTAAACACAAGAGCGCAACAAAAAACTGGAGTCAAAAAGAAACAAAAAACACTCCAAAAGAGGGAACAGACCCTATAAACAGCAGCCTGCAAAACCTTGCGGCCAAAGGAAGCATCCGCAGATGCCAGCACATCCACTTTGTAGAATTTAGTGAAAGTGTGCACCAACGAACAAGTGGCCGCCTTACAAACCTGCACAACTGACGCTTGATGACGGAAGGCCCAAGATGCAAGTTCAAGTGCCCGAGTAGAGTGCGCCGTTACAGGGAAAGGAAGAACCTGACCCTTGATAGAACAGGCCCGAGTCACTGTCTGATCCATCTGGAAATGGTCGCATAAGAAGCGGACAGGTTTTTTTCTTGGCCCGTCCGTGATCAAACAGTGAGTCTGACCTCCAAAAAGACTCCGTGGCTGCTAGATACACTCGAATCGCTCGAACCACATCCAAGGCATGAAACGTAAATTCCTTGGGATGAGTGGGCCTGGGACACAGGGAAGGCAACACAATGTCTTCATTCAAATAGAAGTCAGTCAGAGACCACCTTAGGTAGGAACGACGGGTGTGGATGAAGAACCACCTTATCTTTGTGGAGCACCAGGTGGGTGGGGGGGTACTACAGGATAACACTGCCAGTGCCAACACCCCATGAGCAGAGGTGATGGCCACCAAAAAGCTACCTTTTGAGACAGCGTTAGCAGGGGAATCTCCCGAATATTATAAAAAGGGAGGCTTTTGAAGAACTAAGAGCACCAACATCAAATCCCACAGCGGTAGAAGAGACTGCTCTGAGGGGACAGGTGTCTAACCCCTTGAAGAAAAGTATGCACCAGAGAATGCGTGTCTAAGGGTCACTGAAAGAAGACCGCCAAGGCAGACACATGGCCCTTGATGGTACTCAAGGCCAACTTCTGCCCAACACCTCGAAGGAAGGTCAATCTCCGAGCCACAGAGACAGAACGAGGGTGAACACCAATCGTCTCACATCATGAAATGTACGCTTTCAATGTAGGATGGTAAATCTTCCTAGGAGGTAGACTTCCTAGCTTTCAGCAGTGTCGGAATCGCAGATCCAGGCAAACCTCTATCCTTCAGCACCTAGCTTTCAAAGCAAGCGACCGAAAAGCAGGATGGAAGATTGTCCCTTGGGACAGCAGGTACTCCCCAAGAGGCAGTCTCCAAAAAACAATCGGCGACCAATCGTACCAGGTCGGCGTACCAAGACCAATCTGGGGCTACCAGAATGACAGGAATCGCGAAAGAAACCTGAGAAGATGGAAGGCGTAGATCAGACGATACTGGTCCCACAGGGCCACCAGAGCTTCTGTGGCATCCGCCAGAAGATTCCATGACCTTGCCACAAACCTTGTTACCTTTCTGTTATGCAGAGACGCCAAACAGGTCCACCTCAGGGTGCCCCACCGCACACATCAGATGAAACATGTCCGGGTGAAGGAATCACTCCCCTTGGCCTAACACCTGCCAACTGAGATAGTCTGCCTGCCAGTTTTCGAATCCGGGAATTTGTATGGCGCAGAGGGCTGGAACAAAGCGTTCTGCCCACCCGAAAATGCCGGCTACATCCAAAGCTGCCAACATACTTTTTGTTCCACCCTTGGGATTGACATAAGCCACTGCTGTCGCACTGTCCAACTGGATCTGTACCAGGAGCCCCTGAAACCGATCCATCCAGTGATCCAGACACAGCCTGATCGCCCGAGGTTCCAATACATCGATTGTTAGACTGGATTCCTCTGGCTTCCAAACACCCTGAGCGGAGCTCAGTCCCAGGACACCTCGCCACCCAGACAAACTAGCATTCGTCGCGACCACTGTCCAATACATGGGGAGAAAAGATTTGCCCTGCCAGAGAGCGAAGCCACCAGACCAGGGAACCCCTGGTATACGTGCTCAGCCAAATCAGATTGTCCAGAGACTTTAGACACTTGTCCCATTTCACCAGAATCTCCCTCTGTAGGAACCTCATATGGAACTGTGTAAACGGCACCGCCTTGAAGGTAGACACCATCAGGCCCAGCACCTGCATGCAAGTCCAGAGGGAGGACCACCTGCTGGACAGCAATAGATGAATCACAGCATGCAACTTCTGGAAGGAAGGAACACTCTGGCTAGAGCTCAATTCAGAGTCAGACTCAGATAATCCAATTTTCTGGATGGCATCAGAGCAGACTTCCGGTAGTTCAGAAGCCAACCAAACTCTTTCAGGGTCTGTATAGTGATCTCTACGGCATTCATCAAGGCAGAAAAGGACTCCGCTCACAAGAGGAGGTCATCCATGTAGCCCAGTACCGCAATCCCCCGCTGACATAGCAACTCCAGAACCAGGGCCAACACTTTTGTGAAGACCCGAGACCAAAGGGTAACGCCACAAACTGATAGTGCTCTCCCACAGTAAAGCAGAGGAAACACTGATGACGGGCATATTGGGACATGCAAGTAAGTATCCTCGATGTCAATAGAGGCTAGGAAATCCCCCTGATGTATGGACTCCACTCCGAATTTCTGTAGCTGCGCAAAGCAGTTGAGGGCCTTAAAAGTATGATTTTTTTTTTTCTTTTTTGCTAATCATACTTACCTTGGTGGATGGAGCATCAGACCGATGCTGTGGCTGTCCCCTGACATCTCTGCACTGAGAACCAAGGCAGCGAACACCACTGATGGCTCGGTTCTCACTACTCCCCGAGCAGAGTGATGCTGACTGTCAGCATCGCTCCTAGTATGCTTCTCCACGCTCAATGGAGAAATGAGCTGTGGAGGGGCAGGGAGAGGCCGGGTCAGCGCCTCGCTGAGACACAGAGACTGCCATCAATCAAGGCAGCTTGCGGATCCAGACTCGGGAAGTCGGGATGACACGCTGGCTCGACTAGATGGCAGTGATGTCAGTGGAGAGTGGACTTCAGACCGCTCTCCGCTGAAAACAGGTCACAGGAGCGCAAAACAAATTGCACTCCTGTGACCCTTAAGAGAAGCCCAGCCTAAAAAGCTCAGGCTGTACTTCTTCCTTTAAGGTTCATAATAGGACAGACCTTGCCCTCCCTTTTGTGGGACAGTAAACAGGTTTTAATTAAAATCGTTCTGATACCAGAACCGTGTAAAATCCCTCCCTGAAGCAACAGGTCCTGCACAGCCCCGAAGAGAGCTTGCAATCGGTCCAGGGACAGACATGCATTGGAAGGAAAGAACCTTACCGGAGGGACAAAAACGAAACGATCTTACAACGGGACAGAATCACTTTGTGGACCTCCTCACCCCATGCATGGGTGAGGGCGCACCTTCATGCGGAAGAAGCCTTGCCCATGGGTCTATAGGGTCCAGCTATCAGCTTGCCAAACTAGGGCAACTTGGTACCTCACGAGGAGGGATTGAAAGGTTTTGGACCCTGAGGGATGGGAAAAAAAAAATAAAAGAAAAACATCACCACTTTGTGTGCCGAGAAAGAAGGTGCGACAAGGTTCTTTCCCAGACTGTGGAAGAAAGTCTCATGGGGGAAAGCACCTAAGGCTGAGTTCACACTATTGCGAATTGGATGTGGGTTTCGCCAGAAGAAAGCCATTACTACGCAAATGCCAAAACGTATCCCGCTTACAATATGCCTAACAGCACAAAGGCAAGCCTCAAACCTTCTGGAAACACTGTGCAAAGTGTACTTGAAATTGCACTTGGAAGTGCAGTCACTGTAGATCCGTGCAAAGTGTACTTGAAATTGCACTTGGAAGTGCCGTCACTGTAGATCCGAGGAAGACATGCAAGGAAAATAAACAGCATTTTAGCTTACATATGATTGGATAATAAAATCAGCAGAGCTTCCCCGCAGATTTACAGCGACTGCACTTCCAAGTGCACTTTGCACTTGTAGTGCAAAGTGGATTTGCCTTTCGTAAATAACCCCCACTGAAGCAGAGCATGATCCCCTCCCTCCCTTCGGAGACTGGGCCGCAGGGCAGTATTCCAACATAACGACTCTAAACACACCTCCAAGACGACCACTGCCTTGCTAAAGAAGCTGAGGGTAAAAGTGATGGACTGGTCAAGCATGTCTCCAGACCTAAATTAGTTATTTTTTTGGGGGACAGCAAATTTACACTGTTATACAAACTTTACACTCACTACTTTACATTGTAGCAAAGTGTAATTTCTTCAGTGTTGTCACATGAAAAGATAATAAAATATTTACAAAAATGTGAGGGGTACTCACTTTGAGATACTGTAAATCTCCATTCTGATGCTAGGTTTGAATTTCAGCAAGTTGACTTATCCATGTCTAGATGCCTAAATGCATTGAGTTGCTGCCGTGTGACTGATTAGCAATTTGTGTTACCGAGCAATTGAACAGGTGTACCTAATAAAGTGGCTGGTGAGTGACGACATTCACATCAGTCCCTGCCCTTAAAGTGGGGTGCCCCCTAAAAAAATTAAAAAAATAAATAAATAATTTTTTTTTGAAAGTCAGCAACTACAAATACTGTAGCTGCTGACTTTTAATAATCGGACACTTACCTGTCCCAGGGTCCAGCGATGCGGGGGAACGAAGCCCCCCGCGTTCCCCGCTCAGCTCGCAGCGCCGGCATTCTTACTGTGGGCAACCGGCTGTGGCTTCACAGCCGGGTACCCACTGCGCATGCGCCGAGGGGAAGTGATGTCAGTGCCCGGGCACTGAAGGAGGCAGACTACGAGGGACCCCATAGCAACAGGCATTTAGAGGGGAGAAAAAAAAATATTTTTTCCAATTATTTTTTTTATGATTTTTAAGCAATTATTTTTTTTTTTTTGGTGGAACCACCACTTTAAGGAGCTTACAATGTAAGGTTTCCAATTCACATTCATACACAGACTAGGGCCAATTTAAACAGGATCCAATTAACCTACCAGCCTGTCTTGGTGTGGGTGGAAAACCGGAATATCCAGAGGAAACCCGCACAGGGAGAACATGCAAACGCCAGGCAGGTAGTGTTATTTTTCAGACAAGCCCTACATAAAAAGGTATACTCAACTCCACTGCATGTTATTTTTTTTCCCCAATTACCAGCAGTGCTTTAGTTCTCTTCAAAACACATACTGACCGGGTCAGCAAATCCAGCGTTGTCCTGCTGCTGTCCTCCGAGTTTCACACAGTGTGTCTTGTGTCAGCATTTTGGCCCTCTTCCGCTGGCTGCCCCATCTGGCTACTCGACCATGCAGCCCATCTTTCTTCAGCACCTCCTTATTGTGCATCTTGAAACAGCCACACCACATGTTTTCAGAGAGTCCTGTATTTCATCTGAAGTTATTTGTGGGTTTTCCTTTGCATCCCAAACTATTTTCCTGGCAGTTGTGGCTGAAATTTTAGTTGGTCTACCTGACCGTAGTTAGAGTTTGAACACTGCTGATTGGCATTCTCAAATCCTTGGATATTTTTTTATATCCCTTTACTGTTTTATACAGTTCAACTACCTTTTCCCACAGATCCTTTGACAATTCTTTTGCTTTCCCCATGACTCAGAATCCAGAAACCTCAGTGCAGCACTGGATGAAAGATGCAAGGGTCTGTCAGGAGTCCAGAAACTCATTGACCTTTTATACACACACACACACACACACTAATTTAGGGCTGAAACAACTAATCGATTAATCGACAAGTAATAGTTTATGAAAATAGTTGTCAACTATTTTCATAATCGATTAATCAGTCAGCTGATTAGTTGGCCTGCCTACAGAATGCATTATTGGTTTACATCAGGAAATACAGTGCAGCACACATACAGCTCAGTACACCGTCCATACATGTCATTAAATGCCTGAGAACTTGTGAATGGTGTGAGGAGCAATGCCTTTTGGGACATGTAGTCCTGGGCAGGAAGTGAGAAGTTCTAAAGCCAGAAGTTTTTTTTACCTTGCTATAAGGGCACGCTATACTATAATTTGCAGCTTGCTATTGGGGCACTCTGAAGGCAGGAGGAGCCAGAAGCATCAGCATCTGAAAAAAAAAAAAAAAAAATTATTTTAAGAGACTGTGTGCAGGGAAGATCAGCATCTGAACCCAGAAAAGGTGGAGGTAATAGAAGGCATTACAATTACATTTAAAGTAAACATTACGTGGGGGCAGGGCACATGAAAGGGGTCTAAATAAAAAAATGTGACCTCTGAGTCTGATGATATTTACCAGATTCAACCGACCATCATCATCATACAATACACCCAGGCTGGCTTCCACCACGTGTCAGTCGCAAAGTCCACTCCACTGCACAGTGAGCCAGTCGGGTAAACCGAAAGTGACACAAAAAGCACCACCCAGTCATCCTCCAGTCCCCACCAAAAAAAATAAAAAATAAGACAGGAGCCAAAAGACAAATTCATTGTAGACTGGGAGTGTTTGCGGGCGCATCGCTTGCGCCTCTGCACACTCCCTAAACACAGGCAAATCAGTTTCCCAGTTGCTTTCAGCCCATTGCAAGCTGGGAAAACTTCACATGCTGCTGTGTGTCCGATGCCTGGACACTCTTAAAGTGACCACTTTTTTTCGTGAAAAGCCTGGGCACTCGTGTGCCCCCTATTAATGGGCCGCCTCTGATCACATTTAAACTGAATGCAAGTAAATTCAGGGTGTGCATTATACAATTTAAAATCATGACATGTTTATAAGACATTTCTAAATGCAAATAAATGCATCAAATTGCACGCATGCCATTTCCTGGAAATATGTAACAGATTACAGATGACCGGCTTCCACTCCCCCAAACCCCCATTTTTACAGCTAGCAGGGGAATCCCCCCTCGCTAGATGTCACCATCAAAAACACTCCCCAGGTTGAGAGCCAGACAGAAAAAAACGTTACGAAGCCTGAGCTATCGGGATGCGCAAATAAGCGCCCCTTAGATCTAGGGATGCCATAAAGCAATCTGGGGTCAGTAACTTCGTTATTGAATAGATCGTGTCCATCAGAAAGTGTTTGTAATGGATCGATTTGTTCAGAATTTTTAAGTTCAATAACAACCTATACTTTCGAAGGTTTCTTCACTAAGAAGATGTGAGAAGAATGGAACCCCCAACCTTCCTGATGTTTTGGGACTTGGAAAATGCCTTCCTGTTGGATCAGATCCTGAAGCAGGTTCATCATTGCAGAAGCTTTTTCCTTCTCCTTCTGAAGACCTGTGACATAAAATCTGCTGGGGGGGGGTCCAAGAACTCCAGACTGTACCCCTGGGAGATAAAGCTTTTTACAAACAGGCTTGTAGTTTTTTCTCACTGTAGGTGAAAAGCAGACAGACAATCTTCTGGGGTGAGATTGTCACTTACTCTTAGGGGTCTGGTCTAAAGAGAACTCACCCTCTTCCCTTGCCCCTTTGGGAGACCCAGTGGTTCTTCTGGCCCCTATTTTTGTGGGGCTGAACAGCACGAAAATTCTTGATTGGTTGTTTCTTTTTGGAATAAAACGCCTTCTTTTTGGTCCAGACCTTAAAACAGTCTTGGACAGGACAGCCGACAAGAAAGTCGCCTGAAAAAGGTAGGCCACATAATTTGATCTTGGATGCTGTTCACCAGTGCTGAAGATCTCGCCAATATCTTTACTGATTCAGCTGATGCATCAGCCATGTATTTTACTGCCTTCAGTATCAGTGGAAAGGAGTTAAAGTCCCCAAACTGTGGCATATACAGTATCTCACAAAAGTGAGTACACCCCTTACATTTTTGTAAATATTTTATTATACTTTTCATGTGACAACACTGAAGAAATTACACTTTTCTACAATGTAAAGTAGTGAGTGTACAGCTTGTATAACAGTGTACATTTACTGTCCCCTCAAAATAACTCAACATACAGCCATTAATGTCTGGTAACAAAAGCGAGTACACCTCTAAGTAAAAATGTCCAAATTGGGCCCAAAGTGTCTATTTTGTGTGGCCACCATTTTTCAGCGCAGCCTTAACCCTTTTGGCCATGGAGTTTACCAGAGCTTCACAGGTTGCCACTGGAGTCCTCTTCCACTTCTCCATGACGACATTACAGAGCCGGTGGATGTTAGAGACCTTGTGCTCCTCCACCTTTTGTTTGAAAATGCCCCACAGATGCTCAATAAGGTTTAGGTCTGGAGACATGCTTGGCCAGTCCACCACTTTTACCCTCAGCTTCTTTAGCAAGGAGGTGTGTTTGGGGTCGTTATGTTGGAATACTGCCCTGTGGCCCAGTCTCTGAAGAGAGGGGATCATGCTCTGCTTCAGTATGTCACAGGACATGTTGGCATTCATGATTCTCTCAATGAACTGTAGCTCATTAGTACAGACAGCAGTCATGCAGCCCCAGACCATGACACTCCCACCACCATGCTTGACTGTAGGCAAGACACACTACTTTACATCGTAGCAAAGTGTAATTTCTTCAGTGTTGTCACATGAAAATATAGAATAAAATATTTACAAAAATGTGAGGGGTGTACTCACTTTTGTGAGATACTGTACATCAATTTATATGCAATACCCATGTTTAGTCTTTTCCTCCCACCACCCAAAAACATGCATGTCATCAGCCTCTGGCCCCTACTTGTATTCTTGCTAGTGATGCCTTGGTTATTGCCTTCAGGTAAGTGACAGATATGACCAGCCCAAAATAGAGCTCATTCCCATGGGCACTCGTACAGCGTGAAGAGGCATTTGTATACTTTTCTGTCCTAGCACTTAGCTGTGTACAGGCAAGCCATGTTAGTGATTGGACACCCATGAGATGTACAGACTCCCCCGCACAGCTGAGTTTGGCATGCGCCCCAATGTAGAGGCTGTGCACCTGCCCATGCGTACCTGCGTGGGTAATTCCGTAAAGCCTAAGCATGTCCATTCATGAACATTGCCTGTACACAGTTCAGAAAACAGCTCTTTATACTGTATGGAGTCAAACTCTGTGTCAATGAACCCCAATTATGTGAAGAACACAACCCATGTGATCTTCCTTCATAGGTGCTCTTCCATTAGATAAGCCAGCACAGGGGCATCAGAACAGCCCTGATCTCACCATACACACACATGGGATTATATCCCTCTCATGCACGTAGCAACTCCAAAATGATACATTGATGTATGAACCTGCCATCCCGGAAACAAACAACATCGTATCACAGTGGAGGATGGTGCAGCCTATCCTGTCCATGTCTTCCACAGTTATGGCCTGTGTGTTCGCCACTCACCCGCTCTCGGGCCCCGCCAACCAACGCCGGGCCCTGAACCCCCCCTTTCTCATCGGCCTGTCGGTGTCTTCCGCACTCGGACACCTCGGGGGGGAATCTCTTCTCGGTGACACCGATGCGCACCTCCAAACAATCTCTGGCACAGCCAACCAATCAGTGAGCACGTCCTAGGGCGCCTGTCTGCGTCACCGGAGCGCGCCTCATCCATGCACGGGCTTTGGCGGGAAGGCTTGTCTGAGGCGGAGAGAGTTTGAGGGTGGTGATCCGCTATACTTGTGACAGGGATGACACCTTTCCAGCGCTATCGCTGCGAAGTTGCTATGCTTATGGCGTGTGTATAGTGTCAGCTTATGACGTAAGAAGGTTCTTATTAGTATTGTAGGTTCTGGCCGAGGTATTTGTTATCCATATAGTTAAAGTATAAATAAACGTAAAACATTCTTTAGTTGTGGACGAAGTGGAGAGGATTAGTACACCTATTAGGTTTGTATTACTGTGTGTGTACCCCCCCCCCCCTTAGGGAGATTCCCCTTCTCTATTTCTAATCTGTTTACCATTGTGAAAGTAAAAGACTGCTTGCTGGTGTTTTATCGAGAAATGCCGCCCATTGAAAAATGCCCCCGATGGGTCAGCGCATGCGCAGTAACAAACATCACTCCAGCTGATATGTTGATCTGTTGGCGTGATGTCAACATAGCGCATGCGCAGAACGACTGAAGCATTATCCGATGCTATGCAAACAGCGGGGGGAACATAGTTGTCAGATTGAGCCGCTATTGCAGGTGTTGCAACCCACCCTTACACACAGGCAAAACCCGCTACACAGCAAACCCATCCTGCAACACAAACCCTGCCCTTCAGCACACAGAAAACTTCCCCCGCATCAGCGAGGCACAATCTGACAAGTCTCCTTCCGCTGTTTGCATAGCTTTGAATACTGTCTCCCGTCGAAAAATGCCTGACGATCTGCGCATGCGCTGTGTTTACGTCACGCCAGCTGATCAACATATCAGCAGGAGTGATGTTTGTTACTGCGCATGCGCTGACCCATCGGGAGGCATCTCTCGATAGAACACTGGCCGCCCTATAGCAGATTTACTGCTATAATGCAGCTGTTTTGTGCAGAATCGTGTGTGTGTGTGTGTATATATAACTAGATCTATATATGTTAGGGCTGCAACTAATGATTATTTTCATAATCGATTAGTTAGCAGATTATTGTTTCGATTAATCAGATAATAACCTTAAAAAAGTGTGGTGTATAATTTAATATGTAAAGTTTGAAGAAAAAAGCAATTTATTCTTAAAAATCTATATGCAGTGGTAAATATAAATAACCAACTATATGATTAGGGAGCAAAATCTCTAATCCACTCTGAGAATAACAGACAGAAGAGATATACTGTATATACTATTGGAGGTTGAATCTGGTAAATATCATCAGACTCAGAGATCACATTTTCTATTTAGACCCCTTTCACACTGGGGCGCATGTAATGTGCCCTGGAGAAAAGAGAGAGAGCAGCGCCGCTCTGAGCGTAGTGGATCTGATTACAGTGGGAACTCTATGTGAAAATAAAAAGAAAGTATGTACTCACACTTTGTTTAAAAATATCAGGCACGTAACGGTATCTTTATTTTGTCTGAAGTCCTCGGCCATCCTCCGGTGTCATGGCTATGGTGGGGAAACGCACGGTCCCTTGCGTCTCGTGGTTCCGATGTGAGTGCGTCCCAGGATAGGCACGTCAGCAGGATTGGAGCGGTGTCAGACACCGCCTGATGAAGGAGCACGCATGCTCCGAACGCGAGCGCTTCCAACCACGCCTACCAACGTCATCAATCCTGCTGACGTGCCTATCCTGGGACGCACTCACATCGGAACCACGAGACGCAAGGGACCGTGCGTTTCCCCACCATAGCCATGACACCGGAGGACGGCCGAGGACTTCAGACAAAATAAAGATACCGTTACGTGCCTGATATTTTTAAACAAAGTGTGAGTACATACTTTCTTTTTATTTTCACATAGAGTTCCCACTGTAATCAGATCCACTACGCTCAGAGCGGCGCTGCTCTCTCTCTTTTCTCCTCTACACCAGAGTCTCTTCTGCTCTATGGAGCCGGCTGCCGCATCTTACAAGCACACACTGTTATTCCTGGACTGAGAAAAAAACTGTCCAAAAAACACATCACAGTGTTTCTCCCCTTCAGCCCCCACTCTCTCTCGCCCACCCTCAGTGTCACTCCATCTGTGACCCCCCATACTCGCTCATCACTAGCTGTCGTTGGCGCTCCATCCTCCCCCTCTCCACTGTAATGTGCCCTGCCCCCACGTAATGTGGCTTGCCTCCATGTAAAAGTTTACTTTAAATGTAATTGTAATGCCTTCTATTACCTCCAGTCTATTAGCCTCCACATTCTCTGGGTTCAGATGCTGCTCTTCCCCAGTGGCATCTCCAGCTTTCATATTTAGGGGGGACAGGGACAAAAGTCGGGGGGCTAACTATAAAACGCAATACTATACCCATACCCAGGGTGTGCTAGGTGCAGAGTACAGGGTCCAGGGTGTGCTAGGTGCAGAATACAGGGTCCAGGGTGTGCTAGGTGCAGAGTACAGGGTCCATGGTGTGCTAGGTGCAGAGTACAGGGTCCATGGTGTGCTAGGTGCAGAGTACAGGGTCCATGGTGTGCTAGGTGCAGAGTACAGGGTCCATGGTGTGCTAGGTGCAGAGTACAGGGTCCATGGTGTGCTAGGTGCAGAGTACAGGGTCCATGGTGTGCTACGTCCAGAGTACAGGGTCCATGGTGTGCTACGTCCAGAGTACAGGGTCCATGGTGTGCTACGTCCAGAGTACAGGGTCCATGGTGTGCTACGTGCAGAGTACAGGGTCCATGGTGTGCTACGTGCAGTGTTCAGGGTCCATGGTGTGCTACGTGCAGAGTACAGGGTCCATGGTGTGCTACGTGCAGAGTACAGGGTCCATGGTGTGCTACGTGCAGAGTACAGGGTCCATGGTGTGCTACGTGCAGAGTACAGGGTCCATGGTGTGCTACGTGCAGAGTACAGGGTCCATGGTGTGCTACGTGCAGAGTACAGGGTCCAGGGTGAGCTACGTGCAGAGTACAGGGTCCAGGGTGAGCTACGTGCAGAGTACAGGGTCCAGGGTGAGCTACGTGCAGAGTACAGGGTCCAGGGTGAGCTACGTGCAGAGTACAGGGTCCAGGGTGAGCTACGTGCAGAGTACAGGGTCCAGGGTGAGCTACGTGCAGAGTACAGGGTCCATGGTGAGCTACGTGCAGAGTACAGGGTCCAGGGTGAGCTACGTGCAGAGTACAGGGTCCAGGGTGAGCTACGTGCAGAGTACAGGGTCCAGGGTGTGCTACATACAGAGTCCTGGGTGTGCTACGTACAGAGTTTAGGTTTCAGGAGTGCCACATTTCAGCTGAAAAAAAGCCCAGAGTAAAAGTATACAGTGCAAACACTGTCTGCAGCCATGAAAGATACAGCCACAGCACCTGTGATCATCAGCAAGATAATGATGATCACAGGTGCTGTGGCTGTATCTGTCATGGCTGCAGACAGTGTTTGCACTGTATGCTTTTACTACTCTGGTCAAAAGTAGTAACAGCAGTATATTGTAGCAACATCTGCAGTCTGTGTCTCACTCTAGTATTATACTAGCCTGCTGGCTCTCCTGTGTGTGCTCCAGGGAAGTCAAGCGGATGTTGTTTGGTAGAGTGTTCCACAGTCGAGGTCCCTGTACTGCGAATCTTCATTCTCCCTTCGATTTGTAGTGGGCTTTGGGGATGAGAAGGCGGTTTTGGTTTGTTGATCGAAGGCTGCGATTTGGTATGTATTTTTCTATTTTTTCACAAAGGTATTGAGGCGCATTTCCTTGTGTACATTTGTGGGTGAGGCAGAGGGTCTTGAATGTGATCCTGTCTTTAACCTTGAGCCAATGGAGGGTCCTTAGGGATGGGGAGATGGATTCCCAAGGTTTCTTTCCGGTGACTAATCTCGCTGCTGTGTTTTGGACAATTTGAAGGCGCGCAATCTGGTAATCCGGTAATCCTATGTAGAGGGAGTTTGCGTAGTCGAGACGCGAATTGATGATCGTTCCTACTACTACCGCTTTTTCCTTTTCTGGGATGAAGGGGATGAGTCTGCGTAGCAGGCGGAGGAGATGGTGGGATCCGCTGATTACGGATCCTATTTGCGCCTCCATGGTCATCTCTGAATCAAAGATTACTCCGAGGCTTTTGGCTTTGTTGCTTGGAAGGATGGTCTGTCCAAGGATGGTTGGTGGTGTCCAAGGGGTCTTCGTCTTTTTCCTTTTGGTTTGCGTCGAGGAGCAGTAGTTCTGTTTTCGATTTATTTAGTTTGAGGGAGCTAGTGGTCATCAATGCCAATGCCTGCTCTGACGTCACTGGTAGGCCGTCTGTGCCAAGTGTGCACGGTCATCTTTAATCGTCCATGAGCGCGCGCCAGGTGATTTCTACTGGTTTCCTTACAGCCTGTGACTGACAGGGAGGGTTCTTGTGGGATTATGCCCATGCATGTGCAGTCGCCTCTGCCCTTGAACATCAGCTGCGCTATGGCCAGCACATCCCTGACAGCCACACTGCTCCAATATCTTTAGTGTTGCAGTGGAAGACTTGAAGACGTTCACTATTGATCTTGCTTTATCAAAGATTCTCGTAACATTTGCCTCCTTCTGCTGCATCATGTGGACCACAAGGTATGCACCAGATGAGACCACACACATTGTCCGGTCCAACATCTCATGGGATTAGTTTTACATGAGATGCAAATAAAGTGGGATAAAAATCAAAGATACACCAGTAGAGCAGACAGCCCCAAGATCAATCATCTCATTATCAGCCATTTGATGATTGACTGTCATGTAAAAGAATAAAAATGGCTCACTAATCATTAATTTTGGACCCTGTCTCACAGTCCCTTTCTGTCATGGGGGAGTCTTCGTCACTAGAGCTGGGTGGTTCTCCTGCTGCTGCTGTAGTTTGTTTAAATGCTGGCACTATATTACTTCTATCTTCTGTTATAACTAATGCCGCGTACACACGATTGGAATTTCTGACGGGAAATGTTCAATGTGAGCTTGTTGTCGGAAAGCCTGACCTTGTGTATGCTCCATTTTATAGTGATCTCCATAATAATTTTTTTCATTTTGTGTGTCAAGTTACCATAACACCATTATTATCTTGTATTTTTTAACCTCATAGAGGTTGGCTGGTGTTGGTGTCCCTTGTTAATTTGACATTGTATTTTTGAAATGTACCTGTCTACTCACAAACAAACTGTCCTTTTTGAAGTAAAACACATAGCCAAGTATTTCTCAAAACAAAAAATTAAAATTTAATAGGGGTCATAACAAAAGAAAGAGGAAGGCAAAGCTGGAGAAACAGTTGGAATTGGTGAAGCCTTTTGTACCCCAGGGCAGACATCAATTATTTGACAGGCAAAATTGGTAGCCTGAGGAGTCCATTTAATAGGGAGCAAAATACAGTCCAGGACTCGGAGAGATTGGGAGCAGCAGCAGATGACATATATGTCCTGAGGCTGTGGTCTTACAACAGCCTGCCTTTTTTTTGCCAGACCACACCAAACCCAGGACATCACTCTCAAGACTTCCTTGCCTCGTGGACACTAGGGGTGGTTGTGAGGACCACGGTAACCTGCCGAATCAAAGTAGTCGCTGACTCCTCCATGTTCCTCACCTTCCTGGTCCATTTTGTTGGAAGGCAGAGGGGAGGAACCTGGGATTCAGTCAGGCTTCTGGGCATGGCCACCTCCTGGCTGCCACTTTCCACGGCCACCTCCTGGCTGCCACTTTCCACGGCCACCTCCTGGCTGCCACTTTCCACGGCCTCCTCCTGGCTGAGACTTTCCTCTGTATGCAAATGGGATATAGTTTTAGTTTTTTGGTCATCAATCACACACAATTTTGAGCTCATGACTGTTGCAAATTGAATGTTAACAAATAGAAAAAACTATCATTCTGACCCCAGCATTTTTCATTTTTGTCCCAATCATTTTTGGCTACTACTGTCTATTGATATGTAAACCACTCTGTTAAATCAGAAATTAGTGATCAATAATAACATCTAGTTAACATCATTACTTTTTTGACAAGAAATATCTTCAACAATGCTATACCTGGCTCAAGCTGGGCTACTCCACATCTTCCTGGGTGGAAGGCCCAGGTTGTATGTCGGAAGCCTCATCTGATTTGGAAGGAAGGGTTGAGAGTGATGGCCTGGGTTCTGACATTAGTACCGGAGCCTGGGGACATAAATGTCATCTGCTGCTGCTCCTGAGCTCAGGGAATCCTGGAAATTTTTGCGCTCCCTATTATATGTGCTCCTCAGGCCACCGATTTTGGTCTTAAAATAGTTGATGTCTGCCGTTGGAATCACCGGCTTCACCAATTCCAACAGTTGATCCAGCGCTGCCTTCTTTAGTTTGTTGTTATAATATTGGTGTTTTACTTGCCACAGACAGGTCAGCTCTCTGTACTTATCAATAAAGTTTGGCAAGAAATCTGGATCTCTAAATGTATCCATTTTTTCTGCAAGACACAAAACAAGACAAACCTTAATGTCAGGCTAAACTCTCCTAATCTTGTTCCAATATAGGCCTCAATCTATAAGCAGTATAGGCCACTAACCACTGATGCCCCAAGTTAAAACTGTACCTTCGTTTGCACGATCAGTGCTTACGCTACTCCGTCCCCTGCTCACAGATCGTACGTACAACGCACGTGCGTTATGCTTTATATACACTGCACATGCGTGAAACTCCCCCCTGGCCTTCTTTCTAGTGTATTCCCCGCCCCTTCACTTTTGGCGCAGGGGGAGAGCACATGGCGGAGAGACAACAGGTGCGTGAGAATAGCAGCAACAATGACAAAAGCCTGGAGCCAAAAATGTCCCGATACAGGAGGAGATTTAGGGCCTCTAATATGTGCTTTGTAGAGATGGTGGACATCTTGAAGAGGGCCGACTATGATGGGAAGTATGGACCTTACCCAAACCCAAATGTGAGAAAGGCCAAGATCATGACTAAAGTTGTGAGAAGTCTGCACAGGAATTTTGGGGTACGACGATCCAAGGAGCAATTGAGGAAACGCTGGTCAGACATGAAATTGAGGGAGCACGATCAGTATAGAAGGATCAGGAAAATGCTTCTAAAAAGTAAGTATTTGTTGTGTATTATTATTATTATTACTTGCATTCTGCTCCATGTGCTTTTCTTTACTGTTGTACAGTTTAAAATGGCAAGTTTCAGGTTCAGGGGCACAGTAATCGTTCGTAGTAAACATTGTTCTTTTGCCCACTAAAACGATGTTTTTGGCAGATGCAGGTTAACTACATTTGTTCATGCCTATTTGTATTAAAATAAGTTTAGTACATTGTTGTCTAGATGGGTTTGTAACTAGAATGAAATGCAAACTTGATTCAGTGTAAGGAGAGGCCACTCAGCAGCTGTTTACACATCTGGACGTAGGAGCACTAGTGTGGGACACCAGAACATCCTTTTTAGGGTGTCCCACACAGGTGCTCCAGTGGATACTAGGGGTCTCTCCATGTGTGATACTTTACCAAAAAAGGAACCGTATATACTCGAGTATAAGCCGACCCGAATATAAGCCGAGGCACCTAATTTTATCACAAAAAACTGGGTAAATGTATTGACTCGAGTATAAGCCTAGTGTGAGAAATGCGCAGCTACTGTGAGTGGAAAAGAGGGTCAACAATGCCCATTTGCAGCCTCACTGTGCCCATTTGCATGTCTCACTGTGCTCATTTGCATGTCTCACTGTGCTCATTTGCAGCCATAGGTCCCCTGAACTTCAAACTTTGTAGTTAAGGGTTCCTAGATGCCCCCTAGCTTTGTGTCAATGGTCAAAGGGTCCCGAAATGACATTGCTGCAGATGGACACAGTTGACTGACTTTGGGGCCCCATATTTTGGGGTCACTTGGTGCTAGGAACCCCAAATGGTGTGCAATGAACAACTTAGCGTAAAAAAATGCGTTTTCATTTTTTTCCCACATTTTCCCAAAACTTCTGGAAAAAAATTGAACCGTTCAAAAGACTCATTATGCTTCGTAGATTATACGTTGGGGTGTTAGCTTTCCAAAATGGAAAATTTTCATTGTCCTGGTGCTCCAGGGCCTTCAAAAATTCATGCTCCTAGAACGCCTGATGGTGCTATTTCAATATTGGGCCTCTGTATGTCGCCAGGCTGTGTAAAAGTCTCACACATGTGAGTTCGTAATACTCAGGAGTAGAAGAATGTATTTTGGGGCGTCATTTGTGGTATACACATGCCATGTGAGAGAAATAACATATTACAATGAAAATTTTGTTAAAAAAAAAAAAAAAATCTTCATTTTGCAAAGAATTGTGGAAAAAAAATAACAACATCAAAAACCACATCATGCATCTTACTAAATACCTTGGAATGTCTCCTTTCAAAAAAGGGGTCATTTGGGGGGTATTTGTACCTTCCTGGCTTGTTCGGGTCGCAAGAAATGAGATGGCCACCAGTACATCAGATGTGCTAAATTTTTTATGATTCGCACCACAGCTTGTAGACTCTATCACTTTCACATAGACCAAATAATATCCACTAATTTGTTTTTGTTTTTTTACCAAAGATATGTAGCAGTATAAATTGTGGCCAAAATGTATGAAAAAAAATTAATAATTTGCTAAATTTTATCACATAAACTAAGAAAAACATTTTTTTTCATCATTTTCCGTCTTTTTTCATTTATAGCGCAAAAAATAAAAAACTCAGAGGTGATCAAATACCACCAAAAGAAAGCTATATTTGTATGAAAAAAAGGACAAAAAATTCATTTAAGTACAGTATTACATGACTGAGTAATTGTCATTCAAAGTGTGAGAGCACCGAAAGCTGAAAATTGGTCTGGGCAGGAGGGGGGTTCAAGTGCCCAGTAGGCAAGTGGTTAAATAAAACAATAGTACAAAACAACAACAATAACAATCAAAACATAAAATTACACTATTGCTCTCAGCTGTGTGTAATGCCCCAATACCCGACGAGCTTCCAGTTTTTTCAAAAGCTTTCATTAGGGGTAGAGAGTAGAGTGTGATCAAGTGTGATTTTTAGCTCTAAAATGAGAAAGGAAAGCAGCAATTGAAATTCAAAGCCGTGCATGTCACCCTTTGCATGATACAACAAGTCAGCCAGAACCCCCACATACCAGAATTAAGTGATTCCTCAATGGGATGCCATAAAGAAAGTTAAGGCTGGAGATGGACGCCAGACCAGAGCCCCTGTCAGCATTTGAGAAGGACTTAATTTCCCCCCGGTCTGTGTAATAACAGCTGTCTGTCAGCGGCTTGTTAAGATTCGTAAGCTGGCAACAATAAGGAAAGACGGTCAAGACATAATTAATATATCAGGTGAAAACAAAACCCCTCAACCTAGAATAGAACTACATAAATGGCAGACATACCTAATCCCCAAAGGGACTGGGGTAAGCTTAGCGTGGGGTAGCTAGAAAATGACCCTACAACCCATCTGGCCAATATAACCAATGTGAGGGTTTACATCCACTCTAACAACGTTAAATTCGGGGGCGTGGCCGCGATGTGAGAGGAGAAGGACATGATCATCATAGGCTTCTGCCATCTGTCTCACACATCCACCGAAATCCGGCCTGCTCACCCTGAAACACAGGTACCTCCTGGGGGTCTGGGAAGCTCCCCTGGTCCTCTCCATGCCCGTGAAAGGCAAAAAGCCAAAAAAAACTGCTGCACAGAGGCCCCGGAACGTCCCGCCGAGCACATGAGCATTGGCCATCTTGCCTGTCAGCCCCTGCATGTCTGTCTCATCAGAGACACAGACGGATCCCTCTATGGTGGCGCCTGTGATCCCGGCCACTGTGGGCTCTGCCAGTAATCAGGTGGATGGTGAGCACTCCACTGCTATGATTCTGGCAGCAATAGCGGACAGCAAGTCCTCTATTGAAAATAAGATAGACACCCTGTCCATAGAATGTGGCTTGATAAGGCAGGACATGGACAAGTTTAGAGGCTGCCTCCATGAGGCTGAGAAACGTATGTACGAGGTGGAGGACATCTCTGCCTCCAATATGCATTCCGTGGCGGAACTGCAGCAACAAGTAAAACTCCTAATAGCGCGTTCGGAGGACTCCGAGAATAGACTCAGATGCAACAATGTCCGGGTAGTCGGACTCCCGGAGGGGCTCTAATCCTGTGGTATTCGCTGAAGCTTTTTTTAAACAGCTCTTGGGCCCGCAACACCTGTCTCCAGTCTACGTGGTGGAACGTGCGCACAAGGTGCCTTCTGGCCAGAGGCCTGCTGGTGCGTGGCTGAGGGTTTTCCTGGTTCGCCTAGTGAACTTCAGGGATAGGGATCTCATCTTAGCAGAGGCCCGCAAGCATCCTGAACTGAAATATGACAATGCCGTTATACATCTTTATCCTGATTTTTCTCTGGATCTCCAGAAAAAAACGTTGCTCCTTCACGGATGTCCGCAGGTGCCTGAGGGAGAAGGGTCTAGTCTACAACATACTATAGCCTAGCCGTCTAAAGGTCATTCACAATAAATCCGCAAAATTCTTTGAATCCCCTGCAGATGCGGTAGACTGGTTGGATTCCATCACTTGAGGAGGTATGCTGGGAGTTGTTCATGTTGAATACAATTGGGCTGTAACTCACTCCTTTAAGACAGATATTTTCTTTAACAACAAGTGGACAGCGTTAAAGAGTCCAGGACTGCCTATCCATTAATCGCAGGAACCTATGACCCTATTGCTGGACACCGACACAAACCTGTTAGTCTTCAAGACCCCCTACGGAGTGGCTGGACTCAGAACGATCCACTGTTTTTTGCTACGTTTTTGGGAATGAAGTTTCTCTGGTGTTTTTTTTTCTGTTCACCTGGAGCAAACAGGGAGTTGGGTACTTGCACTGTTGAATTTTTTTCTGACCTTTTTGCTTTTTTTTTTTTTTTTTTTTTCAACCTTTTTTCTATAATTTTTTCTTTTTGTTAAGCTCTGCCCTAAGTGACTAGTCCAGACTTGTTCTTTGCCTAGTATGGTTTATGCTGCTACTCTGTTGTCCTGTGGTGTGTTGCTGCATCCGAGTCCTACCTCCCTGACCCCCCCTCACTATAGCATCCATCCTGTAATCTCAGAATTCTCTCTTGGAACGTCCGAGGCTTAAACTCTAAATTTAAGAGATCGTTGGTACTCCAATACCTTAAAGATCAGAATCCGCACATAGTCTTCCTGCAGGAGACCTATTTAACCGGGAGCAGGGTACTCTCCCTAAACAGGAGTTGGATTCAGAGAGCCATACACTCCACTCATTCTTCATATGCTAGAGGGGTGGCTATACTAATTCAGAAAAAAATAACCTGTTCATTGAAATATGTGGTTACAGACCCCCAGGGGCGCTATGTCATGGTGGTTCTGGAGGTCGAATCCCAACTAATGGCATTCGTAAATGTTTATGTTCCACCCCCTTTTAAAAGTGAGGTCTTGTACATGATCCTTGAGAAGGTTGCCACTTTTGGCCCATTAAAATTGTTTGTGGCTGGTGATTTCAACAACATTCTAGACTATGCCCTGGACACCTCTAACCCGAATCAGCTGCAGAACCTGGAGCTCGGACACTGGGCAGATTTAGCGACGTTAAAGGAGGTGTGGCAGTGGAAACACCCTGGAGAAAGAGGTTACTCCTATCTTTCCCACATCAGCATCTCTTCCTCTCGTATAGATTTTGCATTTGCCAACCCAGCTCTGCTGCCCCAGGTCAATAAGGTCTCCTACCTGGCTGGTGGAATCTCAGATCATACCCCCTACAGGTTACATTAACTCTTTCCTCTGGTAGACGCAACGGGGTGTGGAGGCTACATCCTGGTTGGGTGGCGGAGCCCTCGGTTGAGGCCCTGGTCTCACCACAGTTAAAAGATTATTGGGATCACAATGAAGGAACAGCGGATAGGCCTGTGGTGTGGGACGCATTTAAGACGTCCACCAGGGGGATGTATGTATCGGCCATCAAGGCTGCCAGGGCTGAGAAAAACTCCACCACTGAAAAGCTTCAAGCTCATGACACACTCTGCCCAAAGACTCATGCTGAAACACCTTTTCCTTCCTCCCTGGCTGAGTTGCAGATGGCCAGAAGGGCACTGTTGTTGCACTTCCAAAGTCTCACTCAATGTAACTTCAAAACTAGGGTCGAAACACTGTTCGAAAAAGGGGAAAAAAATGGGAAGCTGTTAGCCTGACTGCTGATGCTCGGACGCACACAGCGATTCCCTTTGTTCATACACCTGAGGGCACTCTAGTGAGCGATGGGGAGGGCATCAAGCGGGCATTTGACTCTTGTTACTCTAAATTGTACGCCCCTGTCCCACCGTATGACCATCAGGCCTTGACAGATCTGCTGGACCCCCTCCGGATCCCGGTGCTGCCAGATGAGGTGGCGACTAGTTTAGACGCACTTTTTACTGACAAAGAATTGGCGACGGCTGTTGCCTCTTTTCCCAATGGCAAGTTGCCGGGCCCGGATGGGATTCCCGCAGAATGGTACAAACAATATATATGGAGCTCATATCCCCCAGACTTTTGCAACTCTATAGCAACTGTTTGGAAACTGGTATGCTACCTACCTCCTTTTATGAGGCCCATGTGGTCTTACTGCCCAAACTGGACAAGGACCCCCTATCCTGCTCATCATATAGGCTCATAGCATTGCTTAACATAGACCTTAAAATTCTTACTAAAATGCTTGCCAATCGGTTAATGAAAATAATAGATCATTTAATATCACCCGATCAGACTAGGTTCATGCCTAAAAAGGCCACAGATATCAATATCCGGAGAGTGTATACACATACTCAGTTGGAGGCTGGGAGTTCGTCGGGGGGGGGGGGGTCACTGGTGTTTTTTGATCTGGAAAAGGCATTTGACTCCATTGATTGGGGGTACATGACTCAGGTGTTGCACCCCCTTCCTTCAGTGGATATCGCTGCTGCATAACCATCCGCTAGCAGCTCTTAATGGCGGGGTGTCAGATGCCTTTCCGGTGTCCAGGGGCACCAGACAGGCTAACGGGCTATTTGCATTGGTCGCTACTAGGCAAATTTTCTGTGGTCTCTCCTGTACTTGGACAAGCCGATCCCAATAATCCCTTACAATGGGTGAGACAGATTAAATACCTTGGACTTTTAATCAAAAACTTGTGACAGATTTCATTAACCTTAATATCTCCCCTCTACTTGGTGTTCTATCTAGAAAGTTTCACGCCTGGAAAAAACTCCCACTGTCCCTCATTGAGAAAATAAATCTGATCAAGATGAAAATTCGGCCCCTACTTCTGTATATTCTCAGAAATTAGCCAGTGTGGATCCCAAAGTCTCTTTTCAAATCGATAGATAGTATGCGCTCCTCCTTTTTGTGGCAGGGGGGAACTCCCTGCCTGAAATTGACCATTCTCCAGCAGCCATGGGGGGAGGGGGGCCTTCCAGTGCCTAGTTTTTATAAATACTTCCTAGCTGGCCAACTGCCAGTAGCCCACCGCCCACGGTTGACTTCTCCCCCAGATGACGCCTCGGTGACCCTGGAGGCGGCCTGTTTGGGCTCATATGAGGCACTCTAGCACTTGGTCTACAGAGGTTTAAAATCTCCATACTCCCTGACTCTCTCTATGCGCCCAGTGATTAGGGCATGGAATTTGACTCAGGGATTGCGGTCGTCTAGTGTGAACAGGTTCTCCCCTAATTTACCTGTGTGGAGAAATTCCAATCTGGTACATTTTTATAACTACCCGGACCCTGTTTGGACTAAATATGGGGTCAAAACCTTACAACATATTGTACTAAATGGCATCCTAATGTCATTTAACAAACTCAAGGAGAGTCCCACCCTACCCAACTCACACTTCTTCAGATACATCCAACTGAGACATGCATTTTACTCTCAATTTGGCAGGGAAACACTGAACCTCGACCTAGTGACTTAGAACTATTTTTTTTTAATCAAAAATGTGTTTATTTTGTATTCCGGCAATAAACATATAGACAGTTGAGTACAGTAGCAGCTTCAAATTTACACACAATATTGTATTGCATATCATCAGCACATACCTACATTTAAAGACATATATTGAATTTCGTATGCATAGAAATTTTTAGTAGGAGTCTGGGCTGCATTTTTATGAACAATTACAGTTATTATAGGTCCGAGCTGTACCCAGCCGGATATCCAGTAATCAAGTAACCATTATGTATCTTGCGAACAGCAGTTCTAACAGAAGGAGCAAACATGTCGCCATGCCTCTGCTAGGCATGCAACTAACTGAATAGCCTAGCTACACTAGAAACTCAATGTATCCACCACGGTGCCACCCGCAGCCCACCCTCTCTATACATTACTGTCTATGTTGTGAAACATCAGGTTTTCAGTGTCCCATTACTTAAATTTGCAATAGCGTATCCAATATCAATTGAGTTGGACCCAGTCCTGGTGTATTCAGCCATAACTGCCACATAGAGAAAAATTTCCTAAGTGAGTTACGATGTTGGTATGTAAGCCTCTCACGCACTAGCAGCCTATTCACCATTTCCACCCATTGTTTACCAGTTGGTACCCTCGGGGTTATCCAGAATCTCGCAATTGCCTCGCGTGCTATATATAAAAGGCGTATCACGGCCACATGTTCATTTGGAGAAAGTAATGATATCTCCAGGGCACCAAGCAGGCATTCAATTGGGTTCTGCAGGATTGAAATCTGATATACCTGAGAGATGGTATTAAGCACATACTGCCAGTACCTGAAAAGCTTGGGGCACTTCCACATCATATGTACGAGATCACCTCTATGGCTATTACATTTTTGACATAATGGAGTTTCTCTGAAACCCCATTTATGTAGTCTGGTTGGGGTTCTGTATACTCTATGTAGTAGGAAAAGATGGGACAATCGTTGAGATGTTGAAACAGATACCAATGGGGCAGATGTCAGGCATAGTTCCCAGGTCTCCCCATCAATAGGTCCCAGGTCTTTCTCCCATCCTTTTCTACAGGGGAGTTTGCTAGCGTCATGTGTAGAATTAAGCAGTCTGACATAAATTCTTGATATCATGCCTTTCCTGTCTTCCGTCAATAGGACATCATTTGTCAAGGGATGTGCCACTGACTGAAGCTGGGAAATTCTGCTCTCACACTGAATGGCATGTCTCAATTGGAGGTATTTGTAAAATTGATGCCTGTGAAGGGAGTACTCCTCTTTAAGGTCTGTAAAGGATTTGAGTACTGTCCCATTGTATAATTGTGGTATATAGTGTATGCCTGCTTCCTCCCAAGGCCAAAATCCCTCAAGTTTAAACAATTCCTTAAAGTATTTATTACGCCATATTGGGGTGAAGGGGCATACTCCTCTTATTTTTAGAAGGGATCTAATATATTTCCAGAGCTTGTTCAGCATTGGGATTGTGGGGAGAGTTTCTGGCAGATGTGTCAGTCCCGTCTCTAGGTGGGTCACAGCCGGTAAATTAGAATCTTTAGGTACAATCAATGACCTAATTGGGTCTTCTATGTGCTGGATTTGGGACGCAATAAAATAGTACCTAGTGTGAGGGACCGCCATACCCCCCTGATCTTTCGCTAATTGTAGAGAATTAAGGCTAATGCGTGCTGACTTATTGCTCCATATTAAATGTCGGAATTGTGTATCTATTCGAGTAAACCATTTGTGAGTTATCCATATAGGGGAATTGTGTAGTACGTAAAGAATTTTTTGAGCAATGGGACCATATTTAGTTCCAAATATTGAGTGGGATCTGATGTCACTTGAATACCTACCATATATACTCGAGTATAAGCCGAGTTTTTCAGCAAATTTTTTTGTGCTGAAAGTGCCCCCCTCGGCTTATACTCGAGTCAAGCACTTTTCTGCAGAAAAAAAATTACATTTTCCGACCCGACTTTGCGGCCCCGTATCTCTGGGCCACTTGGTGCTAAGAACCCCAGTTGGTATGCAAACCCAGTGGAACCAACACTACAACATATCCAAATTTAGGGTTCCTAGCACCAAGTGACCCCGAGATACGGGGCCCCAAAGTCCGTTCGGAAAATGTCATTCTCTGCTGAAGAAAAGTGCTTGACATTTTCTGACCTGAATTTGGGGCCTCATATCTCTGGTTCACTTGGTGCTAGGAACCCCAAATTTGGTATGCAAACCTAGTGGAAACAACACTACAACATATCCAATAATTTGGGGTTCCTAGCACCAAGTGGCCCCGAGATACAAGGCCCAAAAGTCGGTCAACTGTGTCCATCTGCAGCAATGACATTTCGGGACCCTTTGGGTCCAGAGACCCCATTTTGGCTGCAGCTAGGGGGCATCTAGGAACCCTTAACTACCAAGTTTGAAGTTCAGGAGACCTATGGCTGCAAATGGGCACAGTGAGGCTGCAAAATGGGCTCCAGTAGCTGCGCATTTCTCACCCTAGGCTTATACTCGAGTCAATACGTTTTCCCAGTTTTTTGTGGTAAAATTTGGTGCCTCTGCTTATATTCGGGTCGGCTTATACTCGAGTATATTTGGTAAGTAGCGGAATTCCTGCACTATCTCTATATCCCTAGCACAATCCGGTAGTGGACTTATTAGAGGATCAAGGGGCATAAGCACTGATTTGTTCCAGTTAATGCTGAACCCTGACAGTTCCCCAAAATCGGGTATCGGGCTCATGACATTTCTCAGGAAGCTATCAGTGTCTCCCAAATATATCAATGTGTCGTCTGCGTATAGGGATATAATATCTTGTCTGGGCCCTCGCTTGAAACCTATGATATTTTGCGCCTCTCTAATATGTATAGCTAATGGTTCTAGAGCAAGGGCAAACAACAGGGGTGATAATGGACACCCCTGTCGTGTGCCCCTGTAAAGCCTGAAAGAATCAGACAATTCACCATTGATACGCATTCTTGCTGATGGGGAGCTATATAATAGTTGGACCCATTTCAAGAAGAAGGGGCCTACTCCAAATCTGGATAATACTTCCCATAGATAGGGCCATTTGACGCTGTCAAATGCTTTAGCTGCGTCTAATGAAAAAATGGCTCTGTTACCTGGGTTATCTGTAGGGATTTGTATATTTAGGAACAGTCTATGCAGATTTTGGGCTGTGGATCTTGTCAGTATAAAACCTAATTGATCTCTATGTATCACTTGTTGAATACATTTGGCCAACCTGTTTGCCAGAACTCTGGCCAACAGTTTGACATCCAAATAGAGGCCGGAAGATTTCCGGATTTGAAAGCTTTATTGTATACCTGTAACAAGGTTGGGATTAGTTGTGTCGTATATCGTTTGTACACTTCTGCTGGGAGACCATCAGCACCTGGTGCTTTACCATTCTGTGCGTGGGCCAATGCCTCCAACAAATCATTTTCTGTTAGGGGTGCATTGAGCAGGGCTGAGTCCGACTCGGATAGACAAGGTATAGGGTGCCTATCCAAGAACAGACATATTTCTTCACGGGTGGGTTGTACCTTAGAAGTAAACAGATTGGAAGAATCGTTTAAATATATCTATAATTTCGTTAGTAGTGTGGCACGGAGTCCCTACATTGTTCCGTATAGTCCCTATATGTGAGGATGTTTGTTGTGACTTAGCCAGCATTGCTAGCAAGTGTCCTGTGTTCTCCCCTTCCTCAAAATGGCTCTGTTGCAGAAAAAATCTTTTGTTTTCTGCTAACTAGTGTCAGGTCCTTAAGCATGGCTTGAGCAGCTAACCATTGCCGTTTTGTACTGTCTGAGGGATCGGATACATATATGGCTTCTGCATTCTGTGCTTCCCTTACTATGGACAATTCCCATTGCTTAGTAGAGGATTTAATCTGGGTTATGGTTCTAATGAACTGGCCACATAAAAATGCTTTTGCTGTTTCCCACACTATATCTATTGTTGCTGAGTCTACAATTTGTTTAAAGAAGTTCCTTATATGTTCTGGTATCGGGTCAGGGTTTGGAATAAGGGACAGCCAGAACGGATTAAGTTTCCAAAGCGTCTTACTCTTTGTCACCCCTATGTGTAAGTCAACCGACAGCAGTGAAGTTTTTACTAACTCCACAGTAAGAATTCAGGATGATTGCAGTATAACCATATATGGTAACACTAAGATTCACATAATAAAGGTATCCAATTTCACCCAGATAAGTGAAACTGTGATTTCCTCAGCCAATAGGAAAATAGGGGCTGGGTTATGAAGGTTTTAGGTAACAATAGATGTGTCCTTTATTCATCCCTTGCCGAACTTTTGGTGTGTAAGGAAGGGGATCCTAATGTGTTAACATATTAGAAATAAATTTTTTACTTCTTAATACATCTCGAGTTGACTGATCACAAGCTGAGGATATTCCTAACATTTGTGGTCCTTTCGAGCCGGAAACAACTTTTTATTTGGGATTTATGAGCCCTCTTCATCTTCGGTGAGTATTTAGTGAAAGAAAATCACTGAAATTTAAAAGTCCCCCCACTCAACGTTAGTGGTTAAAGAGGGGCAGGGGGCCTTATCACCCGAATACACTGTCTGTTTGCGAACTTGCTGATCCAGTCCTCGTGGTGTTTTGAGAGGTAAGAGATTTTAATTATTCTTAATTCTTTCTAAGAGTCTTTTTCTTCTCTTTCTGTTTGATTCTGGTTTAAATGTGTTGTAATTGCTGACATTGGTATTGATCGTATAATAGCTTGATAATCCAGTGTTCGTAGACAGAGACATTTGGGGACGTTGTCTAAGGTAAAAAAATTACGTTGCCTGCTGTCCGGACAGAGAAAAAAAAGATTTGAGGTATACCAGTGTCAGAGATTCACATTAAGCGCTATTTAGTTAAGTGATCTAAAAAGATCACAAAGCTAACTTTTTTTTCTGTGTGTTTTATTTTCTCCTGTCTCATGTTTAACCATTCTGTTCATGTTACGAGCTCATTTTATAATAATACTGCAGAGGTACATTTTAATTATTTTTTAATTTTCCCGATAGTGTGGGGGGTGTTGATGTTTATACTTTTCTGGTATTCCTTTTATTACCGTGAGCGGAGGGTCACGATCCCAGTGTTTTATAGGTTAATGAGAGACTCAACTAACACCGAAAATGGGGAATAGTCTCTGTAAAGGAATTTCTTGTGCTTGTTTATGTTGTTGTTGTGTCCCTAATGTGCCGTTAGAAGGTGATAAGAAATTTATGCATAGCAATGACCCCAAGTCCGTTCAGTATTGTGCTAAGTGGGAGAGGAAGTTGGTGGATAAGCTTAAGTTGTTAGGACCCAAAGATAAAAAAGGTATGGGTTAGAAATGGCAGAGTACTGGCTTCAGCAAGCTAGAATTAGGGTAGAAGGAAAGAGAACAAAGGAGAAATGCCAAGCCCAACTGCCCCTAGTGGACAAAGAGGATGATCTCATCTGTTATACCCAGAGACCACCTCCTTACAATGGTCCTCCCCCTCAGGTGCAAACAACTGCCCAGAGTACCACCTTCCCTGTGACATCCACCCGTCAGGGGAACCGCCTCTGAACAAAACCCCAATTCCACTTCCTCAACCTCTCCAGACAGCAGTACAGTCTTGGAGATGAACAGATCGATCCTTGAAACTTTAACTGACGCCATAACCCAGGCACTAGGTGCCACAGCAGGAGCCAAGAGACTAGGTAAACCTCCTATTAGGTATGGGGTAGATGATGGTGAGGAATACCCCTTGATAGAAGTCCCGAATCCTAGAGGAGGACAGAATGATGCACTGGGCCAGCCATATCCCTTGACTATGACTGTTTTTTGACCATGGACCGACAGTGACATACAAAAGGCTACAGAACACATAAAACATCCAAAATTAGGTCCAGTTGAATTCACTGAAAACATAGAGGGATTACGGAACAGTTATAAGTTGAATGGGGTGGAGAGGGCCCTCAGAAGAGTACTAGGATCAGATTGGGCTTCGGTAAAGGGGGACTGGGACCCCTGCGCCCTAGGAGATGCACAGGGGCGAGGGGATCCATTGCCTCGACTTAGGAAACAGGTTGACTGCCTTACTGAACAGATGCCAGCTTAGATGGGTACAACGGACTGATTGGCAAAAAATAAATATGACAGTACAGGAGGACAAGGAGAGTGTCAGTGACTACCTAAATAAACTACGAGAGGTTTTTAAAGTGTTCTCTGGGCTCCCCGAAGCTGAGGATGTGAATAGTGCATATCAGCAACAGCTAAAGATAGCTTTTGTAAATGGATTGAAACAGGATCATAAGGATTACATTGTTAAAAATATGGTTACTTATCGAACTGCATCAGTTATAGATGTTTTACAATATGCTAAGCATTCTGAGAAGTATTTGAAAATAAAGGCAAAAAAGAATGTGAAAGTAAAGGTTTTTGTGCAAGGTGATGAAGGGGATGAGGATGCAGAAGAGTACACTGCTGAGGCAGAACCAGAGGAATCGCACAGAGGGAGAGGCACAGGTGGTTTTAGAGGACGGAACAGGTTTAGAGGAAAAGGAAGGGGTAGAGGACAATGGAGGAATAAAGAATGGGTGGAAAGAAGGGAATGTTGGGATTGTGGGAAGCAGGGGCATTTGGCCAGGGATTGCCCTGAGGGGCCAGGTCCTCACAAATCAAGTTGACTAGAAACAGTATGTGTGAGCCATTTGGAAACGATAGGGTACGCTGAAAACTTACCACAGGTGGAGTTAATGGTTGAGAGACAATGTGTACAGTTTTTGGTAGACTCTGGGGCCTCTAGGACCTTAATTCACCCTGCAGATGTGCCTCATATTGATAAATCCACTAAATCTATTTTGGTACAAGGAGTAAGTGGAAATCTGGTGAGAGAATCACTGTCTGAGTATGTCACTATTGAGGAGCCAGAGACGGGGGTCAAGATCACCACCAGAGCGATCTTGTCTACTGTCTGCCCTGTGAATCTCTTGGGTAGAGACCTAATGTCAGCCATGCGCATGTCAGTCAGTGCACAAAATAATGGGTTTGCAGTCCGGGTAGGACAGGGACCCATTAACCCAATAGAAGAAACACACTATTATTACTCCTTAGATGTGTATATGAAAGACAAGGAGACAGTTGAGATTGTTGACAAAATGATTAATTATGCTGAAACCGTGATGGAAGGTAGGACAGTGGATTTACAGACACCAAATAGGGCTCACTGCACAATGTATTTTAAGAGAACACCAGGGCCTGATAGGTATTATGCCTCCAGACTTTTCTCAAAGAAGGAAGTTACCCTGCAATTAACCAATGTTTACTGGAGTGTTGAGGGATTTTGTGCATCGGCATGTTGTATACCTCCTGAGGAGCAGGTTCTGTTTAGGGAAATCAACCCACACCTATCCTTGGCTAAACCCAAAAACCGAGATTGGATGTGGGAGAGTTTGTGAAGGAATGCTAAGACTTAAGAGATTGGACACCTGTGGGCCTACCTGAACTATACAAAAGTAAATCGACAGGTTATTTCTGTCACAAACCCTTGGGACACGAAATCATTACAACACCCTCGGCACACATGTGGGCTGCAGGAACTGAATGATACTTGAGACAAAAAGGTCACCTGTTAGATGGGCTCCCAGAGACACTGTGGACTAGAGGTCCAGCGGATGTGGGACTCATGAAAGGAGTCCAACCAGTAACCATCACTCCAAAATCACACCATAGACCCCACCTAAGACAATACCCCCTTAAGAAGGAAGCAGAGGAGGGCATAGCCCCTGTAGTAGATGAACTTTTAAAAACTGGTGTGATCATTCTATGTCCTGACAGCCCTTGCAATACCCCCTTTTCCCTGTTAAGAAGTCCCCGCCCTCTACAGGTTGGAGATTGGTACAAGATCTCCAAGCTATCAATCAGGCAGTTATACCAAGAGCTCCTGTGGTACCTGATCCACACTCATTACTGAATGATCTAGATCCAGGGAATTATTTTTTTTCTGTGATTGACATCAGTAATGCCTTCTTTAGTATACCGGTGCATCCCGACCATCAATTTTGGTTTGCCTTCACATACCGGGGAAAAAGGTACACCTTCACCAGATTACCCCAGGGCTATTGTCCTTATATGTTCTGGTATCGGGTCAGGGTTTGGAATAAGGGACAGCCAGAACGGATTAAGTTTCCAAAGCGTCTTACTCTTTGTCACCCCTATGTGTAAGTCAACCGACAGCAGTGAGTGGTCAGATACATGTCTGGGATGGTATTGTGCTGACACGACCATCGGCAATAGTTGTGAATTGCCTAGTCCCATATCAATTCTTGACAGTCCCCCTACTGAAGCAGACTGGCAAGAATAAACTCTGGCTTCTTGGTTGTGCATTCTCCATACATCTACAAGGCCCATTTCCTCTATTAAATGGGCAAATGGGGTCTGACCATGCCGCCTCTGTGTTTCTCCCACTGACCTAGAGTATTGTTAGAAAAGTTTTAAATGTTTATTGTGTGACTATTTGGAAAACAATCCTGAGACTGGTTTTTAATCCCACCTATGAGCACTTTGTATTAATTGTTATGTAAATAAAGGTATCCAATTTCACCCAGATAAGTGAAACTGTGATTTCCTCAGCCAATAGGAAAATAGGGGCTGGGTTATGAAGGTTTTAGGTAACAATAGATGTGTCCTTTATTCATCCCTTGCCGAACTTTTGGTGTGTAAGGAAGGGGATCCTAATGTGTTAACATATTAGAAATAAATTTTTTACTTCTTAATACATCTCGAGTTGACTGATCACAAGCTGAGGATATTCTAACATTTGTGGTCCTTTCGAGCCGGGGAGGAAACAACTTTTATTTGGGATTTATGAGCCTCTTCATCTTCGGTGAGTATTTAGTGAAAGAAAATCACTGAAATTTAAAGTCCCCCCACTCAACGTTAGTGGTTAAAGAGGGGCAGGGGGCCTTATCACCCGAATACACTGTCTGTTTGCGAACTTGCTGATCCAGTCCCTCGTGGTGTTTTGAGAGGTAAGAGATTTTTAATTATTCTTAATTCTTTCTAAGAGTCTTTTTCTTCTCTTTCTGTTTGATTCTGGTTTAAATGTGTGTTGTAATTGCTGACATTGGTATTGATCGTATAATAGCTTGATAATCCAGTGTTACCACCTTCCCTGTGACATCCACCCGTCAGGGGAACCGCCTCTGAACAAAACCCCAATTCCACTTCCTCAACCTCTCCAGACAGCAGTACAGTCTTGGAGATGAACAGATCGATCCTTGAAACTTTAACTGACGCCATAACCAGGCACTAGGTGCCACAGCAGGAGCCAAGAGACTAGGTAAACCTCCTATTAGGTATGGGGTAGATGATGGTGAGGAATACCCCTTGATAGAAGTCCCGAATCCTAGAGGAGGACAGAATGATGCACTGGGCCAGCCATATCCCTTGACTATGACTGTTTTTCGACCATGGACCGACAGTGACATACAAAAGGCTACAGAACACATAAAACATCCAAAATTAGGTCCAGTTGAATTCACTGAAAACATAGAGGGATTACGGAACAGTTATAAGTTGAATGGGGTGGAGAGGGCCCTCAGAAGAGTACTAGGATCAGATTGGGCTTCGGTAAAGGGGGACTGGGACCCCTGCGCCCTAGGAGATGCACAGGGGCGAGGGGATCCATTGCCTCGACTTAGGAAACAGGTTGACTGCCTTACTGAACAGATGCCAGCTTAGATGGGTACAACGGACTGATTGGCAAAAAATAAATATGACAGTACAGGAGGACAAGGAGAGTGTCAGTGACTACCTAAATAAACTACGAGAGGTTTTTAAAGTGTTCTCTGGGCTCCCCGAAGCTGAGGATGTGAATAGTGCATATCAGCAACAGCTAAAGATAGCTTTTGTAAATGGATTGAAACAGGATCATAAGGATTACATTGTTAAAAATATGGTTACTTATCGAACTGCATCAGTTATAGATGTTTTACAATATGCTAGGCAGAACCAGAGGAATCGCACAGAGGGAGAGGCACAGGTGGTTTTAGAGGACGGAACAGGTTTAGAGGAAAAGGAAGGGGTAGAGGACAATGGAGGAATAAAGAATGGGTGGAAAGAAGGGAATGTTGGGATTGTGGGAAGCAGGGGCATTTGGCCAGGGATTGCCCTGAGGGGCCAGGTCCTCACAAATCAAGTTGACTAGAAACAGTATGTGTGAGCCATTTGGAAACGATAGGGTACGCTGAAAACTTACCACAGGTGGAGTTAATGGTTGAGAGACAATGTGTACAGTTTTTGGTAGACTCTGGGGCCTCTAGGACCTTAATTCACCCTGCAGATGTGCCTCATATTGATAAATCCACTAAATCTATTTTGGTACAAGGAGTAAGTGGAAATCTGGTGAGAGAATCACTGTCTGAGTATGTCACTATTGAGGAGCCAGAGACGGGGGTCAAGATCACCACCAGAGCGATCTTGTCTACTGTCTGCCTGTGATCTCTTGGGTAGAGACCTATGTCAGCCATGCGCATGTCAGTCAGTGCACAAAATAATGGGTTTGCAGTCGGGTAGGACAGGGACCCATTAACCCAATAGAAGAAAACACACTATTATTACTCCTTAGATGTGTATATGAAAGACAAGGAGACAGTTGAGATTGTTGACAAAATGATTAATTATGCTGAAACCGTGATGGAAGGTAGGACAGTGGATTTACAGACACCAAATAGGGCTCACTGCACAATGTATTTTAAGAGAACACCAGGGCCTGATAGGTATTATGCCTCCAGACTTTTCTCAAAGAAGGAAGTTACCCTGCAATTAACCAATGTTTACTGGAGTGTTGAGGGATTTTGTGCATCGGCATGTTGTATACCTCCTGAGGAGCAGGTTCTGTTTAGGGAAAATCAACCCACACCTATCCTTGGCTAAACCCAAAAACCGAGATTGGATGTGGGAGAGTTTGTGAAGGAATGCTAAGACTTAAGAGATTGGACACCTGTGGGCCTACCTGAACTATACAAAAGTAATCGACAGGTTATTTCTGTCACAAACCCTTGGGACACGAAATCATTACAACACCCTCGGCACACATGTGGGCTGCAGGAACTGAATGATACTTGAGACAAAAAGGTCACCTGTTAGATGGGCTCCCAGAGACACTGTGGACTAGAGGTCCAGCGGATGTGGGACTCATGAAAGGAGTCCAACCAGTAACCATCACTCCAAAAATCACACCATAGACCCCACCTAAGACAATACCCCCCTTAAGAAGGAAGCAGAGGAGGGCATAGCCCCTGTAGTAGATGAACTTTTAAAAACTGGTGTGATCATTCTATGTCCTGACAGCCCTTGCAATACCCCCCTTTTCCCTGTTAAGAAGTCCCCGCCCTCTACAGGTTGGAGATTGGTACAAGATCTCCAAGCTGTCAATCAGGCAGTTATACCAAGAGCTCCTGTGGTACCTGATCCACACTCATTACTGAATGATCTAGATCCAGGGAATTAATTTTTTTCTGTGATTGACATCAGTAATGCCTTCTTTAGTATACCGGTGCATCCCACCTATGAGCACTTTGTATTAATTGTTATGTATGTTTTTACTAACTCCACAGTAAGAATTCAGGATGATTGCAGTATAACCATATATGGTAACACTAAGATTGTAAAGGGAACGCAGTCTTCACATAATAAAGGTATCCAATTTCACCCAGATAAGTGAAACTGTGATTTCCTCAGCCAATAGGAAAATAGGGGCTGGGTTATGAAGGTTTTAGGTAACAAGAGATGTGTCCTTTGTTCATCCCTTGCCGAACTTTTGGTGTGTAAGGAAGGGGATCCTAATGTGTTAACATATTAGAAATACATTTTTTACTTCTTAATACAGCTCGAGTTGACTGATCACAAGCTGAGGATATTCCTAACAAGTATATTTTGTCTTTGTCATGGTCTGGGTAATTTATTAAAATCCCCTATGACCAACACTGGTATGCCCGGGAAGCGGGATATAAAGCCGGCTAGAATTTTAAGAGGTCCAGTGGAGAATGGAGGCGGTATGTACAGACCTGCAATAATACATTTAGTCCCATATAAAGTGCACACAATAAAAATATAGTGACCTTCGGGGTCAATTTTAACTTCTACTGCAGAAAACTGCTTACTGCGTTTGACTAGAAGACTCACCCCCCTTGAGTATACTGAATGTAGCATGGAATTGATAATCAAACTGCCGTTTGGCAAATTGGGGAGTGGAGACTGGCGGGAGGTTAGTCTCCTGCAAACAAATGATATCCGCGTCTACACGCTTAACCGTGCGAAGCACAGCCAGGCGTTTGACAGGATTGTTTAGACCCCTAACATTCCAGGAAATTATTCTGGTTATTCTAGACATTGCATTGGAACAGTGGTAACAATAAAGCCTCATACACACGATCAGACCGTGGACCAACTTTCCCGTGGATTTTTGTCCAAAGGGCGTTGGCCCCAAGTTGGTATTGCATACACACGGCAGGACTTTTTCAGCCAACTTTCACCAAATAACTTGGTTTTTCTGCTCTTTACCGCCACCTTTGGTCAACTTCTGTATTGTTGTCTGATCTTTTGCATTGGTTCTGCATTGGTTTGTACAAAAGCCCGTTGGTTTTGTGTACACACGGTCGGACTTTGGTCCATCGGACTTTTGTTGGCAGAAAGTTGGTCCGTTCGCACAGCCAACAAAAGTCTGATGAAACCTGGAAAAAGTTGGTCCGATGGAGCGTACACACGGTCGGATGTTGGTCCAAAACAGCTAATTTGCATGTTGGTTGTCAAAAAGTCTGATCGTGTGTATGGGCCTTTAGGATAACTTCTAGCAATAGTACATAGTAATCTGAGAGCTCTTGAGACGTGTCAACAGGTAGAAGGGGGTAACGGAGCGAAAAAAAAATAAATAAAAGGGGGAGAGGGAGAGAAGCAAAATAATAATAGGTCAAGGAACCCATGCGACCTGAGGGTGTGTAGCGTTTTTTAAACAGCTGTTGCGGCAGAAGTTGTGCCGTGAGGGCGAGACATTGAGCAAAGGCATCTAGAGACAGGGTTAAGTAATGGTGGTGGTGGTGGTGCGGATGGACCCGCGGTGGAGTGAATCAGAACAAAACAGTAAAAGAACTTTTTCCTAAACCTGGCCAACGTGGCCATACTGAAATGCCAACAGACATTGGGAGATCTTAACCAGACCATCCAGGGGGCAACAGTGGAAGTGCACTTCAGTGTCTTAAAACTTCTCAACAGCTGAAAAAGGTAGCTTTGGTGTTGAATGTATGACTACATATCAGCATCTTCTCCGCCTCGTCATTGAAAAATGGAAGACGTCTGGACATCTGTGATCGGGGTACTTTACCCATCCGGTGGGTCAGGACGACGGTTGCGGGCTTCCCGAAACGGTCGTTCTTCTCGTTCCAACCATTGTGCGGCAGTGGACGGTGAATCAAAGAATTGCAGTGAGCCCAGTGCTTCCACCCGGAGACGGGCGACGTATAACATTGCATATTTCAGGTCAAAAGACCGTAGCCGTCGCTTGACATCCACAAATTTCGCTCTTTGCCTCTGCAATTCTGCAGAGAAATCTGGAAAGAAGGATATCTTGGCGTTGTCAATTTTTAAGGCCTCTGGCTTGTTCCTGGCATTCTGTAGTATGGCGTCTCTATCTTTATAGTGGAGGAGTTTGAACAGAAATGGTCTTGGGGGGGGCCCTGGTAGTAAGGGCCTGGCCGGCACCCTGTGTGCTCGTTCCACAGAGAACATATGTGTAAACACATCACTGCCAAATGATGCCACAAGCCACTTTTCAATAAAATCCACAGGATTTTTCCCTTGTACCCTTTCAGGTAACCCTATAGCTCTAACATTGTTCCTTCTCATTCGGTTTTCAAGTTCCTCTAAACGCTGTGTCAGAAGGTGGTTATTGTAGATGAGGTCCCTTAGCATGGGCGCCATGTTGTCGCCATGTTGTAGTTCTTTCTCTAAGTTTTTGGGTATCTTGTCTCAGGAAAGTAATCTCAGCCTTCACCCCCTTTATATCAACTGTGAGAGCTGTCAGGGAGGCATTGCACGTATTTACCACCATTAAAATATCTCTCAGAGATGCTTAAAGTGAAACAATAAAAGTGTAATATTCCTTTAAATTTCGTACCTGGGGGGTGTCTATAGTATGCCTGTAAAAGGGTGCATGTTTCCCGTGCTTAGAACTATCCCTGCACAAACTGTAATTTTTGCAGGAAAAAAGGCAATTTAAAATCACTCGCAGCTATAATGAATTGTCGGCTCCCGTAATACAGAGAACAGTCATTCATTGAAAGTCATTGATAAAAAAAAAAGCGTGGGGGTTCCCCCAAATTCTATTACCAGGCCCTTCAGGTCTGCTATGGATATTAAGGGGAACCCCGCATCAAATTTAAAAAAAAAAATGACGTGGGGTTCCCCCTAAATATCCATACCAGACCCTTCAGGTCTGGGATGGATTTTAAGGGGAACCCTGCCAAAAAAAAAATGGCGTGGGGTCCCCCTCAAAATCCATACCAGACCCTTATCTGAGCATGCAACCTGGCAGGCCGCAGGAAAAGAGGAGGGGACGAGAGCACCCCCCCCCCTCCTGAACCGTACCAGGCCACATGCCCTCAACATTGGGAGGATGCTTTGGGGGTCTGTTGATGGGGACAAGGGCCTCTTCCCCACAACCCTGGCCGTTGGTTGTGGGGGTCTGCAGGCTTTTTTTCCTGGAAAAATGACACTTTTTGCAGGGACAGTTCTAAGCACGGGAAACATTCGCCCCTTTACATGCATACTATAGACATCCCCCAGGTACGAAATGTAAAGGAATATTACACTTTTATTGTTTCACTTTAAGCATTATTAAAATCACTGCTCCCGGAAAAACGTGAGTTTTTAAAGTTTTTTTTGCATTGATACATGTCCCCTGGGGCAGGACCCGGGTCCCCAAACACTTTTTATGACTAACCTTTTAAAAATCAATGACTTCAATGACTGTTCTCTGTATTATGGGGACGGGAGCCGACAATTTATTATAGCCGTTCGGGTCCCCATTGACTTCAATTGGGTTCGGGGTCAAGTTCGGTCCCGAACCCAAACTTTTTCCGAAGTTCGGCCGAACCTACCGAACCCGAACATCCAGGTGTCCGCTCAACACTAGTCATCAACCCTGTCCTCAGCCCACTAACAGGCCAGGTTTTATTTATTACCTTGGGGAGATGCAGACTAGAATACTGCAATCAATGAGCAGCAAATTATATTACCTGTGATGTATTTCAGTTATCTTGCAAACCTGGCCTGTTAGTGGGCCCTGAGGACAGGGTTGATGACCACTGATCTAGCACACGGACCTTTTTTCTACCTTTGGCTCACTTGTAGAAAAAAAGCACACCGTACTATATGCCCGTACCCTCTTGTTTGAAGAGGTTGAGCGGTGTCAAATTTTTGGGTCCCACAGCGACTTGCTGGTGTCAGTGCTCTCTATCTCGGTGCTGGTGTCAGTGCTCTCTATCTCGGTGCTGGTGTCAGTGCTCTCTATCTCGGTGCTGGTGTCAGTGCTCGCTTTCTCTGTGCTGTTGTCAGTGAGGGAGATAGCAATGGAGAAACCAATCAGCAGGCAGTGCCAGCACCATGGCTGAGGATCATCACTGGACTGGCACCTCCGGACCACCGCAGTGGAGCCCTGCATAGGTGGGGGTAAGGGCCGGGCAGAGGGAGGGGTCAGGGGCTCAAGCACAGGTTGGCACACTGGGACACTGGCACAGGACTACGCTGCCCTGACTGTGGCACTGATCATCTCCTGCACCCCCTTCATAGCCTGGCCTGACCTTGCCTCTACTCCATGGTCTTCAATTGACAAAATTTCACAGATAAAAAAAAGAATGCTTGTCGTCGATCCCAGATTCACTTAATACTTCTGGTATGTCAGTGTCCATGTTGTGGGACTATGTGTGCACAGCTAGTAAGTATTTTGTGGCTGAAAATATGACCTGGAGGTTTTTAAGGTTCGCCTGCCATTAAAGTCAATGGGGCCCGCCGCGAACCTGCGGTTTGCGAACATTTGGGCACGTTCGTGGATCGCGTTCGCGAAAAGTCCTGTCAGAAGTTCGTCCATCACTACAAAGTCACAATAAGCATAAATGTTCTGGCCACTAGAGGGAGCCAAATACTAATCTAATAGCATTACATTATTATATAGCATTAATTAGAGGCAAAAATCCCGGCGCTACACATATATTTTGGGACTGCCCCCATATTAAAACATACTAGCAAGCTATTGCCCACTGTATTAAATCGGTCACCTCTATTACAATCCCCTGGTCCATTGAAGTATGCTTTTTGCATTTGGTTGAACCTTTGGCTACCACTATGGCTATATGAACTCTTCTCACCCTAATATTGTTTTATGCTAAAACACAAATTGTTCTATTGTGGAAGAGTTCGTCTACCCCAACCTTGGTGACCTGGAAATCCCTAGTCAATAAAGCAGTGCCATTTTATAAAGCTACCTATCTAATAAGGGGGGCTCTAGCCAAATTTGATAAGGTTTGGGGAGGGTAGGTGGCTTCTGTGGACACAGTTTCGGATTAACTACATGATCAGCTACAGTCACTGATCCTGGGGTTTCCTGCAGAGTTCTGAAGGAAAAGTTTTTGGAGCGCTAAAGGAGTGCGGGCTAGCTGGAGACCAATGTAAGGATTTGCTCAATAGACAGCCTATTCATATACCTAGAGGTTACTGCATCTCCTGGTGAGAGTTGGGGGAATCGAAGAGGGAAGGACCACATAAGCAGACATTCTCCTGTACGATAGAGCGGGGAGTCACACCATGGAATCACTATAAATCACACCTCCGGCTGGAGGGTAATGTAGTGGGCATATCTGTCTAGGCATGACTATTGTATAAAAGATGTACCCTACCCATTACCCAACTGCTTTGCCCGTCCCTCCAGCCTCCCATTCCCACTTAATTCTAAAATAACTGAGACCACACCAAGCTGGAGTAACATTGGCCGAAGCAGCCATCTTTTATTAATACTATAAACAAACTTAAATAACTGTATAAAATTACCCATTATAACCACCCACTCAGTTAGATAACTCCCGTTGGCCTTTTGCAGGAAGAAAACCCCACCCAATCTTGCCACCACTCCACTCTGGCACTGCGGTACCATAAAACTGAAAAACCGGCCTCAGGCTGACATTCTGGCCCAGAGACAACAAAGAACATTTTTACTGCAATTCCCCCGTTAATGAATTCAAGCTCAAAACGTAATCTGGAATACCACCAAAAAGGGACCCCTCCCACCAATGGGTCCCGAACTCTTCAACATCCGGGGTTTCTTCCTTCATCCGCAAAGGCCAACCCCCGCCACAGCACACACCAGGGAAAAACCTTACCCTTGTGTGCCCTGCCAAACCCTCAATGCTCTCTGGATACCATCTTGTAAGCCCAAAGACCACAGATCGATGCCAACATCATTGAGATGAACACCATCACTGCGTAGGTACCGCCAGGTGTCCACTTCCAGCTCCAGGTGCCTAATAGCCAATCCCCCATTCCTGACCACAAATCTGCTAATCTCCCTGTTGACCTTTTTTTCTGGCCCTGTTAATTTTTTCCACCGACCTGGCAAACCTCCAGGTGGTGCGTCCTACCATATCAGACCAGACTTTGAGCATTTTTGGAAACTCCATGCGCAGCCGCCAAAAGTCGAATTTGATGTCCTGCACCAAGTCCCACATTGACCTACTGCCCAAGTCGTTACCGCCCACATGTAACACTAGTACGTCGGGCGGTCTGTCCAGCCGCGCAAATCTGTGCACTTCCAGGGCAGCCCTACCCCAGAGCATTCCAGGCACCCCCATCCACTTAATAAGGGCCTCCCTTCTAGATATGCCCAATTGCCTCCCCTCCCGTCTTGCATCACCTCTCCTGGCCCCCCAACATACATAAGAGTGGCCTAAAATCCAGACCAGTCTTTGGCTCTGTCCTGAAAGAGAAGAAGAGAAACACCCCCATCACAGCAAACATCCCCAAACAACATGTAACAATGAACCACACATCTCCCTTTCCTCTTAAAAAACACTGATGACCTATCCCAAGTGTGGGCGAACGTACGATTTGAACCTCCGAGATTCCCATCGCCCAATTCTTTTTACAGCTGATTCATCCAGTCCCCACCTAACTGCCTCAGTAGCCGCCCCTATACGGAACGAATGAGATGAAAACTTTTGATCCCCCAAACCCAACGCCTTTAAACATTTTTGAAAAACTGCATTAAACTGAAAACGTGACAATGCGGCCCCGTCTCGATGCACCAATAAAGAACCTTCTACCCCCGGGCGTATTTTTAAGAAAGCCCTTACCAATTTTATTGGGCACAAAGGAGATCCGGGAAGTGAAAAAACCTGTACCATCCTTCCTTTGCCCCGCTGATCTGTTTTTGACCTACCCACCCATATTGACAACTTATCCGGACCACAGCTAACTTCAGCCACCCCTAGTCCCCCATTTGACTTTTTAGACTGGCTGACCAGCTCACTGATCCTAAATGCCCCAAAAAATGCCAGTGCAAAAGCCGCTTTGAAGAGAGCCACCTCATAATCCGACGAACACGCCACCTCCAACTGCGCCGATATCCTGCCTAGCAGCTCAAATGACACTGGACGCCTCAAATCCTTACTCACCTTCCCTCGCCGATAACCCTTCAAAGCCTGTCTGACCCAGAAATCTTTTGTGGCGTCAGGTAGCCCCTGTAACTTGAAACCAAAAACCAACCCAGCCAACTTTTTGTCTAAACTGGACACCGACACTCCTGCTTCAAAATTTCTGGAAACAAAATAAAGCACCAACAACCTCAGCTCCTGTTCTTCCCTTTCCTCTGTCACCTCCCGCACCATGTCTCCCCATTCCTGCCATACCCTGTTGTATACTGCCCATGTATTCTCGCTCACCGACCGTCTGATCCATCCAGATACTCGTCCGAGGCAATCCTCCATAACCCCTCTGGACATGGGACCCCACATTGCTCCGCTTCCTGTGCCAGCTCCCGAAACCTGTCCCACTGGAAGCGAGACAATGCGTCAGCAATCACATTCTCTACTCCCGGGAGATGCACCGCGTAAATTAATATGTTAAGCTGTAGGCATCTCAGAACCAGGTGTCGCAGCAACCTCACCACTGGCGGGGATGCTGCCGACACCTTGTTGATCACTTGCACCACCCCAAGGTTGTCCACGTGAAACCTGACCTTCAAGTCCCTAAAGGCTTCCCCCCAGAGATCGACCGCCAGTACCCCCGGAAACAATTCCAGCAGCAGCATGTTCTTTACCAGCCCTGCAGTATGCCAGGACTCTGGCCATGGCCCCGCGCTCCACTTACCACGGAAAAATGCTCCGTAACCCCCTGATCCCGCCGCGTCCGTGTACAACTCCAAATCGAAGTTGCTCACTGGCCCTGTCATCCACAGCGCCCTGCCGTTGAAATTAGCCAGGAACGCGTGCCACACCCTCAGATCCTCCCTATGTGCCCGCACCAAGCGCACATAGTGCTTCGGAGACGTTACCCGCGCGGTACTTGCCGACAGCCGTCGGCAAAATACCCTTCCCATCGGCAGTATGCGACACGCAAAGTTCAACTTACCCAACGGTGACTGTAGCGTTCTAAGTTGGACCTTGCGCAATCCCATGATCCCCCGAATCTCCGCCTGCAATGCCTTCAGCTTCTCCTCAGGCAGCCTACACTCCATTGCCGTCCAGTCTAGTATAATCCCCAGAAAACTCAGCACTGTAGTTGGGCCTTCTGTCTTTTCTGGTGCCAGGGGTATACCGAACTTGACGGCAACATGTTCCAACGTGGCTAACAGTACCGCACATACCTCCGATGCCGCAGGTCCCACACAAAGAAAGTCGTCCAGGTAATGTATGATCGAATTGAGTCCCGCGACATCCCGGACCACCCATTCCAGGAATGAACTAAACTGTTCGAACAAAGCACAGGATAATATAGAGCACCCCATGGGTAGGCAAGATCTACGTAGTACTCATCTTGCCACATACATCCTAGTAAATGAAAACTCCTCCGGGTGGACCGGGAGCAAACGAAAAGCCGACTCGATGTCGGCTTTTGCCATCTGTGCCCCTTGCCCATATGTCCGCACCCAAAATACTGCAGCATCGAAAGATGTATACGATACCGCACACATATCCGGATCAATGGCATCATTTACCGAACCCCCCTTGGGGAACGATAAATGATGTATCAACCTAAATTTATTGGGCTCTTTTTTTGGTACTACCCCTAATGGTGACACTACCAAATCCGCAAGTGGCAAGGAAGAAAAGGGGCCACACATGCGGCCCAGCGCCACTTCCTTTCGCAGTTTTTCTGAAACTACTTCTGGGTGTTGTAAGGCCGACCGCAAATTCCGCGACGGCGGAGGAGTAATGGACATCCGTGCCGGTATCCTAAAACCTTCCCTAAACCCCAGGGCCAGCAAGCGCGCTGTCCCCCTATCTGGGTATATATCGAGGAAAGGCGCCATCTTTTCCACCTTCACCGGCGTTCTCCCCCTTACTGCCAGACTCACCTGTTCGATTTTTCCTTGTTTGGAGCATCGCGACGACGAATGCCCTCCTCCACAACCAGCGCATTCGTGCTTGTATTTACAAGACCCTCCGAACCTGCATGAGCCCTCATTAAATTGCCAACCCTTTTTTCTTATTGGCCGATTGTCCGGGGTTGGTTGAGCCACCGGCCCCCCCTGGAAAAAACTGATTCACTGGTCTCACCACCGTTATCAGTCGCATCCACAAGCTGATGTCCTTGTGGTCCCACCTCAGCGATGGCCGAATGGCCCTCCTCTGCCTAAACTGCTCATCGTACCGTAACCATGCTGTTCCCCCGTAGACTCTGTACGCTTCCCCCACGGCATCTAAGTAGCAGAACAGCGCCGAGCAGTGTTCTGGGTTCCTTTCCCCTATGACGCTCGCCAGGATGGCGAACGCCTGTAACCAGTTCGAGAAGGTCCTTGGTATCAGCCTATACCTCCTCTTCTCCTCGTCCTCTTTCTTGTGATCCTCAGGTCTCACCCTATCAAGATTACATTTTTCCAGCGGTAATAACGCGAAAATCTCCACGTACTCACCTTTCCATATTTTCTCACGTACCTCTTGTTTCAGATGTGCTCCGAGCGCCCCCTCGAAGCACACATAAACCTCACATTTCGCTGCATCCGCTAGCCTGACCAAATCTTGTTTTTTGGAAGTATCCCCCCCCCTTTTTCCCCATTTTCCTTGAGTACCGTGTCCTGCTCCGCCCCCACCGCCGCCTCTGGTGCGGGTACTGGCGGCTCCACAGGAGGTGTGGCAGTCACCCCTGCCCACCGCCCCCCGGAGGAACCCATGCCGCCGCCGGTTCAAACTTGCTCACCAGCTCCTTCAACCCCTCTAAAAAAAACCTGCAACCCTGAATCTGCCGTGGCGAGGTCTGAGACCGTCGCGACCGGGGGGGGGTTGGACGCGGTCGCGGCCGACCGCTCCGCAGCGGGCTGCCTACCCCTGCTAACCCCACCCCCCATACCGCCTCCCCCCCTACTGCTAACCCCGCACATAAAGCAATTGTTGACTTCCCGGGCTGCCTGGAATGGGGTCCCCCCAGCCGATCTTCCCACCTCCGTCACCGCCGGTCGTTCCGGATGATCTTCCTGGTCAGATGCCGACAGCTCGCCCTCCGACCGTTCGACCTCCATGGCTTCCTCACCCGCTGATGGACCATCGCTGGATGCGTCACTGCAGGCAGGTGATCCACGCTGTTCTCTGCGTCTTCTCAACGCGCCCGATCCGCTTTTTGATTTTCTGCTGGTTTTTGCGTGGGGAGCTTCCGTGCGCCGTCCTGTGCCACACGGTTCCTCCCTTGTCCCTCCATCATTCAGGTGCAGGCCACTGGCTGCTGTGTTGGAAAGCCCAGCGGCCTGTGCAGACCTTCTCCCACGTGGAAGCCCCGCCCCCGCTGCATGCAAGCCAGGGACAGGGCCTGATCTCCTGCCACCTCTCCTTGCTGTGTGCCCGGCGGCCGCTCCCGGGTCATCGGAGCTGCCGCCTGCCGCTCCTCTGCCCGCATGTGGTGTCTTCCTCTGCCCCCCAGCCGCGGGTGCCGCTACTCGCTTTGCGGGGGGGTTCGGACAGAGCCCGACCGTCCCCGCCATGCTGCCGCTGCGCTCTGAGGGATGTATGTGGGGGAGGGGAGAAGCAGGCCGGCGGCTGAGAATGCCGCGCTCTCACATGCTCCCGCCCCGCCGCTCCGGGTGCTGTCTCTGCCTCCCCGAGTGCCGCTGCCAGCCGCTCCTGAAGCCATCCAGTGCCTTTGGACGCCGCCTCCGCCTTAAGCCGAGCAAATAGCTGCTCCACTGCCGCCATGCTGCCTGCAAGCTCGTTCCCCCTGGCCGCACTGAGCTGGGGAGGGACAACCACTCCCCCAAAATTACCCACTCGCTCCTCCCCTGCCTGCTGGCCCAATCCCCCTGCATACAACCCACCTGATGCACCACAGGGTTCTACTTTTAACCCTGTCATGCCAGCCCCCCGTCCACTTTCATTTCTTTACTTTTCCTGCGGGCTTCTCTAGACTGTACCAGGGCTTATTTTGTTTTACACTGGGATGTTTTTTTAGTCTGTAACCAGTGTCTGTTTCCGCTTACGCAGGTTACTATTTGTATGTCATAAAACTCAATAAAAATTAATTTACAAAAAAAAAACGTTAAATTCCGTAACTTGACTGTACTGCATGAAATCTCCAAGTCCATATTTGCAGAATTCTGCATCTGTAATATAAATAAAAAGCACAGTGGGTTACATGTATAGATCATTATTGTGCATGCATACATTTGCCAACATTATGGAAGTGAATGCAGAGTTTGCTAGTGGTGGCGTGCATGGTGGATGCAGTATTGCAGCACATGGTGCATGCAGAGTTTTCTTGAGGTGGCGTGCATGGTGGATGCAATATTGCAGCACATGGTGCATGCAGATGTTTGGCTTCTCCTCCCATCCTGTTTGTCTCTCCATCAGGCCCGACGTAGCGGCTCCGCCCACAGGAAATTACCTTAACCACTAACATATGCGATAAATTACTGCATGAAAAAAATGCAGTAATTACCGCTCAATCGAACAAACACCATATTCGTTATTTAACTCAAAATTCTTAATGAATTGCACTTTCAAAACTGATTAAACGCAAGAGCTATTTCACTGCATTCTATTTGCCAATATTTAACTCTTGGTGAATTGACCCCTAGTAGGGTTGAGCGAACCCGAACTGTAAAGTTCGGGTTCGTACCGGAACTTTTCGTTTTTTGGGTCCCGGACCCGAACAATTTACTGTATGTTCAGGTTCGAGTTCGGCAATGTAATGGCGCCTTTTATAAAGCTGCAGGGCAGCCAATCAACATTAGTTTAACTCGTGTGCCCTTAGAAGCCATCACAGCCATGCCTACGAATGGCATGGCTGTGATTCTCCAGTGCAGCATGTGACCCAGCCTCTATATAAGCTAGAGGCACACAGCACATCACTCTGCTATAGATAGTGCAGGGAAAGGTTGCTGCTGCTTTGAGGGAGAGAATTAGATAGGAGTCCCGATTCAGAAATCTATTCTAATTACTCAGCGATCTACCTTGATTTAGTTGTGTGGGTGCAGTGCACAATCTTTACACTGCCCTGAGCCCAGTGCCAGAGAAAAGATAGATATAGTGTATATCTGTAGGTGTGAGATACACAATTTAGATACTGTTGGTGTATTCTGCTATTCCAAAAACACCTATTTAGGGCAAAAATAAATATTTTGCAGTGTTTTCTGCATATCTGTAGGTGTGAGACACACAATTTAGATAGTGTTCTTCTATTCTGCTATTCAAATTTTTTTGAAATAGCATTTTCTGCATATCTGTACGTGTGACATACACCCTTTAGATACTGTTGCTCTATTCTGCTATTCTAAAAACACCAATTTAGGGAAAGATCCTAAATTTGAGAAATATGAGGAGAACATCAAAGAAGGGACGTGGCTACGGTCGTGGTGCTGCTGGTGGAGTTCCTGTTGCAGGGAGAGGACGTGTTCGATCTGTGCCAGCTACACGCACAAGTGAAACACCTTCCTTAGGTGCGAGTAGGCAACAGAGCCTGCAGCGGTATTTGGTCGGGCCTAATGCGGCTGTACAAATGTTGAGGCCAAGACAAGTACAGGCGATAGTAGATTGGGTTGCTGACAGTGCCTCCGGTTCCTTCACATTGTCTCCCACCCAGTCTCCTGCTGAAAGATCAGAGTTGGCACGTGCAGCCGATGTCCATCAGTCTTTCACCTCACCCCTTTGCAAATCAGCCAAGCAGTCTGAGCCCCAAATCATGAAGCAGTCTCTTCTGCTTTTTGATGACTCTGTTAGCAGGGGTTCCCAGGGCCATCCACCTAGCCCTGCCCCAGAAGTGGAAGAGATTGTGTGCACCGATGCCCAACCACTTATGTTTCAAGATAAGTACATGGGAGGACCATTGCAGCACATCTCGGATGATGACGAAACGCAGGTGCCAACTGCTGCTGCTTTCGCAATTGTGCAGACCGACAAGGAGGGCAGGGGTGAAGACTGGGTAGAAGATGATGTGGAGGACAATGAGGTCCTCGACCCCACATTGAATAAACATCATGCAGGTGACCAGTGTGGTTCAGAGGAAGAGGCGGTGGTCGCACAGAGCCACCAGCACAGCAGAAGAGGGAGCAGGGTGCAAAAGCGGAGCGTCCATCCCCTAGACAGTATGCCTGCTACTGCCCAACGCAGCAAGGGACCGAGGACACCAAAGGCAGGTCCAAGGAGTTCCCTAGCGTGGCAGTTCTTCAGACAATGTACTGATGACAAGACACAAGTGGTTTGCATGCTGTGCAATCAGAGCCTGAAGCGAGGCATAAACGTTCTCAACCTGAGCACAACCTGCATGACTAGGCATCTAAGTGCAAAACACGAGCTGCAGTGGAGTAGACACCTCAAAAACCAAGAAAGGTCTCTGGCTCCTCCTGCTTCCTCTTCTGTTTCAGTTTCGGCCTCTTCATCCACCTCTGTAGTGACAGTGGCACCTGCCAACCTGCAAACAGAGGATCTGCCAGCAACGCTACCACTTGGGTCACAAACCATCTCCACAATGTCCCATGGACGCGTTCAACTCTCTATCTCCCAAACACTGGAGCGGAAGAGGAAGTACCCCCCCACCCACGATCCCTGGCCCTGAATGCCAGCATTTCAAAATTCCTAGCCTTTGAAAGGCTGTCATTCCGTCTGGTGGAGACGCAGAGTCTTAAAAGCCTGATGGCATTGGCTGTCCCACAGTACGTCGTGCCCAGCCGCCACTACTTTTCCAGGCGAGCCATCCCTTCCCTGCACAACCAAGTGGGGGACAAAATCAGGTGTGCACTGCGCAAACGCCATCTGTGGCAAGGTCCACCTAACTACGGATGCGTGGACCAGTAAGCACAGTCAGGGACATTATATCTCCCTAACAGCACACTGAGTAAATGCAGTGGTGGCTGGGCCTGAGGCGGATAGCAGTTTTGCACATGTCTTTCCACCACCGAGGATTGCAGGGCGCTTCAGTTTGCCTCCTGTTGCTAACTCCTACTCCGCTTCCTCATCCTCTACCGCCTCCTCATCCGGTCGGCGTAACACCTTCACCACCAACTTCAGCACAGCCAGGGGTAAACGAAAGCAGGCAGTTTTAAAACTTTCCTGTTTGGGGGGAAAACCCCACACCGCGCAGGAGTTGTGGAAGGACATGGAACAACAGACCGATGAGTTGTTGGTGGCAGTGAGCCTCAATCCCGGCCTGGTGGTGTGTGATAATGGGTGAAATTTCGTAGCAGCTCTGGGCCTAGCCGGTTTGACGCACATCCCTTGCCTGGCACATGTGCTGAACTTGGTGGTCCAGAGGTTCCTTAAAAATTACCCGGATATGCCAGAGCTGCTGCAGAAAGTGCGGGCCATCTGTGCGCACTTTCGGCGTTCTCACCCTGCTGCTCGCCTCGCCTGTCAGCGCTCCAGTGTAACTTTGGCCTTCCCACTCACTGCCTCATATGTGACGTGCCCACAAGGTGGAACTCCACCTTGCACATGCTGGCCAGACTGTGCGAGCTGCAGCAGGCGATAGTGGAGTTTCAGCTGCAGCACGCACGCGTGAGTCGCTCTGCGGAACAACACCACTTCACCACCAATAACTGGGCCTCCATGCGAGACCTGTGTGCCTTGTTGCGCTGTTTCGAGTACTCCACCAACATGGCCAGTGCCGATGACGCCGTTCTTAGCGTTACTATCCCAGTTCTATGCCTCCTTGAAAAAACGCTTTGGGCGATGATGGAAGAGGATGTGGCACAGGAGGAGGAGGAAGAGGGATTGTTTCCAAGGCTTTCAGGGCAGTCATTCACAAGTGGCTACGAGGGTGGGTTCCTGCACCAACAAACACCAGGTACACAATTGTCCAGCAAGGGCACAGTTCTGGAGGATGACGAGGTGGAGGAGGAGGAACCATTTTCACAGGAGGGTGGCACCCAGACCAGCTCATGGCTATCACTGGTGCGTGGCTGGGGGATACAGAGGACACAGACGATACACCTCCCACAGAGGACATTTTTTCATTGCCTCTGGGCAGCCCGGCACACATGAGCGATTACATGCTGCAGTGTCTCCGCAACGACCGCCGAGTTGCCCACATTCTAACTGGTGCCGATTACTGGGTGGCCACGCTGCTGGATCCACATTACAAGGATAACATACCATCCTTAATTCCCTCACTGGAGCGTGATCGTAAGATGCGCGAGTACAAGCGCACACTGGTAGACACACTGCTGGTGGCATTCCCACCTGACAGGGGGGGTATGGTGGAAGCACAAGGCGAAGGAGGAGGAAGAGGTCACCAACGCAGCCGGGGCACCGCCAGCACCTCAGAAGGCAGGGTTAGCATGGCCGAAATGTGGAAAAGCTTTGTCAGCATGCCACAACAACCAGCACCACCAGCTGAGATGGAACGTCTTAGCAGGAGGCAGCATTTCACCAACATGGTGGAGCAGTATGTGTGCACACGCCTACACGTACTGAATGATGGGTCTGCCCCCTTCAACTTCTGGGTCTCCAAATTGGGCACATGGCCTGAGCTTGCCCTTTATGCCTTGGAGGTGCTGGCCTGCCCTGCAGCCAGTGTATTATCTGAACGTGTATTTAGCACAGCAGGGGGCGTTATCACAGACAAGCGCAGCCGCCTGTTCAGAGCCAATGTGGACAAGCTCACGTTCATTAAAATGAACCAGGCATGGATCCCACAGGACTTGTCCATACCTTGTGCAGAATAGACATGTATACCGGTGTTCTGACAAAAACTGTCCGGCCATCGTACTGCGACAGGCACAACGCTTGCGCAGTACGGAGGACAAGGAGATTCCGAAAATCTCCGAAGATGAACGGCGCCTGCGCAGTGAGTGCAGGTTCAAGCCCCACCATCCAAGTGGACATACGGTAGCACATAGTAACAGGGACCCTCGCGGGCTCGCTTTGCTCGCCGCGCTTCGGGCACAGTCTCGCTTTGCTCGCCGCGCTTCTGGCACAGTCTCGCTTCGCTCACCGCGCTTCGGGCACAGTCTCGCTTCGCTCGGCTTTAACCTCGGATGGTGGGGTTTGAACCTGGACTCACCGCGCAGGCGCTGTTCATCTTCGGAGATTTTCAGACTCCCCTTGTCCTACATACTGCGCAAGCGCAGTACAGGGCGGACACTATCCGACGGGGGACAGAATTCGACACATCACCGGCCTTACCCAGCCATTGTTGTATTTTTGATCTCTCACTCTTTTGGGGTGTATCCTAATTTAAAAAAAATAAAAATTACAAAACAAAAACCAGTGTTGGTACCTCGTCCTCCTCCACCACCGCCACATCCACCTCCTACTCCATATGGACCTCGTTCTCCTAGGTCAAGTTTAATATTATTTTTTTTTTTCATTTCAAAGTAATTTATTTTCCCACAAGCTTATCGATTAAATTGAATATTTTTTTTCCCAGAAAGGGCGTATTCTGGGGCATTCCCACCATATGACTTCCTGTACCTCTTCTTCTGAGAAGGGGACCTCCAGCATTCTAATTTTTTTTTATGTTGTTTTAAGTTATTTCCCTATCCCCATTTGTTTGCAGAGCACTTGTCATGCTCTTAACAACATTTTGCTGCCATTTGCAGCCCTTTAGCCCTTTCCATGACTTTTTTTAGAGCCATTTTAGTCCGCAAAAGTTCGGGTCCCCATTGACTTCAATGGGGTTGGGGTTCGGATCAAGTTCAGTCCCGAACTCGAACTTTTTTGCGAAGTTCAGCCAAACCTGCCGAACCCGAACATCCAGGTGTCCGCTCAACTCTAACCTCTAGGTCTTTGCATTATACTCTGCTTGGTGCTTCTACCCTTGGGACTCTTTGACTCCACCTGTCTTCCAGTTGCAGTCAATCCGTAATCAGGTCAGCCTTTAACCACTGGGCACTTAAACCCCCTTCCTAACCAGACCAATTTTCAGCTTTCGTGCTCTCACATTTTGAATGACAATTACTCAGTCATGCAACACTGTACCTATATGAAATTGTTGTCCTTTTTTTCACACAAATAGACCTTTCTTTTGGTGGTAGTTAATCACTGCTGGGTTTTTTATTTTTTGCGCTAAAAAAGAAAAAAGACCGAAAATTATGTAAAAAAATATGCATTTTCTTCGTTTCTGTTATAAAATTTAGCAAATTTAGTAATTTTTCTTCATATATTTTGGCCAAAATGTATACCGCTACATGTCTTTGGTAAAAATAACCCAAATCGGTGTATATTATTTGGTCTTTGTGAAAGTTATAGAGTCCACAAGCTATGGTGCCAATCTCTGAAAATTGATCACACCTGAAGTACTGACGGCCTATCTCATTTCTTGAGACCCTAACAAAGAAGGAGAGTACAAATACCCCCCAAATATCCACTTTTTGGAAAGTAGACATTCCAAGGTATTTAGTAAGAGGTATGGTGAGTTTTTTGAAGTTGTAATTTTTTCCCACAATTCTTTGCAAAATCAAAAAAATATTTCTCACACACACAGCATATGCACACAAATTACACCCCAAAACACATTCTGCTATACCACAGGTGTGAGACTTTTACACAGCGTGGCCACATACAGAGGCCCAACATGCAGGGAGCACCATCAGGCGTTCTTGGAGCATAAATTACACATATAATTTATTGACTACCTCTTACACTTTTGAAGGCCCTGAAAAACCAGGATAATGGAAACGCCCCAAAAATGACCCCATTTTAGAAAGAAAACAACCCAATGTATAATCTATGAGGCATATCGAGGCTTTTGAACATGTCATTTTTTTCTACAAGTTTTTGGAAAATGTGTAAAGAAAATAAAAACGCATTTTTTTTTTACACAACGTTGTCCATTTACACAATATTTCTAGCACATAGCATGTACATACCAAAAATTACACCCTAAAATAGATTTTCCTACTCCTCCTGAGTACGGTGATACCACTTGTACGAGACTTTTCCACAGCGTGGCCACATACAGAGGCCTAACATGCAGAGAACACCATCAGGTGTTCTAGGGACATAAGTTTCAAATCTAATTTGACTACCTATTACACTTTTGTGAGGCACTGTAGTGGCATGAATGATAACTGATGTGGCATGGATGAGCCGTGGATGGGGATGGCTGAGCATGAATGAGTATGGGTGGGTACGGCTGAGTATGGCTGGGTATAGATGGGATGGCTGGGTATGGCTGGTATGGCTGGGTACGGCTGAGTATGGATGGGTATGGCTAATTATGGATGGGGGTGGATGGGATGGCTGAGCATGGATGGATGGGTATTGCTGAGGGGATGGATGAGCTGTGGATGATTCTACATTACTCTGCCAGTCTGTGTATGACCCTGCCTGCCTCCAACCACGCTTCTGGATTCTGACTTTGTACCTTGCTGTAAAGATTTGTTGCTGATACGGCCTGCTTGACTACGCTAACACTAGGGGTGCAACGGATCGTCGGCGATCCGTGATCCGAACGGGTCACCCAGTTCGGATCGGCACACCCCGCGATCTGCGGAGTGCTCCGCGGCCTCCGCTGTTTACAATGTGATTCCTCCGTCAAATGATGGATTGTAAACAAACTCTGCATTGCCCATACCCTGCCAATACTCTGCATTACCCATACCCTGCCAATACTCTGCATTACCCATACCCTGCCAATACTCTGCATTACCTATACCCTGCATTACCCATACCCTGCCAATACTCTGCATTACCCATACCCTGCCAATACTCTGCATTACCCATACCCTGCCAATACTCTGCATTACCCATACCCTGCCAATACTCTGCATTACCCATACCCTGCATTACCCATACCCTGCCAATACTCTGCGATACCCTGCCAATATTACAGTGGGGGAGATGACATGGATATTACAGTGAGGGGAAATGACGTGGATATTACAGTGGGGGGAAATGACGTGGATATTAAAGTGGGGGGAAATGACGTGGACATTACAGTAGGGACTATATGGTGGCAGAATTTTCACAGGTTTTTGCAAATTCAATTATCATTTGCTGATCCGAAAAATGATCCGATCCGTGGATCGATCCGATCCGTGAGTTTTTTGATCCGTTGCACCCCTAACACCTCAACCCCCAGCCAAAGCTCCACTCTGGACTAAACCTTTTACAGGTACCTTACAGAAAAGTGATCAGTTCCCGTAAATGCTAACCCTACCACCCCTCCTGTCCAGGTTCCCCTTCTTTCTGCTGCCGGGGCCCCCCTGTGTGCTTCCTTGGTTCTGCCCTTGCAGCGCTGCCAGTTTCCTCTCTTCTCCTGCCAGCTGCTGCAGGGGATTTTTCACAATGGAGAAAGGCTGGTAAATATGGTATATTTACTGACGCCTTCCTTTTCTGAAACTATGTTTACCATGCTTCAGTTTGTGAATGAACAGGAAGCTCTGTACAGAGCTATTACTATTCATTCATTCTGTGCAGCTGAGGCTGTAGAGATTGAGTCCTCAATTTCAGACCCCTGAAATTTCACCAACAGGGCTGCTAAAAAAAAACTATAAAAGTAATAAAAAATGAAAAACGACCATACACTGCCCTACCGACACCAACCTCTGCCCTACTGACACTGACCACTTTTAAGGTAGGCTAAGTTTATATTTTTACAGTTACATTTGTTTTTTATTTTTTGAACCTCTTTGATCTGTTTCATGTTGTTCGGTTAGATCTCCACCTCTCAAAGGTTGCCTATCCCTGCTATAGTGGTCTGTCAACAAGACCATATGGAGTTTTGTAGAGCCCTTAAAATATTGTCAAGACCTGCTATTTGAATTGAATCCTAGATGTAGTAAACAAGTTTCTTTTGTGCCTGGATTAGAATATGTGCATTACAATATGTAAGATTTTTGATGTCCTGCATCGCTATATCCCACTGCTGGAAATCTATTTATTCTCCTCACCTCTTGGAGTTGGGCCCAGATACTCAGCGACATTATGGCAATGGAAATGTTCCAATCACAATGAAGCTTCACAAGTGCTGCTGTGCTATCAGTTTCCCAAAGTGCTTAATTTCCACATAGGGGTGTGTGTGTAGCACGAATCACCTAAGTGTTTAGACTCACCAGATCATGCAGGTGTGAGAGCGTGGTCCCTAAGCTGATACACAGACCAGAGAGGTAAGCTGTCAGAAACCATGAATCAGACCGAGACAGAAGTACAGTAAAATCACACTTGTTTAATAATAAAAAAAAAGTAAATAGAACAAATGTAGTCAAAACATAGCCAAAGTTTGGTAACTGGAACGGACGGTCAGACAAGCCAGAAAGTCTGGAAGCCAGGAAACAGCATAGTGGAGCAGCAAGCAGGATCTGGAGCCAGAAGGAATGTCAGCCAAGTAAGTCTTTAACAGGAATGCAGGAGATAGTTTGGGCTGGACGGCTTAAGTAGGCAGGACTGACAAGCAGGATACCATCAACAGGTGAGTCACTGTGGAGCGATAGAAGCTGGCAATTAGCCGATAGCTGAGCAGCCAGCTCAGAGAAGGAAGGGCTGAGCCCAGCCCTGACATAAGCAAACAGACAGGGCATGTGTCACGTACCTGATCTGAAGCCAATATGCAGAGAGGGTCTCCCTTTGTGGCTAGGTGCGGTATACCTCTGAAAGTGCCACAGAAGGTAAACAGCCCGAAGTATCACGGGTTGCCAGCAGGATCTGGATGGGTCCAGAAGAGCGTCACCTTGTGAGGACTGCAAGGGCATGGTGGTGCACAGGCGATCAGGAACTTCCCGCTGTGCTTGGAATAGACCGTGCTTCAGAGGACAGCAGTGGACACCCGGCTGAGGGTCAAACACAGGATGGCCAGTGGACACCTGGCTGAGGGTCAAAACGCAGGATGGCCAGAAGCAAGAGCAAGTCCGTTTAGTAAGCCGAGGTCATAATCTGGTAATCAAGCAGGAGCAAAGTTCATATAGCAAGCCGGGGTCATGCACAGGTAATCAGGCAGAGGAAAAGTCCATATAGCAAGCCGGGGTCATGCACAGGTAATCAAGCAGAGGCAAAGTCCATATAGCAAGCCAGGGTCATGCACAGGTTATCCGGAAACGGCAAAGTCCATATAGCAGAGCCGGGGTCATAGACGGATAATCAGCAGAAGGAAGGTCAAGGAGCAAGCCAAGGGATGAGCCAGGAGAGGAGGTCAACAGGTCTGGAACGAACCGGGTCAAGAACAGGAGATCCAAAAAGTAACACACAGGTTCAGGATTACAGGAAGCTGACGACAATCCAGCAATTTGGGTCAGACAGTGGTAGCCTTTTCTAGGCCAGCAGGGTGATCCATCTGTCACATGATGTGCCTATGGCGCCCATTTCTTCTACTGGCAAGATTGCCAGTACTTCCACGGCCATTTCCCTGACAGTGCCCCTCCCCCAAGGGGCAGCCTCAGATGCCCAAACAGGCCACATTCTCAGGGTGTCTCCTGTTAAAGTCTTGTAACACTCTTGGAGAAGGCTCCCAAGAATTATCTTCAGGGAGGTAACCCTTCCATTTGATTAGGTACAGGACTTGCGTACCTCTCTTCCTGCAATACATGATGGCTTCACTTCAAATTCTGCTTCACCCTCCACCAACACTGGAGGTGGTGAAAATTCTTCTCTTCCAGGAAAGGGGCTGGGAACTGCTGGTTTGAGAAGAGAAAAGTGGAATACCAGGTGGATTCTATAGGAGTCATTTGGTCCAACTTTCCGAGAAGGGCAAGAGAGTTTAAAAAACGGCAGATAACCACACCTTTTATCCTACCTGAAAAGCAGGATTTCCTCTCTTGGGCCTCCTGAAGTCGCTGGTAGTTAGCTTGAATAAAATTAACCCGATCCTGGACTGCAGGGACTGATGCCTCTGGAATGGTATTAGGTAGGAAAGAGGGATGAAACACATAGTTAGCCCAGAATGGAGATTGGTTAGTGGCAGCATGCAGGGAGTTATAGGCAAATTCTGCACAAGGGAGGAGAGAGACCCAGTCATCTTGAGAGCAGGTACAGAAACACTGCAGATATTGCTCCAAAGTCTAGTTTGTGCTTTCAATCTGACCATTGCTCTGAGGGTGATAGGCAGATGCTAGACATACCTCAATGGATAAAGGATTTACAAAGATCTCTCCAAAGCCTGGACGTTAATTGTACTCCTCTGTCTGACACAATATTGTCTGGTAACCCATGCAGCCTGACGATTTCCTTAAAAAATATGTTGGCGCTATCTTCCGCAGAGGGTATGTCCATCATGGGCAGGAAGTGGGCCATTTTTGAGAGACGGTCAACTACGACCAAGATGGTAGTGAACCCTTCTAAGGGTGGTAAGTCTACAATAAAGTCCAAAGAAATTTTTCTCCATGGCTTTCTCCGGAATGGGCAATGGTCTTAATAGACCCCAAGATTTGGCATTGGACCCTTTGTTCTGTTGGCAGATAGTACAAGAGTTTACATACTTCCTGCAGTCTTGACTCAGGCTGGGCCACCAAAAAGAACGTTGGACAAGCTCAGAGGTCTTTCGTATTCCGAAATGTCCGGCGAGTTTACGATTATGAAAAGTCCTCAAGACCTGAAGTCTGACTTGCTGTGGAACAAAAACTTTATTTTGGTACCAGAGCAGGCCTCCCTGGTTTCTTAGACACCTCCTGGCTCTGTACATTGGGTAGGTGCCTGTCTAATTGCTGTTCTCAAGTGAGGCAAGAGTAGTGAAATATTTTTTGCAGACATGATGATGCCAGGTTCTGTTATTTCAGGGTTATCAGGGAACATCCGGGAAAGTGCGTCCGCTTTCCCATTCTTGGAGCCTGGTCAGTATGAAATATGGAAATTAAATCTGGAGAAGACCAGTGCCCAACGGGCTTGTCGGGGTCTTAGCCTTTTAGCTGTTCTGAGATACTCCAAATTCTTGTGGCCCGTAAAAATCTAAATTGGGTGTGTAAGTATCTCCATTCCTCCAGAACAAATGTAATAGCCAGCAACTCATGATCAACCACATCATAATTCCTCTCTGGTGGTCTCATCTTTCGAGAGGCAAAACCTACAGGATGGAGCAGGGCTTTAGGTCCCTGATACTGGGATAAAATCGCACCTGTGGCTATCTATGAGGCATCAACATCTAGTACGTAAGGCAAGGCCGGGTCTGGGTGCTGTAGGACTGGTGCAGAGATGAACAGCTTCTTAAGTTTGTCAAAAGCTATTTGAGCCTCTTGGGACCATTGGAATTGCACCTGTTGGCGAGTCAACTGGGTAATAGGTAAGATAATTGCAGAAAAGCCCTTCACAAATCTCAGATAAAAATTAGCAAAGCCAATGAATCACTGGATGCTTTTCTTGTCCGAAGGAGCTGGCCACTCTTAAGCCCCATACACACGGTCGGACAATCCGCGGACCAGGTCCGTCGGACCATGTCCGTCATACTTTGTCCGATGTTGGTTTTGCGTACACACGGTCGGACAAAGCTGTCGGAAAATCCGATCATTCTGAACGTGGTGACGTTTGTTGCCTACGACGGGACTACGTAGAGGCTAGTAGCCAATAGCTTTGGTCTTGTAATGTGATCTGAGCATGCGTAGCACTTTGTCCGGTCGGACAACCGTACACACGATCGGATTTGGTGTGATCGGACCGTGTTGTCGGCAAATCTTTCCAGCAGGAGATAAGACTTTGTCCGTCGGACAAACCGACGTACACTGTCCGATGGTGCATACACACGGTCTGATTTTTCAACAACATTGTCCGATCGGACAGAATCCATGAAAAAGTCCGACCGTGTGTATGGGGCTTAAGATTGCCTTTATTTTCTGGGGATCCATGGCAATCCCATCAGTGGAAATGACAAATCCCAAAAACTGAATAGATGATTTTTCAAAATCGCATTTCTCAGCTTTAACGTATAGTCCATGCTCCCTCAGAGGAGACAATACCATTTTTACATGGGTACGATGGAGCTCTAGGGTGGCAGAAAAAATGAGATTGTCATCAAGGTAAACGATAACAAAGTTGTCCAAGAACTCTCGGAAGGTATCATTTACCAGGTATTGAAATGTAGCTGGGGCATTGTACAGACCGAAAGGCATAACGAGATATTCAAAGTTTCCAAATCGGGTTCTAAATGCCGTCTTCCACTCGTCTCCCTCACATATTCAAACAAGATTATAGGCTCCCTGCAGACCTAATTTGGTGAAGACCTGCCTGGTTCGAAACCTTTGGAACAGTTCAGGAATGAGAGGGAGCGGATACCGGTTCTTTATGGTGACATTGTTAAGCTCCATATAGTCCATGCAAAGTCTCAGTGAACAATCCTTCTTTTCAACAAAAAAATGCCAGCCACAGCGGGAGAGGAAGAGGGATGGATGAACCCTTTTTCCAAATTTTCATCAATGTATATTCGGAGTGCCTCCAACTCAACTTCAGATAACCGGAAAATTCGTCCAAATGGAATTTCTGCCCAGGGGAGTAATTCTATGGCACAATCGTATGGCCGATGCAGTGGAAGAACATTAGCCTTTTTCTTGTCAAAAACATCCAAGAATTCTTGATAAGCTGCTGGGACATTTTGATGTAAGCTGGATGTGGTTTGGATGGCAACACAGTTAGCCAGACTGCAAGAACCAGGGACAAAGCAATGCTGTAGACAATAAACTGAGGAGAAGGAGATTTATTTTTTCACTCATTGGATCTGGGGGTTATGGGCTTGCAGACAAGGAAATCCTAGCATGACCGGGAACAAAGGGGAATGTAGTACATCAAAACAAATTAATTCCTGGTGGCCGGAATCTGTAATTGTCATAATGGGTCTAGTTTCTTGTGTGACAAGTCCAGAACTAGGCAAAGACCCATCAGCCAAATGGACTTCAAGTTTCTGTTTTTTATCATGAAGTGGTATGCAAAGTCTTTTAGCCAGAGAGGAATCCAGGATGCAGCTGCAGGCCCCTGAGTCAACGATCGCCAAGAGCCTGATCTCCCCTTCCGCCACCTGTATAGAGACAGGAAGAACAAGATGAGAAGGGAAAGATACCAGATACCTGAAAGTTCATAGGCCTTTGTTGAGAAGACTTACTGGGTCTTATGGGGCAGTTGTGCAGGAAATATCCAATTCCTCCACAATAAAGGCAGAGGTTGGCCTGCCGGCGGTGTTTCTTCTTTTCAGGGGTAAGGGAGGAACGGACTAAACCCAGTTGCATAGGCTCCCCTTCTGCAGTTGGGGTGGCAGAAGGTGCTGGCAGAGACCTGCGGAATCCTGGGCATTATCCAAGTAGGTTGTTGGTTTTTTGAATCGTTCTAATTGCCGTTCCCGCAGCCGTCTATCCAGTTTAATAGCCAGTTGAATCAGATCTTCCAAGGTAGCTGGAGTCTCAATCTGGGCCAGTTCATCTTTCAGGGTTTCGGATACCCTAGATGGTACTGGTACTTGAGGGCTGCTTCATTCCAATCAGTGTCAGCAGACCATCTACAAAAATCAACAATGTAGTCTTCTGCTGTGCGTTTCCCTTGGGTCAGGGTGTGCAAAGCGGACTCAGCAGTGGCTGTACGCGGCGGGTCCTCATAAAGTTGGGCCATTGCTGCAAAGAGGGAGTCCACAGAATTGAGTACAGTACTCTTTTGCTCAAGCAGATTATGAGTCCAGGTCTGGGGTTCTTCGGATAATAAGGAGATGATAAACCTAACTTTCACCATCTCAATAGTGAAGGTTCTTGGCTGAAGGGCTAGGTAAAGCATGCAGGCCTTTTAAAAGGCCCGGAATTTCTTCTGATCACCAATGAATCTTTTGGGCGTAGGTACTTGAGGCTCAGGAGGAGGGATTACCACTGTAGGAGCTGCAGTGGCGCTTTCTTGTGCAGAGGAAGCTGAAGCAGTGCTGGGGGATGGTGGACTGGGATCAGCCATAGCAGGAGAAACTGTCAGATGCTGCAGACGCCTTTCCAATTGGAAGTAACCCTCCTGGAGTCTTTGAACTGCCTGGGTAACAGCGGTAACTTGTCGGCACAGAGCCTCCAGTGGAGAGCCGCCTCTGTCGGCTTATGACATGGCTGGATTGTACTGTCACATACCTGATCCGAAGCCAGTACGCAGAGAGGGGCTCCCCTTGCGGCTAGGTGCAGTATACCACTGAAAGTGCCACAGAAGGTATACAGCCCAAAGTAGCATGGGTTGCCAGCAGGATTTGGATGGGTCCAGAATAGCGTCACCCTGTGACACCCTGTGAAGACTGCCAGGACGTGGTGGTGCACAGGTGATCAGGAACTTCCCGCTGTGGATCGTGTTTTAAAGGAGAGCAGTGGACACCCGGCTGAGGGTCAAATACAGGATGGCCAGTGGATACCCGGCTGAGGGTCAAACACAGGATGGCCAGAAGCAATAGCAAGTCTGTGAAGTAAGCTGAGGTCATAAACTGATAACCAAGCAGGAGCAAAGTCCATATAGTAATCTAGGGTCATGCACAGGTAATCGGGCAGAGGCAAAGTCCATATAGCAAGCCGGGGTGATGCACAGGTTATTAGGCAAAGGCCAAGTCCATATAGCAAAGCCGGGGTCATGCACGGATAATCTGCAGAAGGAAGGTCAAGGAGCAAGCCAGGGGATGAGCCAGGAGAGGAGGTCAACAGGTCTGGAACGAGCCAGGTCAAAGAACAGGACATCCAAAAAGTAACACAGAGGTTCAGGAGTACAGGAAGCTGACAATCCATCAATTTGGGTCAGACAGTGGTAGCCTTTTATAGGCCAGCAGGGGGATCCATCTGTCACATGATGTGCCTTTGGCACCCATTTCTTCTACTGGCAAGATTGCCAGTACTTCCACGACCATTTCCCTGACAACATGAAACATTACTTAAGATTCATTACAGTGAGTAATGCTGGGCTTAACTTTTATTAATCTTATCAGATAGAATATACATTTTTCATAGGTAAGTACACTATTTGGAATCACACTAACAGACTACAGGGGACAGCTGCAGGTACACCCATAATTTGTTTTTTTACGTTAAACAAACAATTTTGAATAAATGGATTTCACACTGGGGTAGGTAAGTATAAACTTTGGCTACATACCAGAAAAAAACATTGTGGAACAGTAGAAAGCAACAATTGTCTTTTTTTTTTTTCTAATATTGAAATGTAACAATTACCATAACGGGTTTCTCCTTCAACCTTTTTATTAAGTTTTTTTTTTTCTGGGGGGGGGGGGGGGCACATTGTATACGTATAAGTGTCTTAAGTCTAAATAATTAATATCATTGACAAATGCCTAACATGCCATTTTGTTTACAGGTTTCAATGCTGATTCAGGCACATTGCTGCTCTTTTCCGATAAGGAAGACTCAATTCCAACATAAAGACAATAAAGTAGTTGCACCGTTTCCTCCTACAACACTGATCAAGGATGAAAATGAACTGCAAGGTGATGTTTTCATGACACAAAGCACAACTACAGAGGCCATCACTGTTCCAACAATACCAAGAAGACATGAATAGGAGAAGAAAAAAGGAGAAAGCGTACCACCTTCAGAACAAGAATCTAGTTAGGGAACAGTTACTATTTGATCAGGAACAAAGCCAACGTTTCCGCCAACATTAGTCGAAACATAGGGAAATGCTTGAAAATAATTTGATCTGTATAACAGATTAGCTCAAGTATATACAGTGCATCCGGAAAGTATTCACAGTGCTTCACTTTTTCCACATTTTGTTATGTTACAGCCTTATTCCAAAATGGATTAAAGTGATTGTAAATGCTTGCTTCTTTTTTTTTTTTTTAAATAACAAACATGTTATACTTACCGCCTGTGCAGTTGGTTTTGCACAGAGCAGCCCAGATCCTCCTCTGCTCGGGTCCCTCTTTGCTGCTCCTGGCCCCTTTCTCCTTTGAGTGCCCCTTAGCCAGCAGCTTGCTACAAGTTGTTACCCAAACCGAGTCAGAGCTCCTTGTATCCATTCAGACACAGAGCCCCGACCTGGCCCCACCCCCTCTCTCCCCTGATTGGCTGACTTTTTTTGATTGACCCCCATGGAGCTCTGTCTCAGCCTATCAGGAGGAGTGTACTGGATGGCTGAGGGGATCGTGGACATTGCTGGAGAGAAAATTAGCTCAGGTAGGTAATTGGGGGGTGCTGGGGAGGCTGCTACACACAGAAGGTTTTTTATCTTAATGCATAAAATGCATTAAGATAAAAAACCTTCTGCCTTTAAAACTCCTTTAAATTCTACAAACAATACCCCATAATGACAACGTGAAAGAAGTTTGTTTTAAATCTTTGCAAATGAAAAAATAAAAAATAAATCTCATCTACATATGTATTCACAGCCTTTGCCATGACACTCAAAATTGAGCTTAGATGCATCCTGTTTCCACTGATAATCCTTGAGATGTTTCTACAACTTGATTGGAGTCCACCTGTGGTAAATTCAGTTGATTGGACATGATTTGGAAAGGCACATCTGTCTATATAAGGTCCCACAGTTAACCCCTGGAAATTTTCCACATTTTGTCATGTTACAACCAGAAACATAAATGTATTTTATTGGGATTTTATGTGATAGACCAACACAATGTGGCACACCAGGTACGTCCCTTTAAATTTGCCGATGTGCCATCGTGTGCGCGCCTCCGGCGGCGTGCGCCGGGACCTCTGTGAGTCAGATCGCTGGTCCCGCGGACTCGATCACCGTGGGGATACCCGTGATCATCTCACAGGGAGGAAGAACGGGGAGATGCTAATGTAAACAAGCATCTCTCCGTTCTGCCCAGTGACAGTGTCACAGATCTCTGCTCCCTGTGATCGGAGCAGAGATTAGTGACGTGTCACACATTCACGCCCCCCCCCACAGTTAGAAACACTCCCCAGGACTCACTTAACCCTTACACTGCCCCCTAGTGGTTAACCCCTTCACTGCCAGTCTCATTTACACAGGAATCAGTGCATTTGTATAGCACCAATTTCTGTATAAATGACAATGGTCCCAAAAATGTGTCAAAAATGTCTGATGTATCCGCCATAATGTCGCAGTCACGATAAAAATCGTTGATCGCCACCATTAAAAGTAAAAAAAAAAAATATTAATAAAAATGCCATAAAACTATCCCCAATTTTGTAAACGCTATAACTTTTGCTCAAACCAATCAATAAACGCTTATTGCCATTTTTTTACCAAGAATATTTAGAAGAATATGTACCGGCCTAAACTGAGGAAAAAAACATTTTTTATACATTTTTGGGGGATATTTATTATAGCAAAATGTAAGAAATAATGCTTTTTTTCAAAATTGTCGCTCTTTTTTGGTTTATAGCGCAAAAAATAAAAACAGCAGGGGTGATCAAATACCACTAAAAGAAAGCTCTATTTGTGGGAAAAAAAGGACGTCAATTTTGTTTGGGAGCCACGTCGCACGACCGCGCAATTGTCAGTTAAAGCGACGCAGTGCCGAATTGCAAAAAGTGCTCTGGTCTTTGGCCAACAAATGGTCCGGGGCTTAAGTGGTTAAATATGAGATCTGGGGTCAAAAAGACCTCAGATCTCATATTTACACTAAAATGCAATAAAAAAATAAAATAATTTGTCATTTAAAAAAAAAAGAGCCCTTTAAGAGCTATGGGCGGAAGTGATGTTTTGACGTCGCTTCCGCCCTGCAATGTCATGGAGACAGGTGGGGGCCATCTTCCTCACTCATCTCGTCAGGGGAAGGACCGGATCACCTCCGCCGCTGCCGACGGCTCCAGTAAGGGACGTATATCTGTGTGCGCTGGTCGGCAAGTGGTTAACCACTTCAGCCCCGGACCAATTGGCAGCCAAAGGACCAGGCCCCTTTTTGCGATTCGGCACTGCGTCGATTTAACTGACAATTGCGCGGTCCTGCGACGTGGCTCCAAAACAAAATTGGCCTCCTTTTTTTCCCACAAATAGAGCTTTCTTTTGGTGGTATTTGATCGCCCCTGCGGTTTTTATTTTTTGCGCTATAAACAAAAAGAGCGACAATTTTGAAAAAAATGCAATATTTTTTACTCTTTGCTATAAGAAATATCCCCAAAAAATATATAAAAAATTATTTTTTTTCTCAGTTTAGGCCGATACGTATTCTTCGACATATTTTTGGTAAAAAAAAATCGCAATTAGCGATTATTGATTGGTTTGCGCAAAAGTTATAGCGTTTACAAAATAGGGGATAGTTTTTTAGCATTTTTATTAATATTTTTTTTTTTTACTAGTAATGGCGGCGATCAGCGATTTTTATTGTGACCGGGACATTATGGCGGACACATCGGACATTTTTGACAAATTTTTGGGACATTTGTCATTTATACAGAAATCTGTGCTATTTAAATAGCACTGATTCCTATGTAAATGACAGTAGCAGTGAAGGAGTTAACCACTAGGGGGCGGGGAGGAGTCAGTGTGACGTGTTGTGTTTTTTTTACAGTAGGGGGGCGTGGCTGTACGTCTGACGTCATTGATCGGCTTTCCCGATGACAGGGAACAGCCGATCAATGACAGGCAGAGTAGGAAGCGCGGGGAGAGGTTTGTTTACACATACCTCTCCCCGTTCTTCAGCTGCGTAACCCGATCGCGGGACACCAGCGGCGATCGGGTCCGCTGGTCCCGCGGCCGGGGTCACGGAGCTCCCGACCGGGTCACGAGCGCGCCGCTGGCGGCGCACGCACGACCCACAGGCAGGCACATGCACGATCACATACAGGTACGTGATTTTGCCTGCCCGTGCCATTTTGCCGACGTATATCGGCGTTAGGCGGTCGGGAAGCGGTTAAGCACATCATCCAGCATGCTACAAAATTACAAATGGGACAAACACCCCCCCAGTCCAGGGGGACAAACAAAGAGCCTAACGTGGTCAAAAGTTATACAACAAATACCATTCCAGTCTATGGGAACTGACTTGTTAATTTTGCAAGTCCCCACTTGGCTGGCTTACATTCTAGTTATTGGTCTTAAAATGGGTATGGAGGCCCGGGTCTCACACTGAGGGTAATAGATCTATGTCACCAATTTTGACAACCCCAAAAACAAAACAAGGAGAAGTACCTTTAAAAATGCAAAATTGTTTAAAAGCTAGTAACTTGGGGGTAGGGGGGTGGTTATTCTGCCTGTAAAATGGTGCATCTGTAGCATGTATCCAAAATGCTGCTTCAAAGATGTACGGCTTTAGAGAAAACCTACAAATCTACATTGCAGCTTCAAGATTTTAACCCAAAACAAAAAATAGCCTGCCCTCCCAATACATATAGAGCCATTTGGGGCAGTTAAGGCTTAAAATGTGAACCACCACGTGAAACATACCACCCCAAACTAAAAAAATATTGTGCCCCTCCCACAAAGCCTAAGCTAAACACACAGCAAGCCAGCCCATGAAATGGGGTTGGATGCTTAGGGGCAGGAGGGGCTTGGGCACCCCAAAAGTCAACCACCTTGTTCCCATATTCAGGGGGACAAGGGCCTCTTCCACACAACCCTGGGGGCTGCACACAGGGGGCTTTACGGAATGTAGAAAGCCCCTTTAAACTAGTGGGTACAAGGTGCTTTGTGGTTGGTATTGTGCTGATCCCAACATGGCCTTGTATGGTTCAGGAGGGGATTGGGTGATCAATATTCTTGCCCCTTTCCTAGCTGGCCCTGTTGAATGCTCTGAAAAAGGATGTGGTTTGGATTGGTGAAGGCAGTTCACAGCCTTTTGAGAATGGAGTGTGGAGTTCCCCTTTAAAAGCAAAAGTTACCCCATGGAAATCCAAGGGATTAGAGGGGGGAGACGAGCATTGGAGAATAGAGTGTGGAGTTCCCCTTTAAAAGAAAAAGCTAGCCCAAGAAAATCATATGCATTAGAGGGAGGTTAAATGCCCTTTTAGGAGGATCTAGCAGAGTGAGAGTATTTTTACATAATTTTAACAAGGCGCATGTCACATGTTGGCAACGTAACATGCTAACATGACCTGTGTGCAAATCTCCTTAAAAAAAATACATAAAGGTGAAGTTTAGAAGTGCGCCCGTTCAACCAACACAATTGCATGTACGTTGCTTAACATTTACTAAGATTTTGGCCGTGCAGTGAACAAACGCATTTGAACGAGTGCAAGAGCCCTGCTTACATTGATCTAACGCAGTTCTAAACGTACTTGCAGGCACAGCAGGCTTTCTCTGAAAAAGTTACTTTCTCATTCTATTTTGGGCATATTTGTTACTTGGGCAGTTGTTACTAAACTTCCTCACGTCACCCCATAATATTGGCACCTCCATCTTCTGTTAATATTAAATTGAAGATGCCGTGCGCCATGTCCATAGTGGCGCACAGATTGCATTCTCCTGTGCACCGAGATCGCTATAGTAAATAAGGATTTGCGCTCTGTTCCGGTGCACCGTTTTGTAAATATGAAAATGTGCGTTGCACCTCGCCATGCGCCTCTACTGATGGCGCACAGCTTTCGTAAATGAGCCCCAGAGTGTTAACAGGTGATGCTTTTGACACGAACGTAAAGCCTCATGCACACTGGGCCTAAAAACATCCCTTTCACAAGCGTTTGGGTTTTTCGTTTTCCAGCCTGTAAAAGCATGTCTATGTAAGCCTATGTGACAATGCACACGTTGACATTTACAGGTGTATTAGAAGAGTTATACAGGCTGAAAAAAACCCACCATTGGCATTATTTAGGAGAGGAGCTGAAGAGCAGAAAAAACTGAACGCACCTAAATAAGTTTGATTGCTAATGCATTCCAATGGCCAGAATAAATTAATATTTTGACCAATGGAATCCATTAAAGCCCAAATGTGTGATACACCTAAACACATATGCAATACGCAGCTTTAAAGGAATAGTTCACCTTTACCACAAAACTGTTTATGCAGATAAGGGGCATCTGTCAGTCAAAACAAACTGTGCAGCTCTGACTAGATGAATAATGCCCTTGGTCTAGGCATAGTACATTTACATACCTTATGAAGCCTGACTGGAATACCCACATGAAGTTGCTAAGTACTCCCAGGACGTGGCTGAGGCCTAGTCATCACTGCTCACCTCCACCATCACAGGAGTGAGCTGTCAAATGCTGAACTCAGAGCTACTGCATCGGGGGAAAGAGTATATGAGGGGGTTTGAATCAGAGAAAAAGCTCACTCCTGTGATGGTGGGGGTGAGCAGTGATGACTAGGCCTCACTTAGCAATGTCCTGGGAGTATTCCAGTCAAGCTTCATAAGGTATGTAAATGGCCTACACCTACAGCAAGGGTATTCTTCATTTTTAGTCAGATCTGCACAGTTTGTTTTAATCCACAAACGTCCCTAACCTGCATAGGCAGGTTTTTGTAAAGGTGAACTATCCTTTTAAGTACTTTTTTTCTTAAAGTGGTTGTATCCTTGACTTTGTAATTTTTACCTACAGGTAAGCCTATAATAAGGCTTACCTGTAGGTAAAATTAATATCTCCTAAACCTACCTGGTTTAGAAGATAATCGCCTTGCATGCAGCTGCTAACATCAGCAGCGAATGCGCTCTGAGGGTCCGGCGGATCGTGCTGGAAATTCAGAGCTCCTTGCCGGAAGAGGACTATGTGTGCATGCGCAGGAACTACATAATCAAAGCTCTGGCCACTCACAGTGCCGGAGCTGCAAACCTGGAATATAAAACGCAGAGGGAACATTTCAGCTACCTCAGCGGTGGCCGGAAGACAGTACAGGCACTTTGTTCTAAGTATTTCATAATGAGCAAGGATGCTTCCTAGCTTAAAGAGGATGGCCACCTGAACAAAAAATATTAAAAGTTAGCAGCTACAAATACTGCTGACTTTTAATAAATGGACACTTACCTGTTCCAGGTTCCAGCGATGTCGGCAGAAGATGACGAGCAATCGCTCGTCTCTCGGCTGCCCCTGCCGCCATCCTGTCAGGGAATCAGGAAGTGAAGCGTTGCGGCTTCACTCTCCGGTTCCCTACTGCGCATGCGCGGGTCGCGCTGCGTGTCTTTACTGGTCCCTGTTGTGTCCTGGGAACTGTGTTTTCCAGGACACAATGGGGGGGGGGGGGGGTTCATCTGCGGATAGGAGTGGGGCAGCTGCGGCGAGCTAGTCCCGTAAGTGGTTGCAGATACCTGGATTATACAGGTATCAGCACCCCCCTCCCCCTGAAAGGTGCCAATTGTGGCACCAGAGGGGGGAGGAATCCGATAAGCGGAAGTTCCACTTTAGGGTGGAGCTCCGCTTTAATATGCCTTTGCCTTACAGGGTTTTTTTTTTGTGTAAGGGCATACAACCGCTTTAAGCTGCTTTTCTCCTGACAAGATTTCTGTCATTTAAAGGAGCTGAACAAACTCCATGTGTGGATGAGGCCTAAAGCCTTACTGTCTGGGTTACTGATCCAGGACAATCCTGCAGTAAGCAGTCACAATTCGTAAACTACATACATGTTTAAGTTCTGTGAGTGAAAATGTATTGAAGGCCACCGCATAAGCTGGGTTGACAGGCAACTATCATTTTCAGAGGGCCTACGGTTCTCTCAGTAAGAGCTCCTCTTTGTGACTGCAACCAGCAGCTGCTGATGTTTTTGGCGCCAATGCGGTTCATCAAACATAGCTGAGACGACCCGCTGACAGCCTTTGTCGCACCGGCGATGACGTGTTTTTGCTCCCGGAAGTGGTCCGTTGTGCTTTGGTCTTCCCCACGTGTGGAGAAGTGCTGGGGCTTCTAGTGCGTGCTCGCGGCCGAGTGGCGGCCTACTCCCTTAGGTCGTGTTATAGACATGGAGCACCTCCAGCTCAGCCTGTCGGGACTAGGCATCATCGCTCAGAGGAGCGGCGCAGAGCTCATCCAGTATCTGTCCAAGCAGGTGAGAGAAAGGGACAAAGCGGGCAGCTCGGGCCGGTAGCGGCATATGTTGGAGCGATCAGCGCTAGATGATACCAATAACCTGTTGCCTGGGGAGGGCAGGGCGCTATTCTTAGTGCATTCCTCGGAGCCGATTCCCGCACTTGGGAGCTCCGCGCCGTGTGCTTTTTACATGGTTGTGTATAGATGGGCAGCACACAAAGAACTTTTGTCTACTTTTCCAACACTTCCCCAAATACACGTTACATCCTTGTGTTAGTGGTATTACCAGCCTGGGCATACTGGTACTGTGATTCTGGGAATATTCTCGCATTTGCATACAGATCACTTAGGGGCGGAAAGCTTTTCTTGGACCTTTGTTTACAAGTGAGCAGTCAGGCTGAGGACACATGGGGGGCTGATTTTCTAAAAGTGGAGCGTGCACAGTCTGGTGCAGCTCTGCATAGAAACCAATCGGCTTCCAGCTTTTTTTTTTCTTCTTCTTGACGCTTTATTGAACACGTTGAATATAGAAGCTTATTGGCATCAGATTTTTCATTCTCCAGTATTAGTAAATCAAAAAATCATAAAATGATCCCCCCCCCCCCTTCTATTTAAAAATAAAAACATTTTGCTAACTCCCTTTTTTTTTTTTTTTTTTTTTTGGTAATCTGTTACTTCACAATCAACATATAGGCAGCAAAATCAAATGACAATCATTCTTAAAGCGGGAGTTCCGCCTTTTATTTATTTATTTTTTTTTTTAAAGTCAGCAGCTACAAATACTGCAGCTGCTGGCTTTTAAAATATTGACACTTACCCGTCCAGCGCGCCCGCGATGCCGGCACCCGAAGCCGATCTGTCGATCGACTCTCGGGTGCTGCCGCCGCCATCTTTGGTATGGGAATCAGGAAATTAAGCCTTGCGGCTTTACTTCCTGGTTCCCTACTGAGAATGCGCGAGTCGCGCTGCACAATAAGGACGGTACCTGCTGTCTCTGGGTTCCGTGTGTTTTCCAGCAGACAGCAGGGATCCCTTAGGAAGTGACGTAAATATCTGCAGATATCTATGACCGGAAGTGGGTGCAGATACCTGTATTATACAGGTATCTGTACCCCCCCCCCCCCCCTGAAAGGGGCCAATTGTGGCACTGGAGGGTGGGAGGGTTTCCGATGAGTGGAAGTTCCACTTTAGGAACTTCCTACCCAATTTTCAGCTTTCAGCGCTGACACTTTTTAAATGACAATTGCGCAGTCATGCTACACTGTAACTGTACCCAAACAAACTTTAAATCATTTTGTTACCACAAATAGAGCTTTATTTTGGTGGTATTTGATTACGTGTGTGTCTGTTTTTTTTTTTTTTCTTTAAAACAATTTGGAGTGTGTCATTCCATTTACTTTGAGCAGGCAGTTTATTCAGTTATCTAGATCTCACCGTTCCTGCTGTACTGTTTCTAATATACTTCAGGCAGGCAGTTGATTCAGTTGTTGGCTGCAGTGTATTTAGTATATGCATCCCGGCTTTGTGTGTGTGTGTGTGTGTGTGTGTATGTATATATATATATATATATATATATATATATATATATATATATATATATATATATATATATATTCTCTATCCAGTTTAGCTAGATCTCACTGCAGACCGTTCCGGGTTTATGTATTCAAAGACACTTTCAGGCAGGCGATTCAGAGATCTGCAGTGCATAAAGATATATATGCGCGCACACACACACTCCTACATATATATCCACTGCATTCTAGTCTAGCCAAGCCTATACCTGACTGCAGGCCATTCCTGGTGTAATTTTCTAGTAAACTTCAGGTGGTGTTTTGCTAATCCAATTTTACATCATGTCTGGAAGGCCACCAAGGAAAGGCAGATGCTCACAGGCCACTAAAGAGGGCAAGCAGGCTCTGTGTCTACAGCCAACAGTGCTGGTCGTGGACACGGTGCATCCTCAGCACATGGCCGTGGGGCACGCTTGTCCTTTTTTAATTTTTTTTTTCTGACAGCTGGCCATGTTGAGCCACAACATGCAGAAGAGTATGTAGAGTGGATCACAAAGCCGTCCTTATCCTCCTCTGTCACCCAGGCTAAGACAAGTTTGGCTGCCAAAGCGGCCTATTCCATCGGCTCAATGGCATTGGTCACTGCTTCCCTAGTCCCACCATCATGTCCTGAGGAGTCCCCTAAACTGTTTGACCACAGTGTCGGGTACATGCTGCAGGAGGATGCGCAGCGTTTTGAAGGCTCCGATGATGGTACCCAGGTTGAGGATCAGCAGTAACGTGAGCCCAGAGAGGGGGTGCCCATGAAGGACAAGAAACTGGCAGTCATGTTCCCCAGCTGCAGAATACTGCCAGGTTTGTGCTAATGGTGAGGAGGGAGGGGATGGTGAGGTCACTGACTCTACCTGGGTGCCTGAGAGAAGGGAGGAGGAGGCGGCACATCTCCAACGAGGCAGGATACCAGCTTAAGGACAGCCAACCAACTGCATCACACTGCAGAGCTCCGCATGTGCAGGGCGCTGCCGACTCGGCACATTTTTTCAAAAGTTCTTTGGTGTGGGCCTTTTTTGAGACGTGTGCAGCAGATCGCACTGTTGCTGTTTGTAACATATGTCTGAAGTGTATCAAGCGTGGCCAAAACAGTAGCTGCTTGGGCACCACATGCTTGATCAGACACATGTCAAGATCCCATGCAGTCCATTGGCAACAGTACTTAACCACTTCAATACCCACCCATAGTCGTATGACGCCCACAAGGTGGATCTCCCATCCTGGGTGGGCGTCATATGACGTCCTCCCATTCCCGGCTGCCTCCCGTCGCTCGGGACCCGGTGCGAGTGCCCGGCGGCCGCGATTGCCCGTTAAAAACAACGGGACCGTGCGGGACCGTGGAGCTGTGTGTGCAAACGCACAGCTCCACGTCCTGTCAGTGGCGAGGAGACCGATCATGTGATCCCAGTACGGAGGAACACCGATCGGTCTCCTCCCCTTGTGAGTCCCCTCCCCCACAGTTAGAATCACTCCTATAGGGAACACATTAACCCCTGCAGCGCCCCCTAGTGCTAACCCCTTCCCTGCCAGTCACATTTACACAGTAATCAATGCAATTTTCTAGCAACGATCGCTGTGTAAATGTGAATGGTCCCAAAAATGTGTCAAAAGTGTCCGCCGCAATGTCGCAGTCACGAAAAAAAAAAAATCGCAGATCGCCGCCATTACTAGTATAAAAACAATGCAATAAATTTATCCCCTATTTTGTAGACGCTATAACTTTTGTGCAAACCGATCAATATACGCTTTTTGCGATTTTTTTATTTTTATTTTTTATTTTTTTTTACCAAAAATATGTAGAAGAATACGTATCGGCCTAAACTGAGTAAAAAAATAGTTTTTTTTTTATTTATTATAGCAAAAAGTAAAAAAATATTATTTATTTTTTTCAAAATTGTTGCTCTTCTTTTGTTTATAGCGCAAAAAAAAAAACCGCAGAGGTGATCAAATACCACCAAAAGAAAGCTCTATTTGTGGGGAAAAAAGGACGTCAATTTTGTTTTGGGTGTAACGACCGCGCAATTGTTTGTTAAAGCGACGCAGTGCTTAATCGCAAAAAGTGCTCTGGTAAGGAAGGGTGTAAAATGGGCCAGTGCTGAAGCGTTAAAAGACCCACACCAAAGAACAAGGCGGACCTCTCCTTGCTCCTCATCAGCTGGGATCTCCAACCCCACTATACCTTCAGTCCTCTCAGAGACCTGCACTGAGAGGAATGAAGGTGTAGAATTGGGTGTCCCAAGCACTTGCGGGCAATCTGCTAGCGGTACACCTAAATCCGATTGTAGCAGGCAAATTTCCCTACCCCAGTTTCTAAACCGTCAAAAGAAATTTGGTCCCAGCCATCCACATGCTCAGTGGCTAAATGCTAGTTTGGCAAAATTGCTAGCACTCCAACTGCTGCCTTTTCAGCTGGTAGACTCTGCCCCCTTTCTAGAATTTGTGGAATGTGCGGTACCTCAGTGGCAGGTTCCCAAACACCATTTTTTTTTCTCGGAAGGCCATTCCGACTCTCTACTGGCATGTGGAAGGCAATGTTTTGGCCTCGCTGGACAGGGCGGTCAGCGGTAAGGTGCATATTATCGTTGACTCATGGTCCAGCAGGCATGGACAGGGACGTTACCTTTCTTTCACGGTGCACTGGGTAACCCTGCTGGCAGCTGGGAAGGATGCAGGACAGGGTACAGTAATGTTGGAGCTTGTTCCGCCACCACGCCTCCAAAATGCTGGTAGTGGTGATTTTGCCACACCTCTGTCCTCCTCCCTCTCCTTCTTCCTCTATGGCCCTTTCCTGTGCTTTGTCCTCGGAACCAGCAGTGCTCCGTAGGCGCTCTAGGGACTATGCAAGCACTCAGGCAAAAAGATGCCATGCGGTGCTTGAGTTGGTCTGCTTAGGGGACACGAGCCACACTGGGGCAGAGATTCTGGCAGCTCTGCAGGGGCAGGTTCAGAGGTGGTTGACGCCATGCCAGCTTCAGGCAGGAATGGTGGTTTGCACCAATGGCACCAACCTCTTCTCTGCCCTCCGACAGGGACACTTGACCCATGTTCCCTGTTTGGCTCACATCCTTAATTTGGTGGTGCAGCGGTCCTTGTGCAGGTACCCGGGCTTACATGATCTGAGGCAGGCCAAAAAAATATGTGGGCATTTCCGCCAGTCATATGCCAGTGCTCGGCTGGCTGACCTTTAAAAGGAATTCAAACTGCCCAAGAACCGCCTCATCTGTGACATGCCCACCAGGTGGAACTCAATGTTGGCAATGCTGCAGTGGCTGCACACGCAGCAGAGGGCCATCAATGAGTACCTGTGCGAGAATGGCACCAGGACAGGGTCAGGGGAGCTTGGCTTTTTTTTTTTTTTTTTCAACGCTAGTGGCTAATGATCAAGGATACATGCACTGTCCTGTCACCATTTGAGGAGGCCATGAGGATGGTGAGCAGTGACAGTGCATGCATCAGTGATACTGTCCCTCTTGTCTTCCTGTTGGAGCACACGCTGCATGGAATAATGGACAGGTCACTTGAGGCAGAACAGAGGGAGGAAGAGGAGGATTTCCCCACCTCTCAAGGCCCCCTTTATCCAGACAGTATTCCTGCAGGCCCACCTATCACACAGGAAGAAGAGGAGGAGAAGGATTGGGTCAGCATGGAGGTGGAGCCTGGCACTCCGCATCAGCAGCAGTCTTCAAGGGATCGTTTTCAGTCCTCAGAAACCCATGGACTTGCACGTGGCTGGGAGGAGGTGGCTGCGGATCATGTCGTCCTTGGTGACCCAGAGGACTCCGAACTGAATGCCTCAGCAAACCTACGCTGCACGGCCTCCCTGATCCTGCAAAGCCTGCAAAAGGACCCTTAGATTCGTGGAATCAAGGAGAGGGATCCGTACTGGCTGGCAACCCTTGATCCATGTTAAAAGGGTAAGGTTGCGGAACTTATCCAGCCTTCGCAAAGGATAAAACCTCTTCGGGAGGCCTTGCAGAAAGGTTTGTGCATTGCGTTTCCAGAGCCTGGGAGGTTGCAATTTCCTGGTCCTCCTGGACAACGTGTTGCTGAGGCTTTGGTCAGTCACAGAAGGAGCAGTGGAGAAGGTGGCCGTCTGACCGATGCATTTATACAATTTTTTTTTAGCCCGCAGCCCCAAGGTCTGATCAGTTCCAGCAACCATCGCCAGCGTCTGATTTACATGGTGCAGGAATACCTTGGGGCAAGATCAGACTTGGAGACCTTTCCAACCAAAAATCCACTGGGTTACTGGGTCTTGAGGATTGATCACTGGCCAGAGCTTGCACAGTATGCAATTGAGCTACTGGCCTGTCCTGCATCCAGCGTTTTACTTCAATGCACATTCAGTGCTGCTGGAGGCTTTTAACCGATCAGAGTGCGCCTGTCCACAGACTGTTGATCGGCTCACCTTCATAAAAATGAATCAGTCTTGGATCACCACCAGCTACCAAGCACCTGATGCTGATGTAACCGATTCATTTTTTTATTAAAGTGAGATCCCTTGAAGACTGCCTATGCTGATGCTGAGTGACTATCCTGTTATGCTGAGTGACTATCCTATTCCTCAATGTTTAGGTTGATGGCCTCTAAGAACATTTTTGGTTCTGGGCACCAGTGCCTAAAGCCCAATTTTTCTGCCTCCTGTTTAACATGGGCGTGTAATTAAAATTTTTGCTGTAATATTTCGCAGTAGGGCTCGTTCATGTGCCACAACACTGTGCCCTGTGAGGGGTTAGTGTTGTGGCACCACCCCCGGCTCAATTTTTCTGCCCCTGTTCAACAATTTTTGCTATAGATAGATAGATAGATAGATATAGATAGATAGATAGATAGATAGATAGATAGATATATATATATATATATATATATATATATATATATATATATATATATATATATATATATATATATATATATATATATATATATATATATATATATATATATATATATATATATATATATATATATATATATATCTCTATCTATCTATCATTTTTTTTTTTTTATATTTGGCTGCGGTGTCCCCCTTAACCACTTCCCGACCGCCCCATGTAGATATACGTCAGCAGAATGGCACGTACAGGCAGAATCACGTACCTGTACGTGCCATTCTTCAGGCGGTTGGGGGGTCCGATCGGACCCACCTCCGCCGGCGGGGACGGTCGGAATCGTGTCAGGAGCGATCCGGGATGAGGGGACGGCCAGTGGTTTCTGGCCACCCCCTCGCGATCGCTCCTGGCCAATGAAAAGCTTCCCCTTCCTGTCTATTGTATAGACAGGAAGGCGGAAGTGATGTCACGCTCGGTGCGCCGGTCTATGTGACCGGGGACGCCGAGCTGTGAACATGTAAAGGTTAGTGCACAACAGTACACTGACACCAGTACAGATAGGCACATATTCCACCCCCCTGTCACCCCCTGATCACCCCCCAGATCACCCCCTCCCCCCCCAGTCACAGTGTCACTAATTGCAGTGATCATTTATTTACTGATCACTGCATTTAGTGTCAGTGTGACTGTAATAACTGTCAGGGCAGTTAGTTTTAGGTCCAAGGTAGCCCCCTACCCCCCCTAATAAAGGTTTAACCCCCTGATTGCCCCTAGTTAACCCTTCACCCCCTTTTGCCAGTGTCACTAAGCGATCGGTTTTCTGATCGCTGCATTAGTGTCGCTAGGTAACCATTTTTTTTTTTTTTTTAACCGCCATGTTTATATAGGTTCATAAATAGGTTTATAGGTCAGGTACCCCCATATTACAACCTAAATAAAGGTTTTAACCCCCTGATTGCCCCTAGAGTTAACCCTTTCACCAGTCATCACTGTATAAATGTCACTGGTGACGCTGGTTAGCCAGTTAGTTATTTCGTTATTTAGGTTCCCCGTCAGGTTTTTATATAGCGTCAGGTACCCCCATATATTACCTAATAAAGGTTTAACCCCCTGATTGCCCCTAGTTAACCCTTTCACCCCCTTTTGCCAGTGTCATTAAGCGATCGTTTTTCTGATCGCTGCATTAGTGTCGCTAGGTAACCAGTTTTTTTTTGTATTACTGTTACGGGTGACGCTGGTTAGTTAGCTTGTTTTTTATACTGTCAGGGCACCCGCCATTTATTACCCAATAACGGTTTAACCCCCTGATCGCCCGGCGGGTGATATCAATTAGGTTTTAGGGTCAAATAAGGTCTGCGTCGCCCCAGGTTAGTGCCAGTACCGCAAACACCCACGCGCAAAGCATACACCTCCCTTAGTGGCACAGTATCTGAACAGATCAATATCTGATCAGATCTATACTAGCGTCCCAGCAGTTTAGGGTTCCAAAAAAAACGCATTGTTAGCGGGATCAGCCCAGATACCTGCTAGCACCTGCGTTTTCCCCCTCCGCCCAGCCCAGCCCACCCAAGTGCAGTATCGATCGATCACTGTCACTTACAAAACACTAAGCACACATAACTGCAGCGTTCGCAGAGTCAGGCCTGATCCCTGCGATCGCTAACATTTTTTTTGTGGTAGCGTTTTGATTCAGTCGCTTCAGTCAGGAGCTTTTTTACCTGTGAATCTCAAAAAAATAAAAAAAAATAAAATAGTTGTCGTTTTATTGTTCTCTCTCTCACTCTATTCTCTCTCTATTGTTGCTCTTTTTTTACTCCATTCTATTCTGCAATGTTTTATTATGTTTTATCATGTTTTATCATGCTTGCTTTTCAGGTATGTAATTTTGTTTACTGTGTTTTAGTGTTAAGCATTTTTTTTTGTTTTCAGGTGCGCCATTCAGTTGCAACGCGGATTTATTTATCTTGACAGCAACAGCGTTTGCTCCCACGATACATAAAGCCGCGACTCCAACGCTGTAGGAGGTGATTTCACCACCACAGTTAAAAAAAAGAGCATATATGCCGAAGCATGGGGGCAGCAGGGGGCGGGGGAGGAGCGATTGGCTCCTAATGCCACGTACATACGGTCGAAATTCCGACCGTGTGTACACGGCATAACTTTTGCGGGAGGATGCCCCCATGCATCGGCATATATAAATGGTGCATGTATGCCCATCATTAGAAGTGGGTGGATGAAGGGAGGTATTCTAATGGTGGGTATACCCACCAACCAATCTCTTTTTTTCGTTCAGCCAAGAGGCTGCATGAAAAAAAAAAGATTACAATATATGTCCAGTATGTTGCTGTACTTTGAATGGTTATACCAGAATGATGCCTGCAGGTTTAGGTATCATCTTGGTATCATTCTTTTCAGCCAGTGATCGGCTTTCATGTAAAAGCAATTCTAGCGGGTAATTAGCCTCTAGACTGCTTTTACAAGCAGTGGGAGGGAATGTCCCCCCTCCCGGATATAAACCGCGCCATTGGGAAATTGGGAAAGCATTTTATCACACCAATCTTGGTGTGGTCAGATGCTTTGAGGGCAGAGGAAAGATCTAGGGTCTAATAGACCCCAATTTTTTCAAAAAAAGAGTACCTGTCACTGCCTATTGCTATCATAGGGGATATTTACATTCCCTGAGATAACAATAAAAATCATAACAAAGAAAAAAAATGGAAGGAACAGTTTAAAAATAAAATAAAAAAGCTAAATAAATAAAAAAAAAAACAAAAAAAAAAAAAAAAAGCACCCCTGCCCCCCCTTCTCTTGCGCAAAGGCGTACACAAGCGTTGGTCTGGCGTCATATGTAAACAGCAATTGCACCATGCATGTGAGGTATCACCGCGAAGGTCAGATCGAGGGCAGTAATTTTAGCAGTAGACCTCCTCCGTGAATCTAATGTGGTATCATGTAAAGGCTTTTAAAGGCTTTTAAAAATGTATGTAGTTTGTCGCCACTGCGTGTTTGTGCGCAATTTTAAAGCATGTCGTGTTTGGTATCCATGTACTCGGCCTAAGATCATATTTTTTATTTCATCAAAAATTTGAGCAATATAGTGTGTTTTAGTGCATTAAAATAAAAAAAAAGTGTATTTTTTCCACAAAAAATGCGTTTGAAAAATCGCTGCGCAAATACTGTGTGGAAAAAAAAAATGCAACACCCACCATTTTAATCTGTAGGGCCTTTGCTTTAACATTATATATAGTGTTTGGGGGTTCAACGTAATTTTCTTGCAAAAAAAAAATATGTTTTCATGTAAACAAAAAGTGTCAGAAAGGGCTTTGTCTTCAAGTGGTTAGAAGAGTGGGTGACGTGTGACATAGGCTTCTAAATGTTGTGCATAAAATGCCAGGACAGTTCAAACCCCCCCCAAATGACCCCATTTTGGAAAGTAGACACCCCAAGCTATTTGATGAGAGCAATGTTGAGCCCATTAAATATTTTTTTTTTTTTGTCCCAAGAGATTGAATAATGAAAAAAAAATATATATATATTTTTTTTACAAAAAGTTGTCACTAAATGATATATTGCTCAAACATGTCATGGGCATATGTGGAGATACACCCCAAAATACATTCTGTTGCTTCTCCTGAGTACGGGAATACCACATGTGTGGGACTTTTTGGGAGCCTAGCTGCGTACGGAACCCCAAAAACCAATCACCGCCTTCAGGCTTTCTAAGGGTGTTATTTTTTTATTTCACTTCTCACTGCCAATCACAGTTTCGGAGGCCATGGAATGCCCAGATGGCATAAAACCCCCCAAAATGACCCCATTTTGGAAAGTAGACACCCCAAGCTATTTGCTGAGAGGTATGGTGAGTATTTTGCAGATCTCGCTTTTTGTCACAAAGTTTTGAAAATTGAAAAAAAGAAAAAAAAAATGTTTTTTTCTTTACTTTCTTCATTTTCAAAAACAAATGAGAGCTGTAAAATACTCACCATGCCTCTCAACAAATAGCTTGGGGTGTCTACTTTCCAAAATGGGGTCATTTGGGGGGGTTTTGTGCTATTTTGGCATTTTATGGCCTTCGAAACGGTGATAGGTAGTGAGGAGTGAAATCAAAAATTTGCACCCTTAGAAATCCTGAAGGCGGTGCTTGGGTTTCGGGGCCCCGTACGCGGCTAGGCTCCCAAAAAGTCCCACACATGTGGTATCCCCATACTCAGGAGAAGCAGCAAAATGTATTTTGGGGTGCAATTCCACATATAACTATGGCATGTGTGAGCAATATATCATTTAGTGACAACTTTTTGAAAAAAAAAAAAAACTTTTTTATTTTTGTCTTTATTCAATCACTTGGGACTAAAAAAAAAAAATATTCAATGGGCTCAACATGCCTCTCAGCAAATAGCTTGGGGTGTCTACTTTCCAAAATGGGGTCATTTGGGGGGGTTTTGTACTTCTCTGCCATTTTAGCACCTCAAGAAATGAAATAGGCAGTCATAAATTAAAAGCGGTGTAAATTCCAGAAAATGTACTCTAGTTTGTAGACGCTATAACTTTTGCGCAAACCAATAAATATACGCTTATTGGCATTTTTTTTACTAAAGACGTGGCTGAATACATTTTGGCCCAAATGTTTGACTAAAATTGAGTTTATTAGATTTTATTTATAACAAAAAGTAGAAAATCTTTTTTTTTCAAAATTTTCGCTCTTTTTCCGTTTATATCGCAAAAAATAAAAATCACAGAGGCAATCAAATACCATCAAAAAAAAGCTCTATTTGTGGGAAGAAAAGGACGCAAATTTCGTTTGGTTACAAAATTGCATGACCGCGCAATTACCAGTTAAAGTAGTGCAGTGCGAAATTGAAAAAAGACCTCTGGTCCTTTGGCTGCCAAATGGTCCGGGGCTGAAGTGGTTAATATCTATACAAGACCCAAAGGGTAATGGTTGGGGGGTTACCCATGCCATTTTTCTAAATTTTCATCCATATTGCCGGGACCCGACATTGCATTACAGCCGCAAGCAGTTTTTAATGACCTTTATTCCTTTAGAAATGTAATTTTGTGAAGGGACTTTTCTAAACACGGGAAAGACTAACCACTTTACAGGCATACTAGAGACACCCCCCAGGTACAATATTTAAAGGAATATTTCACTTTTATTTTTTCACTTTAAGCATCATTAACCACATGCCGACCGCGCTGTAGTCGAAAGACGGCCACAGCGTGGTCGGCTTGTTCTAAGTGGACGTCCTACGGACGTCCTCCCAGAAACTTGCTCCCGCGCGCCCCCTGGGGTGCGCACTCGGGAACATCCGTGACCGCCGGGTCCCGAGGACCCGGCGCATCACGGATCACGGTAAACAGCTGCTGTTAGCGGCCGTTTACCACGTGATCGCTCCGTCAAATGACGGAGCGATCACATGTACACAAACCGGCGTCACGTCATGACGCCGGTTCCTCCCTCCCCTCTCTGTACCGATCGGTACAGAGAGGGGAGAAGCGGAGAGGGGGAGAGACGGGACCAGCGATGTGGGCTGGATGTGTAGTGCCCACAGCGCTGTGCAATGCTCTGCCACCGCTGTGCAATGCTCTGCCACCGCTGTGCAATGCTCTGCCACCGCTGTGCAATGCTCTGCCAATGCTCTGCCATAATTTTTAATAGAAACAAAGAATTTTTTTTTTTTTTTTACCGAATTTTCTGTATTTTTTGATTTATAGCGCAAAAAATAAAAAACCCAGCGGTGATTAAATACCACCAAAAGAAAGCTCTATTTGTGTGAAAAAAAAAGACACAAAATTCATTTGGGTACAGTGTTGCATGACGGAGTAATTGTCATTCAAAATGTGAGATCACCGAAAGCTGAAAATTGGTCTGGTTAGGAAGGGGGTTTAACTGCCCAGTGGTCAAGTGGTTAACCACTACAATACAGGGTACCTTCGCCCCCTTCCTTCCCAGCCCAATTTTCAGCTTTCAGCACTCTCGCACTTTCAATGAAAATTGCGTGGTCATGCTACGTTGTACTCAAATGACATTTTTTTTTATCATTTTATTTGTACAAATAGAGCTTTATTTTGGCAGTATTTATTCACGACTTCGTTTTTTTTTTTTTTTTTGCGATATAAGCGAAAAATAGCGGAAATTTGGGAAAAAAACTTTTCTTCTTTCTATTTTAAAAGAAATCCAATAAAACCGAATTTTGTCATAAATTTAAGCCAAAATGTTTTCTGCTACATTTGTGTATAATAATTGGTTTGTGTCATCAGACATATATGTACGCAAATGATCATGTACAGATGTGTGCAGATAATCATTGGGACATGATTTTAGTGGGACATGTGTTTTTATTATGTTGGGACATGTTTTTATGTTGGGACATGGGTATTTTGGGGACGTGTGTTTACACTAGACTGGTGATCAGTGAGTAAAAAGCTGTAAAAACGGCTCATACTCACTGATCACCAGCCGGCTGCAGCGATCTGCTCTCCTCAGCGACGATTTCCGTGTGAGGAGAGCCGATTGCCTAGCAAGCGGCTGTTTGTTTACATCACATGACGGCTGTGATTGGACACGGCCGTCATGTGATCAGGAGGGCCAATCACAGTGCTGATCCGAGATGCGCCGTGTCCGGTTGACACGAGCGCATCGGGATCGCGCCGCTGCGTGGGCAAGCGCGATTCCCCCTACTTCTGAAGGATGTCCCTGAACGTCCTATCAGAAGTAGAAGGCTCCCACCCGGCCGTATATGTGCAGTGACCTGGTGGGAAGTAGTTTAATATCACTGCTCCCGGGCGTTTTTAAAACTTTCTTTTGCATTTGATACATATCCCCTGGGGCAGGACCGGGTCCCCAAACCCTTTTTTAGGACAAAAACTTGCATATTAGCCTTTAAAATTCACACTTTTGATTTCTCGCGTTCGAGTCCCATAGACTTTAACGATGTTTTGAATGTTCGCGCAAACTTTCGGTCCGTTCGCATGTTCTGGATGCAAATCGAACTGGGGGGTGTTTGGCTCATCCCTAGTACTGTATGCACTATAACCTATACTTGGTCGGGGCTCCATTTGCATGAATTACTGCATCAATGCGGCGTGACATTGAGGCAATTTTTTTGTTTTTATTCTGAAAATGCCAATTCTCAGACTTTTTTTTTTTCATTATTTTTTTTTTGGGCACACACCTGGAACAAGCAGGCCTTATTTGCCTATTTGTTCCTTGGCAGTGAGTTGGAAAGCAATGAAGCTAGAGATCATAACAGATGGAATAATCTTCAGAAAGACAGGTTAACAATGGCAGCATCTGTGCTTCATTATAGGTTTTTGTTTATCTGTCTGCCACTAACCACCCTCAGCTCTGACTCGTCCCCATTCTGCCCATTTGCCTCCTACTGCCTGTTCTGCTTTCCTACCCATAGTGCTATTTTTTAACTGTTTTACCCAGCTGCAGTAATTGTATTTCCCAAAATGATTCTTTGTGTTAAATTACTTTGTTGAATTGCTTTTGATGGGAAGTTGCTGCCTTTTACACAGAGACTTATCTTACAACATCAATCCCAACATGGTAGTGGATGCTATGTGAATGGTTGAACTCAGTAGGCATTCTGATTGTCCTGCTGAGTATTTGATGCTTGGGCAGAAATTATTCTGCAGCTCCCACTATTTAGCAACCAATTTAAGCCTGTATGTTGGCTACAAATGCAAGCTTTATGCTGGCCATTTGCTTACAGATGTTCATACGAAAATTCTTTGTCCGTTCGATTAAATGTCGTTGAAAAATTTCAGTTGCTTTTAACATTCATTTTTAAAATGAATGTAATTTGTAAATGAAAACTGCAAATAAAGAAAAAGAAAAGGGATAAGAATAACTTGATAAAGGAAATTGGAAAGAAATATGATTTAATGAAATTAAATAACAGTCAAGCAGAATGTCTGAAGAAATGTATATTATGTATAGTTTATTTTGTTATCCCTTCTCAGAAATAAATAAAGAATTTAAAAAAAAAAAAAAAAAAGAAAACTGCATACTGTCCGAAAATGTGTTAGATTTGTTTCAATTTTGCTCCTTCGCGTTTTCCGGTCACTGGTCGAAAAACATCAATTTAACTCCACAAATAATTAGAAAATCAAACTAATGTTCATAGAACGAAAATCTATAAGTTTGTGGCAAGCATTTAGGACCGCTAAGCTGTGGGGTTTGTTTAGCCACCTGAAGGCTGGACACTTTCACGTTTTTTCCTGAAATGGCAACTTTTCAGCATTCACTGCTGTTTATATTTTCAATGACAACTACTCAGTCATGCAATGCTGTAATACAAATACAATTTTTATCTTTTTTTTTTTTTTATTTTTTTTATTTTTATTTTTTTAAGTCTGTTAAAGTTGGTTTACAGACTATGGTATATACGAAATTTGATCGGTCCTGATATTACATCAGGACTGATGAAATTTTGTATATACCATAGTTTCCGGGAGGCAGTAAAATTTGTCTTTGGTTTAAAAAAAAAAAAAAAAAAAATCCCATTAAGTGTATAATAGGTTTGTGTGAAAGTTAGTCTACAAGCTATGCTACGTATCATTACAAAATTGATCAACCCACACAGCTGCAGTTACTATGCAACACACATGATCTGTTCATATTCATGAGGTCATGTGGTATATAGACTGTGTAAAGTGGTTGTAAACGTTCGATCCAAAAAACAAACTTGCCTATACTTGCCTGCTCTGTGCAATGGTTTTGCACAGAGCATCCCCAATCCTCTTCTTCTGGGGTCCCTCGCCGGTGCTCCAGGCCCCTCCTTGATTAGGTGCCCCCACGGAAAGATGTTTTCCGTGGAAGCACCTGTGCAGGCTCGCTTTTGTCACAGATTTTGATTGACAGCAATCAAATGGCTACTGCTGCTATCAGTCTGTCCAATGAGGAGCGTGAGAGTGGAGAGCTGCTGACAGTCGGCAGCTCTCTGCTCGGGGAGCTGTGAGAACCAAGCCATTGGCGGTGTTTGATCGCTTAGTTCTTAGTGCAGAGCCTGCGGGGGACAGATGCATCGGACCAATGCTGCATCCACCTAGGTAAGTATGATTCTGGAAAAAAAGCATATCATAATTTTTTTTTTTTTTTTTTTTTTAATACTGCTTTAAAAAAAAATGTATTTAATCACTTGACCGGCCATAGCCGAAAAACGTCTGCAGCACGGTCAGATTCTGGGAGAGCGTACTATAACGTACTTATCCATGATGCACCAGGTCCCCCCGGTCACATGGTGACCCCGCCCCCTATGATGTCGCAGTCCCGGAGGATGAGAAGAAGATCCTCCGCTCATTAAGGCTGCTTTCAAACTGGGGCGGTTTGCAGGCGCTCTTGCGCTAAAAATAGCGCCTGCAAACCGACCCGAAACAGCTGTTGCTGTGTCTCCAGTGTGAAAGCCCTGAGGGCTTTCACACTGGAGCGGTGCGCTAGCAGGACGGTAAAAAAAAAAGTCCTGCTAGCTGCATCTTTGGAGCGGTGAAGGAGCGGTGTGTTCACCGCTCCTATACCAGTCCTACCCATTGAAATCAATGGGAGACCGCGGGGATACCGCCGGCAAAGCGCCGCTGCAGCGGCGCGTTGCGGAGGTTTTTTAACCCTTTTTTTTCGGCCGCTAGCGGGGGTTAAAACCACCTCGCTAGTGGCCGCATACCGCGGGTAAAACGATGGTAAAGCAGCGCTAAATATAGCGCTGCTTTACCGTCGCCGCCCCGCACCGCCCCAGTGTGAAGCCGGCCTAAGAGAGCGGAGGAGTCCGGCGAGAAGACCCCCGGAGCAGTGCAATAAAATATTTTTAAAAAATTTTGTTTTTTTTTATTTACTATTTTTTACACCTTAGGTGAATGGGTAGGGGTACATAGTACCCCATACTCATTCACATAGGGTGGGGGCCGGGATCTGGGGGCCCCCTTATTAAAGGGGGCTCCCGGATTCCGATAAGCCCCCCCCGCCCGCAGACCCCGACAACCAATGGCCAGGGTTGTCGGGAAGAGGCCCTTGTCCTCGTCAACATAGGGACAAGGTGCTTTGGGGTGGCCGCAGGGCGCCCCCCTTCCCCAAAGCACCCACCCCCCATGTTGAGGGCATGCGGTTTGGTACGGTTCAGGAGGGGGGGGGGGGCTCGCTCGTCCCTGACCGGCCAGGCTGCATGCTCGGATAAGGGTCTGGTATGGATTTTGGGGGGACCCCCATGCCGTTTTTTTCGGCGTAGGGGGTGGCCCTTAAAATCCATACCAGACCCAAGGGCCTGGTATGCTCCTGGAGGGGGAACCCATGCCGGTTTTTTGTTTAAAATTTGGCGTGGAGTTCCTCCTCAAGGAGACACTGTCGCGTCCATATAGATGGAGATCCGACTTGGAGGTGACTTTCATTGAAATCAATGGGTACAAGTCGCCTAGAAGTTGGATTGAAGTAGTACAGGAACATTTTCTGAATTTGGAGCGACTTCAGTAGCGTTCATTAAGACTGCTCTCATTCACTTGCATGTAATTTCTAATGTCAAGCGACTTGCGGTCTGACAAGTCGCCCCCCAAGTCGCGGTAGTGTGAACGGGCTCTCACTTTCACAAAGACCAAACCATTTACACGGATTTGGGTTATTTTTACCAAAGATATGTAGCAGTATAAGTTTCAGCCAAAATTTAAGGAGGAAAAATTACTAATTTGCAAAATTTTATAACAGAATTTAAGAATAATGCATTTATTTTTTTGCACTTATAGCGCAAAAAATAAACAGGTGATCAAATACCACCAAAATGAAGCTTTTTGTGTGAAAAAAGGGACAAAAACTGCATGTGTACAGTGCTGCTTGAGTGAGTAATTGTCATTCAAAATGTTAGAGCACCAAAAGCTGAAAATATTGGTCAGGTTAGGAAGGGGGTTTAAAGGGGTTGTAAACCCTCATGTTTTTTCACCTTAATGCATTCTATGCATTAAGGTTAAAAAACTTCTGACACTGACTAGCCCCCCAGCCCCCCCCCCCCTGTTTTTACTCACCCGAGACCATTAGCTTCCACGGTAGAAATGCTCTCTACCTGTCTCTTGCGGCTGTCGATCAAATCCAATGACTTGGACGCTGGGGGGACGGGGCCGTGTCATGTATTCTGTGTGAATTAACACAAAAGCAGGACCCGTGAGCGTGCCCACATGGGTGTCCACCTTAGGAGACCCTTCAACGATGGCACTCGATGCAGGGAGGTGCTACCAGCGCCGCCGGGGACCACAGATGAGGAAGACCGGGGCCATTCTGTGCAAAACTAACTGCCCAGTGGAGGCAAGTATGACGTGTTGTCATTTAAAAATAAAATAAAACTTGGTTTACAACCCATTTAAGTGCCCAGTGGGCAAGCGGTTAACCCCCCCCCCCCCCCCCCGCACACATCTCTTATTGCGAACATAGAAACTATTTAAGAAAGGTCCAATGTTAAATCAAACTTCGACTTTGCAAAGTGGTTGGATTTGCATGCATTTTTTCCTCTGTAATGATTGGTGATTTCATAACAATGATGGACCAAGGTTGTCACATGAAATACCAGTGAAGTGGGTAATATTTTCTGGCTATGGGTATGTTAAGTATGCAGACAACTGTGTATCTAGTTAATGTTTGTGTCTTATAGATATGGACTCCCCAAGACCGAGAATCTCTGCTAAGCAGTTTAGCACAATTGCTCTTGGACAAGGAATGCACACTTCTGGTTGGACGACAGCTTCGACCTTTGCTATTGGATCTTTTAGAGAGAAATGCAGAATCTATAAAAGCAGGAAATCAAGTCAACCATGACCTTCATGAGAGGTTATGTGTTGCAATGAGCAAATTGGTCACCAGTCACCCTGATGTCCTTCCGTAAGTATTAATTTGAGGACTATTAATTGTACTCTGTTTTTGTTAAAATTGTACTTCTGTGATTTAGCATCTGTTGGGTTTGTGGGGCACTAATGAATAATTGGTAATGAGGTCTGATGTTTTTAGAAAGGAACGCTTAACTTGATTGTAAACAATAACCTTATAAAACAACCCACTCCAGTTTTAAAATAGAAATGAAAGGCAAAACATTTTTGTGTAGACATAAAAAAAAAAAGAAAATACCCCCCCCCCCATTTTTTTATAAGTCTAGCAGGTGCTACTCTGCCACCCGCGGCACTGCACTTCCCGTAGGAATGCACACACTGACAGGCAGAGAGGAGACAGAGCCTGTCAGCAGCTGCATGGGAATTTTCCCCTCTCCTTCTCCCCCTTTAGCATAATGCAGTGTGTGCGGCACTTGCAGAAAGACTGGCCACCTGTTATGTTCTCTCCCCTGCTTTCCTATTGGCAGGGGGAGGGAGCTAATAGAGCTGCATGAGCAGCCAAGTATTGTGGGACATGCAGTCCCATCACCAGCAGCCACATAGCCTTCTATGGGGAAGAACTACCCACCCCAGCATGCTCTCGGGCAAGAGGATAACCAAAGTCCAGCAACATACTGGACATATATTGTAATCTTTTTTTCATGCAGCCTCTTGGTTGAACGAAAAAAGAGATTGGTGGGTATGCCCACCATTAGAATACCTCCCTTCATCCACCCACTTCTGATGGGCATACATGTAATTCTCTCTCTCTCCCTCTTCCTCTCCTCCTCCTCCTCTCTCGCTCTCTCCTCTCCCCTCCCTCTCTCTCTCTCTCTCCCTCTCTCTCTCCCTCTCTCTCTCCCTCTCTCTCTCCCTCTCCCTCTTCTGTAACTCAAAACATGCAACCTGTAGATTTTTTAATTAAACAAATTAAGTATGGCACCTTTTATTATTTCACATGCATACAAATATGTCGGCACTTCATCATTACATATATATATATATACACACACACACACACACACACACACACACACACAACACACACACACACACACACACACACACACACACACACACACACACACACACACACACACACACACACACACGTCATGAATACCACCTTGCAGTATAAAGTATACTTCTTGTGGGCTGGTTTGTTATCCATAGCATAAAAATCTATATTAAAATCATTACTTGCAGAAAGTTCATAATAATCCAAGCTGTAAACGTATCATTTATAATGCATCTAAAAAAGCTTGACAAGTGCATTTTCTGGTATTCACTCTACTTCAGGAGTGGATGCAAGGTGCGTGTGTGCAGAAAACCTATGGATACTAATGTAGTTTTATGGTTAACTGAAAAGAGGAAAAAGGGGGAAGAAAAAAATATATTCATCCGTGAGTTACTTGCAAGTCGGCTCCCAGATTCAGTATGCAGTGTTGCAAATTGAGGGCTGCCAGGGATATATGTCTCGGGAGCTGTGGAAAACCAAGGTACACACATACAAACCCCCAGAGGGATTTGGGTCTCCATGTCATTGTAGTTCTAAATGCAGGTGAAAGCTCTAGTGAATTTCTGTAAGGAACTCTGAATTGTGAATGAATATAGTAGGTGGTGTTGTGTGGTAAAATGACAAAACCTATGACTATTATAAGGATGAAAAGAAATGGAGAACATGTGGGGAAAATAAGTGGAAGTAAACCACAACCCAAGTGTGGAATGAATGTAGGCATTGCTTTAAACCCACCATAACATATCTCCAACAGAGACTCCCAGACTAATTATCTGGTGATCCCACGTTGGCAAAATAATCCGGGGGTGGTATGCAATGTCCTCCAGAAGAGATGGAAAAAAGATTGACTAATCCTACTGGGGGTTTATTTGTCTAGTTCTCAAAGTCATCACCCCGGGTCCATGTCAGCATCACACTGGCATGGCTAAGGTGCCATCGCCATAGCGGTAGCCACCGCCCAGCGATTGGCACTAAAGAGCCTCCCTCATGGAATAGCTGCTGATGTTATACGGATGCCATGCATCCGGCGTGAAGTGTGGCGCTGATGCACATCATGTGGGTGCCCACCCAATTTCCCACACCCGAAGGGGGGGGGGGCTCCAGGTGCGTCTTGCAGCTCACGAGTACAGAGACAGCCAGCTCAAAGCAAAACCACATTTGAATAAAAAAGGCAGCTAAATTACAAAAGTAAGGCAAAGTACTGAGTAAATCTGAATATGAACTCTGCATATCATGTAAAAAATCGCAGACCACCAAGGGTGAAATTTGCCACCTGTAAGGAATATCAAATGATTCTGCAGAACTAAGGAAACCACGGATGTTGTGAAACGCGTCTTCTGATTGGCCAACGCGTCACTTACGGATTGCGGAGCTTGCGTTCCATGCTGAGGCGCACTTCCGGATCCGGTTATTCGTCCCTCCGGACGCTGCTAGAGAAGCCACACCATTGCCATCACAGCTAGGCAGCGAATTTGAAATCACCGCTGAGGACACTGAGGACTTCACATGACTGCCCTCCTCCTTGGCTTGCCAGCATTATACCACCTCCGCATCTCCTTGGACCTGCTTGTGACGTGGATTAATACTACTACTTACATGCCTGATTATTACCTACCTTTGTGAGTAGCCACTTGGCTGAATGCTTTTATAAAAATAAAATGCTTTTTCATATATACTGCACTTAGTCTGGCGCACTTTCTCTCCTTTTTACATTGCTATTCCATGAGGGAGGCTCTTTGCCACCAATCGCTAGGAGACCTCATATAGCTGCCTCACCGTCCGGGGCTTGGAAATCTCCCGCAGCTGCCTCACCGATCAGAACACCTTTTGGGATGAGAGGGAGGGGTCTTATGTCGGCGCTGGACGTACTGCTGACCTGCGAACCCTCTGACATGACCTTGTGAGGGAAAGGATTGCTTCCTTCCCGGACCGGTTATCAATTGACAAATTATCAAAACAGAATGAGGGGAAAACTTGGTAGTTGAACCCAGACAAAAAAAAACTGACAACTAAAGGAGAAATGGCGGAGATGTTTGCAAGGCTGGAATCCTCCATCAAAGGAGTAATGTCCACACTCCATGAGGATCTAAATCGGATTCTAAGAAGGGTAGAGGGAACAGAAGAGCAGCTGTATTCACAAAGGTCCGACATAAAAGATCAGATGGCAGAACTACAGAGGGAACGTAGATACAGTATATAATGTATAGACTGGAAGACCAGGAAAACCGTAATCGAAGAAAATCTCAGAATAAGGTGTCTACCAGATCTGCAGGAGGAAGATCTATAAGAAATAATGGACGAAATATTTGGGCATAGGTTGGGCTTAGCAGGGACAAAAAAAAAAATAGTTTGAAAGGGTCCATCGTATTAGAAAGCCAGCTGGCCTAGCAGCAGAAACAAATATTTAATTGCGAGATTTCACAATTATCAGGCCAAAGAGCAGATCTTGGTGAGTTTAAAGAATAAACAGCCGATTAAGTATATCGCACTGTAGATCTTCCCAGATTTAGCAGTGAAGACCCTGGCCAGGAGAACAACACCTAAACCCTTACTGGAGCACCTTAAGATAAATAACATTCAGTATTCTTGGGGCTTCCCAGCCTGCCCTAATAGGGAGAATATAAGGATGGTCAGCAATTCTGAGATATCCAGAAAATACTGCCAGCTTCAGTAACAGACTGGACATAACATTAGTCGAGATGCCAGGCTGGTGGGAAGCACAAGAGAGCACCCCACTTGGAGAAGAATCGAAATGGCACCTGATTTCAAAAAAGAAACTGACTACGGCACAGAAAAAAAAAAATGACAGAATGATGGGTCTGTGGGTGGTGGATTGAGAGGGGGGGGGGGAGAGGGAAAGAGACAGCAGCAGAAATTGTAACATGGTTGGGGAGAGGGGACGTGCAAGGGGTTTCCCTAGCCCAGGGGGGGGGGGGGAGAGTAGCGGGTCGCTTAAGGGACCACAGGCAGAGTTCAACCTCTGGGGGGAGAACCAATGGGCCAGGAGGGGATGGAGGGCTTCAGTTCTATCGGCCATGAGGAGGCTTTTTATCCCCCAAAAGGAGATGGATGGGGGGAAAAGGGGGTTTCTCTCGGGCATGGTTTAAGGGAAATGGAAGTAGATCAAAAGGGTTCACTGTGCTGAGGAAGGAATGGACAGGAGTTGGGGTGTTGATGGAAAGTGGGAATTTGGAGCACAGAACACAAAGATGACCACCCTCAAACTTATGACTGATGTACGTGGGTTAAACCTTGCATAAAAAGATAAAATATAATAAGAGATTAAGCTTTTATAAAGCAGATGTAGTTTTACAGGAGACGCATATTTCACATGACTCTAACCTTAAAATAATCTCAAATAATGACCCAGTCTGGTATTATGGGGGGACTCTGCAACAAAAAGAGCTTAAGGAGTAGCTATAGGATTTGCCAGAGGGGGGTAAGGTTCATGTTGGAAGATGGGACCGACCTGGAAGGGCGATACTTATTCTTGAGGGGCAGAATAAATGAGGTGAAGTATTCCCTGGCAAATATCTATTGCCCAAACAATAATCCAATAAAATAAGACGTCATAAACAAATATATGGGATTTAAGAGGAGTCATTTTGGGCAGAGACTTTAACTTCTGTAGGGTACCTGGGTTTGATAGTACAGCAAGTGCACAGAGGGCTGGGAACGTACAGAAGAAGGTATTAGACGTTATACCAGAATCAACTGATGGACACATGAAGAATACAACATGCTAACCACTGGGACTATACATTCCACTCCTCTGTGCACGGGACGTACTCAAGAATTTACTTTTTCTTAGTGGAACACAGGTTGAACGAGACAGTAATTAACACAAATATTGAAATCTCAAATCTGACCATACCCCAGTTACTATGAGAATAAAGATTGAGGGGAATCAAAACGGGCCACCCTCCTGGAGCTTAAATGAGGCACTATTACAGGATAAAGGCGGCAGTTGGAGCAGTACCGTATATACTCGAATATAAGCCGAGATTTTCAGACCCTTTTTTAGGTCTGAAAGTCCACCTCTCGGCTTATATTCGAGTCACCGCCATCTGCCTACATGAACAGCGTGTCATGCAGACAGACGGCGGTGTTCAAAAGCCGCGCCGCCTCTGCCCGTCCGTGATAGGCGGACACTAATTTTCCCAGCAGTACAGTGTTCCGCCTATCACGGATGGCCTGTCATTCTCATCTCATGGACGAGGATGAGAGAATGTCCGTGATAGGCGGAACACTGCACACTGACTGCTGGGAAAAAAGTGTTCCTCCTATCACGGACGAGGAGGCGCGGCTTTGAAATTGTAATGGCGCCTGTAATACACGCTGTGGGGAGGACAGAGCAAGACCGGACCCAGGACCCAGGACCCCGGACCCCGGACCCACAGATCGGCGGATCGGCACAGGTAGGCTGCAATGGGGACACGGGCTGCAATGGGGACACGGGGGTCTGTACAGGGGACATTCAGATTGGCATTGCTGTCCCTTTTTCCACTTACAGTAGCTGCTGCATTTTTGCCCCTCGGCTTATACACGGGTCAATACGTGTCACCATTTTTTTTGTGGTGATTTAGGGGCCTCGGCTTATACTCGGGACGGCCTATACTCAAGTATATACGGTACTTTAAAATGAATGACATAGAAGAAGTCATAGAAGCTATAATATGGGAAGCCCATAAGACTTACATCAGAGGCATACTGACCCAGATGAGAGTGGGGAAAAAAGGTCGGAATTATGACAAGGAAGGTCTTGACAAAAGAAACCTTTGAGTTAGAACCGCAACACAAAAAAACAGGGAATAAAGAAATCCGACCGGCACTGATCTGTAAAAAGGGAGGAACTAAAAGACCTAATCGAGTAGGAGACCAGAACGGCCTATAATAAAATTAAAAAGGAAACCTCTGGGTAAATAAGACTGGGAAGTCCCTGGCAAGATTGTTAAACAAGAGAACAGCATTAAATTATTTAGAGAATTTGAACTAGTGCAGGAACAACGGTCTATAATACATCAGACATAGCCTGAACATGCCAGGAATATTATGCATACCTATATGCGATTTAATAAGGACTAAACAGAACAGGTCAAAACTAGGAATTTTTTTTTTTTTTTAAATGATATAGGCCTAAATAAAATTTCAGAAGATCATATTAGGGCTTTAGAAGAACCTGTAACAGAGGAAGAGGTAATAAACTCTAAATGAGACACCCATAGGGAAAACGGCACCCCCCAGTCTTCTTCTGTCAATAGACGCTAAAAACGCATTTGACAGGGCAAAATGGGGGTTCATGCAAAATACCTTAGTGGCAATGGGACTGAGCCCTAGAATTATGCAGTGGATCAATGCGCTATATAACCATCCCACAGCAAGGGTAAAACTAAATTGGTCCGATCTTTCGAGATGTATAATGGTACCAGACAGGGCTGTCCTCTGTCCCCTCTGTTTGTGTTGTCACTTGAACCGTTATTGGCGAAGATACGACTGAATGTAAACATTAAGGGGATTAAAACAGAACAACACAAGCTTGCCTCATATGCCGACGATATTTTGTTCTTTAATCCTAGAATACCTCTCACTATTTAATTTCAAAATGAATCCGGTCAAATCTGAGATTTTAAACATTAATGTACAAAAAAAGGAGATGCAGACCTATAAAGAGGAGTTCCCATTTATCTGGAAAGATAAAGAATTAAAATACTTGGGGGGGGTAAAAAATAACCACTTGCCTGGAGACGCTTTGTCAATCAAATTTTTTTACCACTATTGAATTATCAAACTAGAGCTACGTAAAATCGCATCAAGACATGTGTCATGGCTGGGGAGAACTAATATCTTTTAAAATGAGTATCTTAACGAAGATCGTGTATAAATATCAAATGCTGACGATTTCCCCTCCAACAAGCATATTTTTTTAAACCTTGAATACTATACTCTTAAGGTTCATCTGGCAAGGTACCAGACCTTAAGATTTATCATAAGGCAGTTCTTCTTTCACGGGTAATTGGGCAAAAAATAAAGACAAAAGATGGGTGGAAATGGAAAGTACACTTAGTAAGGCTGCGTTGGTGAAAATTGTATGGATTCCGTCACCATTGAGGAATTCAGAGGAGAATACACATAAGATGACACAGAAAGCACTAGAGATATGGAACTTTATCAATAAAAAAAAGAAAAATGGGGATATAATTCACCATTTTTATCACTTAAAGACACAGATTTCCACTAGGGAAAGGAAGTCTGTTCGGAAATTGGATTAAGATAGAGAATGCACAATTAAAAGATGCAACGGTGAAGGGTAGAATTTGCACATTCCAGGAGTTAAAACAAAAAATATTTGATGGTAATAGATGAGTGGTAGTATTTCCAGCTGCAACATTTCTTAGAATCCTTGCCCCAACCAGTGCGCTCAGTAGATAATTTGCTCCCGATGGAGAAAATTTGCTTGGCCATGGTAAGGAGGAAGGGGATCTCTAGCATATATAACATTTTGATGCAATGGTTTGGAATGACTGCCATACGTCGGTAAATGGGAGGAGGAACTGGACACACAGGTGAATGAGGGGGGGGGGGGGAAATTTTGGGAATGGCATATGTAACGTCAATGGAGAGCAACACGATAGAAATGAGTTTTAAAAGTTTAGCACGTTGGTTTATAACCCCGACAAGCTCATAAATGCCAAAAGGACATCTCGCAATTTTGCTGGAGAGAATGTAAAGAACCTGGAACCATGTCCCATATATGGTGAACCTGTTCAAAAATTTGAATATATTGGAGAGAGGTATTGCAGACAATTAAAGATATAACTAAAGTGGAGGTTCCTGAAGACCCGTGGGAGTGCCTGTTCCACCTGACGAAAACGCCACCTAACCAATGCGTGAGAACTCTAGTCCCTACACTGCTAAACGCAGAGAAAAGTCTACTCCCTAGGCAGTGATAGGACCCAGAGAGTCCTAAACTGACGAGTTTGTGTAATGAAGTAAACAAAATTTATTTGAAGAAAAGTGGAATGATTGGTTAAAATTTAAGTATACAACTAGGTTTGCAGAAAAAAAAATTTGTTTTTTGAGGAGAAGGGGGTAAGTGAAAGTGTGCAGTTGGGGACAAGTAGTTGGGAACCATGTCCAGAGTGGGGGGGGTTATTTTTTACTTTGAGGTATTGACTAGTAGTTTATTTTGACTGTTTGTAAGTTATCAATTTTTATAAGAAACAAAGAAAATTTACTAAAGAGATTGAAAAAGAAAAAAAGAAATCCCCCCCCCGCAGCTTAATCTCCAAAACTTGCCTCCGTTTACCTTTTGGGTACATTCTAATTGGCCGGTGCCATCACGTGGGAAGCGCCGACCAATCAGAACCCACGTAGCCCATCCTGTCACTGCGGGCAAAAAGGAGAGAAAGCCGTGGGGGATTTAAAATCCCCAGACCGGTACGACGGCAATATGAGTTATCAATGCAGGGGATTGCCGGACTCCAGGTTAGTGGGATGGGGAGGGGGTCTAGTGTATGTTCACCTTTCAGATTTTCTGTTAAGGTGAACTTACACTTTAAACTGCCAAGTCACATTTAAACACCTGATACCATACCTTGCCCCAGGGAGTAGTACCCCCACAAGACAGGTTCAAATGTTTCTATTCCTATCTGTGCACAGTAGTATGCCTTCAAATTCCCAAATTTCTCATGTAATTTGCAAGGTCATTTATTGCCTCATTGAGACAGGAGAGAGCTAGCGTCCATGCACCTCCAAGATGCTTATTCGCATATTCCCATTAATCCCACCTCATGTGTTTTCTGTGCTTTGCAGTGGCGAAAAATCAATGTTTGTTTGCACTGCCTTTTTATCTTCTCTGCTTCTAGCGTTTTCACACATCCTAGCACCTTTTCTTGCACTTCTCTGAACTCAGGGCATCCAGGTCACAAGTTATCTGAATGACCTCCTCCAGAAGGACTCCTCGTAAATAGCATGTGTAAACAATTATGTTTTTACCATTTCCCATATCCTTGTATATTGTGTTTGAACATTTTTTTTTTTTTTTTTTTTAATGCACTTTTTTGAATTAAATAAGACAACAGTAAAGTTAGCCCAATTTTTTTATATTGTGAAGTATAATGTTACGCCGAGTAAATTGATGCCGAACATGTCACGCTTCAAAATTGCCCCCGCTCGTGGAATGGCGACAAACTTTTACCCTTAAAAATCTCTATAGGCGACATTAAAAAAATTCTACAGGTTGTATGTTTTGCGTTAGAGGAGGTCTAGGGCTAGAATTATTGCTCTTGCTCTACCGATCGCGTTGACACCTCAGAGTGGCAAGAAGAAAGCCATTGTTGAAAATAAGCCATAAAGAAGTCCTGTTTGTGAGAAGCCATGTGGGACAAAGCAAACATGTGGCAGAAGGTGCGCTGGTCAGATGACACCAACACTGGTCTTTTTGGCCTAAAAGCAAAACTGTGTGGCAGAAAACTAACACTGCACATCACCATGAACACACCATCCCCCATCTTTTTAAAAATGGTGGTGGCAGCATCATGGTGTGGGGATGCTTTTCCTCAGCAGGGACAGGGAAGGTGGTCAGAGTTGATCTTAGAAGAAAACCTGTTGGTCTGCAAAAGACTTGAGACTGGGGCAGAGGTTCACCTTCCAGCAGTGAACAACCCTAAACATTCAGCCAGAGCTACAGTGGAATGGTTTAGAATCCCCCAGTCAAAGCCTAGATCTAAATCCAATTGAGAATCTGTGGCAAGATTTGAAAATTGCTGTTCAGACGCTCTACATCTAAAGAATGGGCAAAAACTTCTCTTTAGATGTGCAAAGCTGGTAGGGACATACCCAAAAAGACTTGCAGCTGTAATTGCAGCAAAAGGTGGTTCTACAAAGTATTGACTGAATACAAATGCATGCCACACTTTTTTTTTTTTTTTTTTTTTTTTTTCAGATATTTATTTGTAAAGAATTTTAAAAACCATATATCATCATTCTCCTTCCACTTTACAATTTTATGTGCCACTTTGTGTAAGCACGAGTTTGGGTGTGAAATGCGCTAGCTAATTTTTGTTCACCATCCGTACTATATATGTTTAGCATTTTTATTACTTGGACTAAAGGATATTTCATCTGATTTGCGGCTGGCCAGCCTTTTTCTTCCTATAATCTTCTATTGCAATCAGAGCCAGCACCGGTCCACACCCAGAGGCAGTCTAGCAGCTGGGGGAGACACGTTCTGTAGAGTGGTATTTTTTATTTATGTGCCACTTTGTGTTTGGTCTATCACATAAAATACATTTTACATTTTTGGTTGTAACATAACAAAATAAGGAAAATTTCAAGAGGCATGAGTAGTTTTTCAAGGAGTGATATACCCACTTCTGTCTTGTTGTTATTAGCAACAAAATTGGTTCTAGGACAGTGTCTAGGGGGGGGCCCCCAACTTATGACACCGGACCATTCAGAAGATACGCTATTTATCACCACCCTTTGGACACTCCTTTTACCCAGTTTTTTATTAAAGTATGTACGCTTCAGTACCATTAGACCTTCATTTTGTAAATTAAACATTCATGGTACCGTATCAAATACTTTGGCGAAATCTAGATGCACTACATACACAGGGATTCCTCAATCCAGATTCGTTTACTACTTCATAGAATGTTCCTGCCAGATTAACAATCTTTCATAAATCCATGCTGATTAGTGTTTAAAATAAAAATAGTATCCGTAGTAAATTCTTGGATACAATCTCTTATCCCCTCCAATAGTTTACAAACTATTGAACTTGGGCTGACTGGCCTGTGATTTCCAGGTATCTATCTCTGCCCTTTTTTTGAGTATTGGAATTGCGTTTAATTTTTCACCATTGGCTAGTACCATTTCAGTTAGTAAGCTGTCCTCAAAGATGTAAACCACCTGGTCCTGGTGGTTTGTTTGTGTTAATTTTTTTTCAAGTCCTTTTTAGAACATTAACTTCTGTTAGCCACACGTACATTCTGTTTTGTGTTAACAATTCTTTATTCTCTAGTATACTCCTCTTCCTTAGAAACTGAGAAGAAGAATGGACTTAACACAGTTGCTTTCCGACACCTCGTTACTAGTAACCATCTTACCCAATTATCCTTTTAGTGGGCCAATATGCTCTTTTTCTTCCAGCTATCTTCAAACTTTCATAGAGCAGTCAAAATGCTCCACACACTCCAGTTGGCTGATCAATTTCCAAATGGCTATAGCCTTCTCTTCACTTGGAATACTTGAGTCTGGTCTTGGACAACATTCCAAGCAAAGGTTTTTGTTCAAGAGAAGAGAATGCTAGTTGGAGCTGGGCCTGATGTCTAATACACCCCCCCCCACCCCCCCACCCCCTACCCCCTTCTCCCCCCCCCCCCCCCCCCACCCCCCTCCCCCCCCCTCACACCCCCCAGCGCATATTTGCCACTGTGCTTGTCCAGTTCTTAACTTTGTTCTCAGGGTAACCATGTTGGAGATTACATCTGTCCCTCTGCTCTCATGCCTGGGTCTTTTGGTCCCAGGGTTGATCTTCTTCTGTTCTTGCTTACATGAAGCTTTTGAGCCTTATGGTAACCTCCTTTTTAAAGGTAGTGCTATATGGCCAGTTTCACTGCAGACCATTGCGACTCAACATTCTGGCAGAATGGGACAAACTGTCTTTTTTTTTTTTCCTTGGAACTGCCCCATAAATGTGCCCCGTATAGCAAGACACTCTGGCTTGCTTGATATCCAACCTTGTGTTTTTCTCAAAATGTGGATTCTGGAATCTCATAACGTATGCCAGCCTGTCGGCTAAAGATGAGTCTTAGATTTTCCCTCTGTGCACTAGACTTGGTCCTCAAAACTTGCTTCTCAACATCTGTAACTTGGGGTGATTTGAGTGTCCCTTTTTTTTAATGCTGGATCCCTCAGTTGCAAAGTCACCTGACAAGAATACAAGTTGACATTGCCCCAGCTATGGCCTACATTAAGGTGGCACTAGAAGTCATGTTGCTTAAACCAAAGCTGATCCTTGCTTGAGCAGCACCTCCCCTACTATCTTGAAGGCTAGGAAGTCTACCGTTCACCTGAAAATTCTGTTTAGCGTGGTGCGTTATGAGGAACATTCATTCAAGGAAGTTCCCTTTTGGATGTCCTGACCTTCATCCTGTCTAGTTTAGTTTAGACCAGCTTCTGGCCTGGAGTACCATCAAATTGCAAATGTCTTTTTGCCCTTCTGTTGTAGGGATCTTTGGCATCTCTTCCTTAAAACACTTGTGTAGGGTGTAGTGCACATCTCTCCCACTGTCTTTCCTGTGTCCATAACTTGTATGGTGTTAGTGGTTTTTATTTTTATTTCTTTGGCCTTTCAGAGACTACTCTTTGAACCTATTGGGGATATTTCTTTGATCTACTCGAATTATGGCCTTTAACATTGCTATGACCTCTAGTGTTGCACAAATATTAGTTGCTGTGTGAAGGCTACTCTTTCAGGTCCTGTCCTGAGAGAAAGTGGCTCTCTTTTCGCTTTTTCTTTTTGTTTTGGTAGCACTGGCTTGGCTCTGCTTATGGTTGGGTGGGGGGGGGGGGTAAGCTTATTTAAATTTTTATTTTTTTGTGCCTTGGTTTCCCCTGTCCTCTTTGTCAACCATACTGGTGAAGGGAGGTGTGCCATTGTAGACTCCAGAGGAATATCCTCGGTAGTGTTTCAAGATGTGCGTAATGCCACTTCTGTAAGAGGGTGAAACTTCCAGGTCAGGCATCTGACTTCAGTTCTGGCTACCATGCAGGAGGAGGACAGGATTTCAGGCTGGTGTCTTCTGGTCTGGGGCTCTGGAACTGGACCCTTTTTAACTACACTTCTTCAATGTGCACTCGGCATCATGGAGGAAGCGGTAATGACGGGCACCATCTCTGGCAAAGCACAGTTAAACAGTGCCTGTTTTCTCTATTGTGGTTTGAGGCCTGTTCGAGCACTGAAATTCTGCACGTGGTATCTTTTAGTGTACCTTATTTAGCTGTAGGAAGGCTTGTTTGGGAAGGCTAGACGGTTCTTTGAAAAAGCCTTTGCCAAAGCTGAGTTGGTTCTCTTGTTAAAGAATCATCTTCCACTCTATGTAATCGTTTATATTTTCAGTTAAAGCAGTTTTTACCCCAACACTTTATATCCCTGATAATGTGCATGCTGTACTATGTACTTGTATGAGAGTCTCATGTTGTCTTTGTATTACTTCTTTTGTGTGAAGTCCCTGGTGTTCAGCAGTGATGTAAGTAACTGTTTAAAATAAACTTAGTTACTTAACACAGTTACTTTAGAGGGTAACGAGTAATCTAACTGATTACTTTTCCCCTCATGGTAACTCAGTTCCCATTACTTTGGCTTAGTTACCCCAATTACATCTACAGCCACTAGATGGCAGTAGTGTAATTCCGGTGTCCTGCCGAAAAAGTCCCCCCGCCGGATAAGGACCCTCTGTACTGCGCAGGCTTCCGAAAATTGCCAAACCTAAACAGCTCTGAACTCTACACCGCGCAGGCGCAGTTAACATGTAATTGTACGAGACGATGCCGCACGCTCCTGATGCTCGTGCTACTCTGCAAGGGGCGTCCATCGTGTAACTAAGGGGCGGGTCTAGTATTACTGTAACCAAGGGGCGCATTTATTATTATTATTGTTATATCGAGCTCTGCCTATTAATTTTACATTCGCCCTGTTCTGTAGAAATCCGCCCCTTACACAATATAATAATAATAATAGACCCACCCCTTGCTTACACGCTATAACAGATCTGCCCCTTGGTTACACGATGTATAACAATAATAATGCGCCCCTTGGTTACAGTAATACTAGACCCGCCCCTTAGTTACACATATAGAATATATAAAAAAGTCAGTTACTTTGCTGCGTAACTAATTACTTTTTCAATGTAGTAACTGAGTTGCTAATACAATTACTTTTTGGGAGAAGTAAATTGTAACTTAACTACCGTATATACTCGAGTATAGGCCGTCCCGAGTATAAGCCGAGGCCCCTAATTTACCACAAAAAAAAACTGGGAAAACGTATTGACCCGTGTATAAGCCGAGGGTGAAAAATGCAGCAGCTACTGTAAGTGGAAAAGAGGGTCAGCAAATGCCCATCTGCAGCTGCATGTCCCCTGTGTCCTGCACAAACCCCCCCCCTGTGTCCCCATTGCAGCCTACCTGTGCCGATCTGTCACCTCCGATCTGTCCACCATTGCAGGCTTGCCTCCTTGTCGGCACGATCGCGATCGCTGGATGTCCTGTGTCCCCCCCCCCCCATGCTGACCCGGCGATCAGCGTGTACGGCGCCATTACAGAATCAAAAGCCGCGCCTCCTCCTCCTCCTCGTCCGTGATAGGAGGAACACTGTTTTCCCAGCAGTCAGTGTGCAGTGTTCCGCCTATCACGGACATCCTCTCATCCTCGTCCATGAGATGAGAATGACAGGACATCCGTGATAGGCGGAACACTTACTGCTGGGAAAATTAGTGTCCGCCTATCACGGACAAGGCGGAGGCGCGGCGCGGCTTTTAAATAGTGAACACTGCCGTCTGTCTGCATGACACGCTGTTCATGCAGACAGACGGTGCTGACTCGAGTATAAGCCGAGGGGGGGACTTTCAGCCCTAAAAAAAGGGCTGAAAATCTCGGCTTATACTCGAGTATATACGGTAATTACTTTTTTTAAAGTAAGATGACCAACACTGGTGTTCAGTGACCACACTGAGGAGAGTACAGTTCTCTACCTATGCTGGTAGCTTGTGTACTCTCCTCCAATGATCAGACTTGTCCTAACACGCCACTGCTGCACATCTATTTACTGGCAAACTCGGTGTGCTGCTGCTTTTTTAGATCTATACAAACATTTTTGCCTTTTCATTTCTATTTTAACCCCTTCACACCTAAGGGTAAAACAAATCTCAAAACCTAAGCTCAATTTCGCAATTTTGACGTGTTGGTGAAACTACATATCGTCACAACTATTGGTGTATCCAGGTTGATAATAACTTGTTTTTTTTCAGGACAATCTTGGCTTTCTTTTGGTGATAAATGTATAATGGCTATCTCCTGATTGTTTGTTTTTGTTATTTTTTTTCTTTTTTTTAAATCAAAATAGTAAAAAAAAAAATTATATTTTAAAATTTTAGCTGTCTATTTCTTGCTATGATTAACCACCAAAGAACATCCCACAATTCTCCCGCACCTGACGATTGCAGCGTTATCGCACATGTCAGGGATAAGCAATTAGCGGCCCTCCAGCAGTTGCAGAACTACAAGTCCCATGAGGCATAGAAAGACTCCGACAGCCACAAGCATGACACCCAGAGGCGTGATGGGATTTGTAGTTTTGCAACAGCTGGAGGTCTGCTAATTGCATATCCCTGGCATATGTGTCTATTGTGGTTTGTACCTGTAGTACAGGCCAGAAATGGTGCATTGTTTTTTGTTTTTAATCCTGCCTAAAACACTGACACTGCCAATTTTTTTATTTATTTTTTAATTCTACTGAAAATATGCTGTCCGTGACCCTTGACCCGATCTTCTTACTTCTTCTTCTTTTTTTTTTTTTTTTTTATAAAAATAATTATTTTTTTATAATTTTTACACACTTGGATTGTTTGCAATTCCTCTCCTGCAAAAAGAGGAAGATGCAGTGTATCATGCTCTTCATTCAGAAGTGGAAGGAAACCCAAGGGCAGGCTCACAATGACTGATCACTAGTACAAGACCCAGGGCTCTTGGGTCATAGCGCACTCCCAGCACAAACGGAGACGCATATACAAAAAAAAAGCCCACTTCCGGGAGGCCATATATTTGTCAGCGCAAAGGGGTTAAGCTGATTGGGGGGTTTTACAAGGTGTTCGTTTTCAATAACTTTGAGGAATTATGTGCTACATTTAAATGCTTCATACCGTGTTGTCCAATGTACCTGTAGCTCAGGGTCATCACCTGTTCTTCAGCTTTCTTTTTCTAAAAGCGGTGGGTCTATTATGCAGGTTTTTTTTGCCTTGTAACTTGCTCGAGGAGTAATGTTTAGGTTTGCTTTGCCTCAAAGTGTAAATGGTCTCTGGTGGGGGTGGACAAGCTTCTCAACTATTTATGCCAAGCTGGACAAGGAGAAAAAAGGGCAATCTCTGATTTGTGTTTAGGCCTTGACAAACAGTTTTTCTTGTATACAAACTTCTCTGGCTCTTATCAAAAGAGAATGGCAGGAGAAATGGAGAAGTTACCTCCCCCCCCCCCCTTTTTTTCCCCCTGTGAAACTAACAAATTTTCCCCTTGGATACCCCATTATTGACTACAACTTGAAAATAAGTTTAACCGCTTGCCGACCAGCAGTCGCAGTTGTACTGTGGCAACATGGCTTGGCTGAGCGAATCGCCACAATGTTACATCGGTAACATATTCGGACACTAGGGGGGGCGTGTGTGCGCCTGAGGCGTGCGTGTGCGCCCCCTTCTCACCCACGGAGCAGATGCGAGTGCCTGGCGGTCGTGATCACCGCCGGGCTCCCGCAATCTCTTGGGGAACACAGAGAACCCGGATCTGTGTGTGTAAACGCAGTTTCCGGTTCTCCTTACAGAGTATGAAGAAAGATCTGTCATCTCCCCTGCACAGTCCCATCCCCCCTTCAGTTAGAACTAACAATAAGGAACACATTAACCCCTTGAGCGCCGCCTAGTGTTAACCCCTTCACTGCCAGCGACATTTTTACAGTAATCAATGCATTTTTATAGCACTGATCGCTGTTTTAATGGCAATGGTCCCCAAAAAAGTTTTTTTTTTATATTTTTTGGGGGTGATATTTATTATAGCAAAAGGTAAAAAATATTGCTTTTTATTTTTTTAAGTTGTCGCTTTTTGTGTATTGCACAAAAAATAAAAACCAGAGGCAATCAAAAGAAAGCTCTATTTGTGGGGGGGGAAAAAAAAGTCAATTTTGTTTGGGTGCAACGTCGCGCGACCGCGCAATTGTCAGTTAAAGCGACGCATTGCCGAATTGCAAAAAGTGCTCTGGTCAGGATGGGGGTAAAAATCTACCGGGGCTGAAGCAGTTAAATATTAATAATTATGAATATTCTATGCATTAAGATGAAAACCCTTCTGTGGTGCAGCTGCCCTTCTTTTTCTTGAACCTGATCGTTCCAGCGACAAGCATGAACCCAGCAGCTCAAGCCACTGTCTAGGGTTCCCGTTGGATAGATTGATAGCAGCAGGAGCCATTGGCTCCTGCTGCTGTCAATCAAATCCAGTGACACTAGAGCCTGCAGGGCGGAGCCGAGTCCTCCTGTCTGTGTCAATGGACGCAGGACTTGGGAGCGCACCGGCACGGGTGACCCCATGGAAAGCAGATCTCTGGGGGCACCCAATGAAGAGGAGGGATCAGGAGCGCCACCTGGGGACCCTAGAAAAGGAGCATTGGGGCCGCTCTGTGCAAAACCCTTGCACACAGCAGGTAATTAGAACATGTTTGTAAAGATGTTTTTTAGTTTAAAAAAAATAAATAAATAACAATCACTTTAAAATTGAGAGTGATGATTATAACCATCTTCAAACTATACATAACACTAATTGGGATTTCGAGGTGGTAGAGCTGTGTGAAGGAAGGCTATGCATTTCTATAAACAGAATGTGATTCGAGGAAGGGTTTTATCGCATACTGGTTTTATTCATATGGTCTAAATTTTTTATTTTCATTTTTTTTGTTTCAGTGGATTGTGCAACATGAAAAGTCCACTTGCTTTAACTGCTTCCCGACTGGCGCACGACGATATATGTCGGCAGAATGGCATGGACAGGCAAAAGGGCGTATAAATACGTCCCCTTTAACCGCTTCCCGACCGCCTCCTGTAGATATACGTCAACAGAATGGCACGGGCAGGCAAAGGCACGTACCTGTACGTCCCCTTTAATTTGCCTGCCCGGGGGCGCGCGTGCGCGACCCGGTCGGGAGCTCCGTGACCACGGCCGCGGGACCAGCGGACCCGATCGCCGCTGGTATCCCGCGATCGGGTTACGGAGCTGAAGAACGGGGAGAGGTCTATGTAAACAAACCTCTCCTCGCGCTTCCTACACTGACTGTCAGTGATCGGCGGTTCCCTGTCATCGGGAACGCCGATCAATGACGTCAGACGTACAGCCACGCCCCCCTACTGTAAAAAAAAAACACAACACGTCACACTGACTCCTCCCCGCCCCCTAGTGGTTAACCCCCTAACTACAACTGTCATTTACATAGGAATCAGTGCTATTTAAATAGCAGTGATTGCTGTATAAATGACAAATGTCCCAAAAATGTGTCAAAAATGTCCGATGTGTCCGCCAAAATGTCGCAGTCACAATAAAAATCGCTGATCGCCGCCATTACTAATAAAAAAAAAAATATTAATAAAAATGCTATAAAACTATCCCTATTTTGTAAACGCTATAACTTTTGCGCAAACTAATCAATAATCGCTAATTGCGATTTTTTTTTTTTTTTTTACCAAAAATATGTAGAATACGTATCGGCCTAAACTGAGGAAAAAAAAATGTGTTTTTATATATTTTTTGGGGATATTTATTATAGCAAAAAGTAAAAAATATTGCATTTTTTTCAAAATTGTCGCTCTATTTTTGTTTATAGCGCAAAAAATAAAAACCGCAGGGGCGATCAAATACCACCAAAAGAAAGCTCTATTTGTGGGAAAAAAAGGACGCCAATTTTGTTATGGAGCCACGTCGCATGACCGCGCAATTGTTAGTTAAAGCGACGCAGTGCCGAATTGCAAAAAGGGGCCTGTCCTTTGGCTGCCAATTGGTCCGGGGCTGAAGTGGTTAAGATGCCGCCGTGCCATCGCGCTCACGCCGGTCGGGACCCCTGTGAGGCCGGTCGCGGGTCCCGCGCACTCGATCGCGGCGGGGACATCCGCGATCGTCTCATGGGAAGGCTGAACGGGGAGATGCGGAAATAAACAGCATCTCCCCGTTCTGCCTAGCAACTAGTGACGCCGATCTCTGCTCCCTGTGATTGGAGCAGAGATCAGCATTCACTAGCTGACAGCCACGCCCCCCACATTAAGAGAAACACCTCTAGGCATACTTAACCCTACACTGCCACCTAGTGGTTAACCTTTTCACTGCCAGTGTCATTTACACAGGAATCAATGCATTTAAATAGCATTGCTTGCTGTATAAATGACAATGGTCCCAAAAATGTGTCAAAAATGTCCGATGTGTCCGCCATAATGTCGCAGTCACAATAAAAATCGTTGATCGCCGCCATTACTAATAAAAATAAAAAAAAATTATTAATAAAAATGCTATAAAACTATCCCGTATCTTGTAAACGCTATAACTTCTGCGCAAACCAATCAATAATCGCTTTATTGCAATTTTTTTTTTTTTTTACCAAAAATATGTAGAAGAATACGTATCGACCTAAACTGAGGAAAAAAAATGTTTTTATCTATTTTTGGGGGATATTTATTATAGCAAAAAATTAAAAAAGAATGCCTTTTTTTTTTCAAAATTTTTGCTCTTTTTTTGTTTATAGCGCAAAAAATTAAAACCGCAGGGGCAATCAAATACCACCAAAAGAATGCTCTATTTGTGGGAAAAAATGGACCCCAATTTTGTTTGGGAGCCACGTCGCACGACCGCGCAATTTGCAGTTAAAGTGACGCAGTGCCGAATCGCAAAAAGGGGCCTGGTCCTTTGGCTGCAAATTGGTCCGGTCTGAAAGTGGTTAAAGAGGAAGTAAACTTTTAGTATTTAAAATCCTCTGACAGGCAGGGTATTTATGACAGAAAATACCCTATTGGGGGCCTGTCAGATCGGTCACTGTGCTGTGATAACATCATATGACTGGCAAGTTTGCCATAATGTACTAATTTGCTGTGCATACTAGTATATTATGGCTTAACCCAGGGCTCGACAAATCCCAGTTCGCCATTGTGCCCTGATGCTTGGGTTTTTGTCACTGACAGGTGCCTCTGCTACAGGGCAGGCTGTGGGGTGGGGATGGAGCAGGAAGAGAGCGCTCGGCAGCCGCTGACATCCTCCTCCCTTCTCCACACACTGTTGGCAGAACAGTGCTGCAGTGTGTGAAACTGTATGTAGAGAGGAGCTGTCCCAATTGAGGTTGGATGTCGGAGGTGGGCGGGACCCAGCGATCCAACACCAGCCAATGGGATGAAATCTTGGCGGGCTGCTACGTGTATGTGGTCCCACCCCTTTCTTAAACAGCCCAATCATTGGCTGGATAGCTGCTGGGTCCCGCCCACCTCTGACATTATGCTGAATTTGTCAGCTCCTCTCTCCATACAGTTTAACAGAAGAGCAGGCCTGGTAATATGATCCTAGAGTGAGAGCTCAGCTCCTCCCTGCAACCAATCAGCCCAATCACAGCACACTGACACTCAGAACTGTTTTAAGTTTTGTATCCAGTTCTTGAGTCAGAAGTACCCAGTACATTCACACACAGCAGAGCTGCAGAGAGCATTCAGTTTTACATTTACACTATCGGCTGTGAAACCTGCCTGTGCCACCTGCCAATGCCAGTTCATGCCAACCAGTGCCATCTACCAGTGCAATCCAGTTAGTGCCGCCTGCCTGTGCAAGTTAGTGCCGCCTGCCTGTGCCAACCTATCAGAGCACATCAGTGTAGGAGAAAAAAAACTTATTTGCAAAATCTTATTTCAAACAACAAACAAAACAAAAGTTGATTTTTTATTTTTTTTTAATCTCTTTTCACTTGGCATCAGGCATGAGCAATTCTTATTGCCCGATGCCCCAGACATGCAGTTCTGGGCGCTGGGCAGAGGATGTAAATAACTGGCTCCTAACTTTTTCAGCTGGCTCCTAGATTCTAAGCAAATTTGTCAAGCCCTGGCTTAATCCACCTGGGAGGCCTTAAGGGAAAAAAAAGCAGACTTTACTTCCACTTTAAATACTTATAGGCAATCTGATTTCCTTTTTATGCTTCCTGAAGGTTCCCACAGGGGACTTGCAGCCTCTCGGTCTACCATTGCCAGGTGGATCGACAATTGAAAGTCCTAGTTTTAGCCTAAAGCCACATGCTACAAGATCTGTTAGTGCCTCATGAGCTTTTCATCATCAGGCTTCTATTTCTCATGTTTGCAAGGCTGCCACCTGATCTTCTGTAAACTTTTGTTAAAGTGGTTATAAAGGCTTTGTCAATTCAAGAAAAAATAAAAATCCTTTGCACAGATTTTTGCTTTTTCTGTGGTCCCCGCTGGTGCTCCAGGCTACTCCTGTTATGTGTTTGCCCCCATAGCAAGCAGCTTGCTACATTGGCAGAGTGGATTCCCCTGTGTGAGTGCAAGTGGTGACTTGGACCCAATGCTAAGAACTCACTCCCCACCCGATGTGACATTACTGGGTTCCTAAAGCTACATGGTCTTATTAACCTCCAATTTAAAGTTAAAACAAATTCCACTAGTTAACCCCCACCATACCGGTCTCCCTATATTTCTTCTGCGCTGTGTCTGTCTGCAGCAGCACTAGCTCTCTCTACCCCTCTCATGGGCTCAGACAGTATATGGAACCATTGGCTCTTGCTGCTGTCAATCTAATGCTGGAGGTGGGGGCCAAGATGCACATAGGCTTGGGAGTGAGCCCGCTTGCACCCCCATAGGAAGTGGCTTCCTATGGGGGCGCACCGAGAAGAGGAGCGCTAGCGGAATCTGTAGAAGTGGTTCGGGGCTGCTCTGTGCAATAGCAGAGGATAGGTAAATGCAACATGTTTTTTGATTAATATTAAAAAAAAAAAAAGTTTTAAACTGTAACCCCTTACAAACCACTTGGACCTACAGGTAAGCTTAGATTAAGGCTTACCTGTAGGTCAAAGAAACTGAGAAGGCCGCTCTCAGCGGTGATATGCCGCAAGTGACGGCTCCCATGTGCATGCGCGGGAGTGATGTCTTCGCGGCGCCGTCGAATGACAGCGACGGAGCCGTGAGACCCACCAAGAAGATGGAGGCGCCGTACACAAGGGGACAGCGGTGACTTCGCTGGCTCCTGTGTCAGGTAAGTGACACCTAATGACTACTATGCGATGCATACTAGTCCATTATGCTTTACCTTTGCAGGGAAACAAAGAGGAAGTAAACCCCATTAGGGTTTACTTCCTCTTTAAGGACAGGTGATTGTATATTGGAGGGAATTTTATGTTTGTAGCTGTGGCGAGCAGCTTATGCCACATAAGTATGCTAAGCACATAGGTCTTATTTCATTAAAAGAGCTTATCTTTGGGTGTTTTTATAGGTTTAATGAAAATTTTGAAATGTATTCAATTTCGAGTTGTGCAATTGCTGTTTAAAAAAATAACATATGCTGTTTAGGAATGTTTTTTACTAGCTTTTTACTTGGTTTTGCAAATAGACTACAATGTCAATTGTCAGTCTGTTAAGGTACTTGATAAAATTAGTTAACAGGTAGGGCCATGAATGGCAGACTTTTGAATAAGCAGTTACTTCCACCATTGTACAGTATATTTGAGAGTCATAAAAACCTTGTTTCCTCTTAAGTTGCTTTTACGTTTGTGTACATGTCTCACGCCACTTAGGCCCTATTTTTGCAGAGAGTCTGTCAGTGTACAAATCCACTATGATGCGGCCTAACTTGCAACCTTCCAAACAATTATTTTGCTCAACTAAGACAAGTGCACACTTTCTAAAACAAAGGGCACTGTGTAATGCTACCCATGTCCCCCTGACCCATTTTGTTAACTTAGACACTAATGGAATCTGTTTTGATTTTTACCTTAGACTTTAACCTGCATTTTTATTTTTTTTCGTATTTTCAGATTTGCATTACAGTATTTTCAGACAACTTCACCTGTATTCCAAAGACTCTTTCTGGAAAGCTGCGATACCAGTACAGTCCGCTATGGGCGGCGACGGATGAAACTACGAGACCTTATGGAAGCGGCTTACAGATTTTTGCAACAGGATAAATCCTACTTTAAAGAAATGTGGGACTGGAGCGTTTGTGTGCCTCTGCTAAAAAGCCACGACTTGGCAGTCCGATGGTATGTGTGTGTATAGATCTATCTATCTCTCTAATACATTTTTATTTATTTTTTTTAAATCCATTTCCCTTAGTAAACCACTAATATTTATCAAAGCGTGCGTGTGTGTGTGTGTTTGTGTGTGTGTGTGTGTTTGTGTGTGTTTTTTGTCCCCCCCCAACTAGGAAATTCATGTCTAACAATTTTAATTTGCATTTTTTTTCCCCCAAAGAAGATAGAGTAGACTGATGGGAAAGATTATCTTTTATGTGAACTTGACTGAAAACACTGTTTTTAATTAATTTTTAATCTTCAAAGCACACTCGCCCATCCATGCAACAATGCTTTATTTTGCTGAGAAATCACTGACAACACCTTAGCATTTCTATCCACAGCCATCTTGAGCAAAGCATTTAATTCCTGAAATTCCGGGGGAAAAAAAAAATGTCCATGAAGACTCCTGGGATGTTGGCTAAGGCTAAAAAAAAAAAATTATACCTTCTTTTTTTTTTTTTTTTTTCTAATGCTAGCAGCATAAGGATTACAAAACTTTACTGTTTGAGAGAGTTTAGTTATGCTTAAGGCATCTTGGGCATGGTTATATTATATGGGAGTACAGTGTAAACTATTTCTGCTGTGATGCCCGGGAGCCACAGCTGCAGCATATTTTTGCCATTAAAGGGATTGTAAAGGCTTTAATTTTTTTTTATCCCCCCTTATAAAAAATATGTTGAACTTGCCTGCTCTGTTGCAGTGGATTCAGACCCAGCCCTGCCCCCTCTCTCCCGATTAGCTACCGCAGCTGTCAGAGTCAGCTAGCCAATCAGGAGGGAGACTCTTGCATGGCTGAGACACTTGTGGACAGAGGGAGACCTCCGGTAAGTATGAGGGGGAGCTGCTGCATACAGAAGGCTATATCTTAATGCATTAAGATGAAAAATCTTCTACCTTTACAACCCTTTTAAAGTGGTTGTACAACCACTTTCACCTACAGGTAAGCCTATATTAAGGCTTACCTGTAGATGCTGGAAATATCTCCTAAATCTCCACAGTTTAGGAGATATTTACAAAAAAAGCTGTGCGCTGATGTCTATGGTGCCTTTGTGCTTTTAGAATGGGCAGCTTGTGACATTTCTAAAGGAGTCATGCTGTGACTGGCGGCTCCCGGCTCTGTGATTGGCTAGAGTCACGGATTTCGTGGCCCCTGAAGAAAGAGGGGTGAAGATTGATGCTGTCTGCTAGTGGGGACAGCGGTGACATTGCAGGCTTCGGTTTCAGGTAAGTGACACATAATGGGCTACTATGCGATGCATAGTAGCCCATTATGCTTTATGTTTGCAGGGAAATAAAGAGGAAGTAAAATCCATGAGGGTTTACTTCATCTTTAAGAATGCTTTACAGAAAATGCAGTAACCACCAGCATGCACTCTTGCATGACTATAGGTAAATTTTTCAAATATAAAATTTCATGGTTTGGAAAATACACCTATGTGTTCGAGTACACACCAGTGCCGCAGTTGGGCATACACAGCACTTTCAGTAATGGAGTCATATGGGCAAAAAATACTCTGCAGCTGTAGTTCTCAGATGTCACAATAGCAGATGTATCGTACACTGCACACCAGTATGCTATATTTTATGGTCAAGTGCGAGAGGTCTGTGTTGTATCTCCACTCCAGGGCCAGCTCTTTAACTTCGCATTCTCTTTGAGGAGTGCTGACTGATGAGGGATAAATCACTACTGATGAGTCTTAAGCCACCCATCTATTGATTGAAATTCTGCCGGTTCAGCAGGGGCCAGCCATATTTTGATTCCTGTATGGTAACCCTGGGCACTTCTACCAATCGACTTGTGTGCAACCAACCTGGTTCCAATTAGTGCTGCCGGCTATAGCCAGCACAGCAATGCTACTCATTGTGTTCTGCTAGCAGAGTTGGCCACAGACTGCGAACCGAATGCAAGAGTTTGCCCCAGACTGCGGACATAATACACAAGGCTACTAGAAATCGCTACTATACAGAGCAATAGGGAAACGCAGATTAGTGTCTGCAGGGGCCCTGAAGGTTTCAATTGATTTCCAAAGGGATGCAGGTTGGGCATCAGGGCTTTTGGTGGTTGTAACCATATTTATGCACCTGTGACAACACAGTTGAGCGCTGTCTGTGATACTCTATTGTTAAACCAAACGTTTTTTATTTTTTTGGCCAAGTTTGAGTTTCAGTAATGTTTTGGACTGATAAGAGGGTAGACCACTAAAATCTTGTCCTGAAAATTATGAGTATGTAATGTATGACTGCTACTAAACTATTTAAAATTTAGCTAAAAATGTACGTCTAATACAATCTAATTTTAGACAGGCTGTTGAGTGATACGTTTTTTTATTTATTTTCCTATAGTAAAATAGACTTTTGTATTGAACAGATTATGTAGTTTGAGGTACATAAATGTAGTCAATTGAGAGGCTCACCGTCTATTAAGATCAGCCACAACTGCATGTTTTGCTTATGGGCTTTATCAATAAGGCATGACCCCAAGGCCAAATAGGTGATGCATAATGCAGACATACTTGGCTGTTTTGTCTGCACTGTTTTTTCATTTTGGACCAACCAATTATTTTTTTATTTTTTTTAGATTGTAGCATCAGGAGGAGTGTAAAGCCAGGATTTTGTATCAGACAGTTCTGAATTGACCCTACCTAACAATATGTTCATTATTTTAGGTACACCTCCCATTGCCTGGCTTTGGTTACATCTATGTCTGATGAGAACAAGCAGGCCTTTTTGAATAAATTGTTTGGTACAGATGAGCTCCTGCATTTCAAACTTCAGTAAGTAGCTTTTTTATATAATATGTATGTTATATTTTTTTTTTCTCTGCCACAATATTTTGTGTGTATTCTTGGGGGAAAAATATTTTTTTTATCTCTCTGTTCCAGGCTGCTGGATGAGCTGCACAACGATACCATTGAACAGGGTCTTTTATTAACCAACACGGAGAAGTCCTTGTGGTGTAAAAACAAGAGCCAACAGTACACACAGGGTCAAGTTGTGTCCAGTGATCTCTGTTTACGAGTTGTGCCTGTTTGTGGAATATTACTTCCTAAACAAATTTTGACGAGCAAAGAGCAGGTAAGAAAAAAAATGTTGTGTTTTTGCCTAAAGAGAAACTTTAGTCAGAATATTAAGTCCTCCATAGATCACTTCAGTGTGGCCCCTTTTGCAGGTAAAGCTATGGAAAAACAAAAAGGGTGCCTATACTGTTGAAAATCCAGTAAGGCATTCTCACCCTGCTCTGGACATGCTCAGTTGCTCTCTATTCTTGGCTCTGTGTGCCTAAAATCAGAGCCATATAGACAGATCAGCTGTCAGCTTAAGGATTTGCTGTTGCTGAAGGGGGAAGAAAGCAACAGGGATGACACAAACTATGCTAAGGGAACACAGATTAGCAAGGGAGAAAAAAAAAAAAGCAGGAGCGGTGACAAAACTAACACTGCCGCCAGGGAGACACAAGAGTTAAACTTGCAAGGAAAAGGCCTTATCTTATCTCCCTGATGCTCTGTCCTTTCTCCCTCATGGGCAGTTGGTGACCTTCAGCACTGTAAAGCTTGCAATGCAACCAATGCTGTAAATGGGAACATTTTATTTGGAGAAAGTGACACAGTTTTTGAGACCAAGGAGAGTTTTCAGTAGGGAAGCGATTGCTCTGGGCTTCAACAAAATGGCATACTCCAGCTAGAAAAAACAGGCACAATGCTGGAGACAATTCGCAACACACTAATCTGTGTATTCTAAAGATTAATGTTGTGTTCTTTAGTTAAAGGACATTATTGTGTTTTTTTATTTTATTTTTTTACTTGTAAAAATATGGTAGGCTATGCAGGCTTGGATTGTTATTGGGTGCTTTATGGCTGCATCCTTTCACCAGGTAAATGACTCATTAAAGGTAAAGAATATCACAGCAGGACAGCTAGCTTTTTGAGAAGGAAGATTCTGCTGTGGTGTTCACCATATTTATTTCCTGACGCATCATGGCAGCACACACATTGGGTTGTGACTCTGCCTCCACAACCTGATAGGACTGGTTAGCTATAAGATTTGAAGAGGAGTCCACCGTTGCATTCTCCTTTTTTTTCCCCTCACCAGTGAAGACTATCGATCGGATAGGTTAAAAATTGGAACCCCTTACCGCTTCGCCCAAGCTAGGTTCAGCCTCTCCTAGTTGGAAGCCCTGACTGTACAGTCTCTAAATGAGCTATAAGCAGGGAAACCCCACTCTGATGGTCTCAGGGGTAGGTGCAAATTATCCATATTTGACATACCTTAAAGAGGTTTAAGTTATGTGCGTCGGCCTCCTCTTTGTCCCATGGTAATACTTAGGCCTCCTTCCCCTGTTGACTTTTCCGTTTTTAGGCCTCCTCCATGTCGGCCGCATCGGTCTCTCAGCGCACCCGGAAGGGACACAGGCAGCGTCCTCTGTTTTTCCAGTTTCCAATGTGGCACTGAGCGTCGCGGACTGCTACGGCGCATACGCATCGGTGACGTCCTCCCCGCCGCGACGGCGGTCTATTTAAAATCATCGTAAAGCCTGTTTCTTGAGAAAAAAGCCCACTCTTCATCTTTGTTCCTCACATTGCCTGCAGCCTTGCTGCATTCAATCTGCCCTGCTCATTGGTAAGCCCTATGCTTTTATTTTGCTCTCCCAGCACCTGCTGCCCATCCTCTGCACTTGCTTCTAATGGGACCTCTTCTCACAGGTACTCTATCCGCTCCTATGGAGGCCGCTGTTCCAGCAGACCATGCACAAACTACAATGCAAGGGGGCGTATGTGACTGTGACTGGTAAGTAGTGAAGAGGTGAAAAGAGAGCATTGCCACTAATACCATCTCATCCTGGTAGTTCTGGTAGGTCATCAAGGTCACTGCATTCTAAACGAAAAGAGCGTTCACTTTCAAGACGCTCTCATTCCCAGAGAAGCCTGTCAAGATCCTCCCATCACCACAGAGATTCGTCTTCATCTCACCAGCATCGAGGTGAACATCGTACCCGTCCTGCGGCTAATACCAGCTGGGTCTGCAGGGCACAAGCTCTACCAAGTAAACTAGTGTGCCAAATCTGCTTGGATGAGGCAACCCGTGATAAAGAATCAGATGCAAGGGAGGCGTCCAACATAAGAGAATCGGTAAAAGAATCGATCATGCATTCGGCGACATATGAACCAATTAAATCATCTAATTTGGCTTCAACTTCGTATGCTCCTCAAGACCAAGAGAATTCCCCAGAAGAAGGCGAAGTTTTGATGCCTACCTCATTTAATTTTGCACTGATAGATCTGATAGATCCTGATGGATCCTTTTTAAGGAAATATTTTCCTAACTTGAAAAAAGATCCCGACACGTTCCCATTCCCCTCGAAGAACTAAAAAAGGACGTGTGGCAAAAACCGGATAAAAAATCTGGGCTAAACAATAGGCTAGCCAAGCTCCAGCCACTAAGGAAACCAATGGTGACCCCCCCCCTCCCTTATTTCGGCCTCTGGTGGATTCCTCGCTGATGCGCCTGGCGTGACATGTAACTCTGCCAATCGAAGATGCCGTGACCTTCAGGGACATAATGGACCGCAAAATAGACCTCGATCTTAAAAAGGCCTACTCATCGGCAGGTGGGGCCTGCAGGCCAGCGGTCACTCTTGCAGCGGTCGGTAGAGCTTTCACCTGCTGGACTTCCAACATTGAAAAGTTGCTGCTGGAAGCAGCGGATCAAGAAAAAATCATATCCGCTTTGCAGGAACTCAGCCTAGCGGGAGACTTCGTGGCAGAAGTTGCGGTAGATATAATAAGATCTTCAGCTAGAACAATGTTGGCCTCAGTAACTTCTAGGAGAGCGCTGTGGCTAAATCCCTGAGTCGCTGATGCAACCTCAAAATCCAGTTGGTGTAGAAGCCCCTACGACAGCACCAACCTGTTCGATCCTAAATTAGATTCTGCAATATCAACGGTCACCGGAGATAAATCTGGTCTCATCCCGTCTGACAGAAGACCCAAACAACAAAAGAATCCACCCTTCAGACGTCATCTGCCTGAAAGGTATCGAGACACAAGATCTTATAGACCAGGGAAGGAGTTCAAACGGAATTGGCAAAACGCACAACCATCCTTCGTGAGGGTACAAAAGTCCAAGGTGACCAATCCAGGGGATCAACAGAAGTCCTTTTTGATGCCACGCATGCCCAGCCCTCAATAGTAGGAGCGAGGTTAAGGCTATTTGTTCATGTATGGATAGACCATATAAAAGACCCCTGGACGATATCTACCATTCAAGAGGGTCACAGATGGACATTCAAAAAGAGGCTGGTGCTAGATTTACAAAACCTCAACAAAACGATTCTAGTCGAATCCTTCAAGATGGAGAGCCTTCAATCCATATTACTAGCAGTAGGGGCGAAAGATTGGATGCTCTCGGTCGATTTGTCCGACACTTATTTGCACATTCCCATGCACCAAACCTTCCAGAAATACCTATGCTTCGCAATAGGTCACCAGCATTTTCAGTTTCGGAGCCTCCCTTTTGGGATTTCAACGGCCCCCAGGACCTTTACAAAGGTCTTACTTCCGGTAATAGAGCATCTGAGGGTGAAAGGATTGAGTCCAACGTCGAACAGTACTAGTCTCCACACTCCAACAGTTCGGGTGGATAATAAACTGGAAAAAGAGCAGCCTGGTCCCAGCACAAAAAATGGGTTTTCTTAGGTGCCGTATTGGATACCAGTTCCAAGACAGTCGGACTTTCCCAAGAGAAGATACAACCACTGGTCCACAAAATAAGAAGCTCCTGACGGCAGACCACCTGTCTGCCAGAACGTGTCTAAGCATCCTGGGTTCAATGTCTTCCACCTTTATAATGATCCAGTGGTCCCAGTGGCATTCCATAATCTTCCAAAATTCATTTCTAAGACAATGGAACGGGTCATCAAGGAATCTGCGGATATTTGTCACCCAGTCGGTAAGAAAATCTGCACGGTGGTGGACTAAAATCTGACATGCTGCTGCCCCATTGTACCCCCAGTACCAGTAATAATATTGATGGACGCCAGCTTCCAGGGGTGGGGAGCACATTATCAACAGGGGGTGCAGGGCCGCTTGTCCTTTCGCCCACAAGGTATAGTCTCAAACATTCTGGAGCTCAGGGCTGCCTGGCATGGTCTCCTATTCTTCGGCCCACTCCTCACAGGGAAGAGTGTCCTCCTTCGGCATGGACAATACGGTAGCTGTAAACTACGTTCAGACAGGAAGGACCTGGAGCAACACGCTCATGGAAGAAGTTTGACCTATACTCGAATGGGCTCATGTACACCTGGCGGATTTGAAGGTAATATACGTCCCAGCAATACAAAACTAACTTGCGGACGACTTGAGCCGAGTATTTATATCAAGCAAGTGGTCCCTCAGTCATCGGGCCTTTGCTCTTCTCACTTACAGGTGGGGGGCTCCCGATATAGACTTGGCTGCAACGCCAGAGAATCCCGCCACAACGCCAAATTTCCCTGCTTCCTAGCGAGAGCCGACTAGCCAACAGCGGCAGGAATCGACTGTCTTCACCACCTTTGGAAATTTCACCTAGGATATAAATTTCCTCCGGTTCCCCTAATAGCCAGATTTCTGGCCAGGTTGAAGAGCTCGACATCCACAGTCATAGCAGTGTCGCCGGTTTTGGCCGAGGAGGCCATGGTTCGCAACCGTCTTGCATCTAAACACAGAGGAGCCGCTTCCACTGACTCTGGATTTGCTCTCGCAAGGACGATTCCTACATCGGAACGATTGCATCCAACGGCTTGGAGGTTGAAAGGGAAAGGTTATTAGATCAAAGGGTGTTAGCTCAGAGTAGTATCTACACTGCAGCAGGCCAGGAAAAAGTCAACAAACACATATAACAGAATCTGGGAGAGATTCTCTGCTTTCGCACAACAGTCCTGGGATCCATTCTTCCCTTCAGTCTCAAGTTCTAGAGTTCCTGCAACTAGGTCTGGAGAAGGGACTAGGCTCAAGCACCCTCAAAGTCCAAGTCTCTGCCCTGTCCACAATGACAGGAGTCAAATGGGCCTTGAATCCTCTCATCATTCAATTCCAGAGTGCATGGCTGAAAATAAGGCCTCCCAGTTAACCAATTTTCCCGACCTGGGGCCTAAAAAAAAAAAAAAAGCCATGTCCATATTGTGTTGGTAACTGCCTTGTCTGAGGTGTGTGACCAAGGTATTTCTCTGTACATTCTTAAGATGGTGTGCCAATAAATTACAAAACTAAAGCAGCGTTAAAACATAAAACAATTAGGCCTCATGCACACTGGACGTTTTTACAGCTGCTGTTTTTGGCTTCAGACTTTATTTTTTTTTATTTCTACAGTCAAACTTTCCAGCATGTTATCCTACATGTCCATGCACACATAGGCTGTTATCAACTGTTTTTGGCTGGGGCGTTTTTTGGCTGTAATAAAAACTCAATGGGTTCTGAGAGTTTTTCAGCTGTTTCAAGAAAAAGTTGATAAATGCTCAAAAACGCGTCTCGCCAGCTTTTTTGATCTATTAAAATAAAAAATAAAAAAAATGCTAATAGAGAAACGCTAATATGCTATTGCAAAAATGTTGAAAAACTCACTTCAAAGCTACTGGTGTTTTTTAAAATCATCACCACGGTAAACCCTGAATTTACCTTAAAGCGGTTCTGCACTCTGAAAAAAAATTTTTTTTTTTTTAACGTCCAGTGTGCATGAGCCCTTTTCGTCCGATGAAGTTCCTCAGCTGACAATCATCACCCACAGGTACTTTAGATGGCCCAGCATGCATTACTCGCGCGTGCGCAGTAACGGCTCATCTGCCGAGATCTCACGATTTCGGCAGATGCGGCCGAAATCTCGGGAGATTTCGGAAGATGTGGCCGAAATCTCGCGAGATTTCGGAAGATGCCCGCACTGGCTCCTGGGATCAATGACACCAGATCCCAGGAGACAGTGCGGCGTTACGACGATCGACGCAAGACCCCGCCCGCCGCCGCAGAGGGAGAAGACCGGAAGTCTTCAATTACAAGGTAAGTAAAAAAAAAAAAAAAAAAAAAAAAAAAACATTTCATTTAGTACTCTTTGCCTGATTTGGAAGGCAATGAGATTTACTAAATGAAATGAGTGCAGAACCGCTTTAAAGCCTAAGTCAATGTTTATGTGAAGTTTTGAGTAGTTTGTTTAGACCAAGTTGCTTCACAAGCACATGCAGCTTCTCTCAGCCCTGCATGAATTTGTATGTAGCCCCAGTTACATACATTATACACTGCTGGGTTCTGGCAGCGGAATGGGAACTTCCCATACTGCTCCCAAAACAAATTGAGTCAGGCTGTCAGCCAGTCAGAGGTCGCTTTGTATTTGAGTACAAGGCTTCCTTTGACTGGGGCAGGCAGATGATTTCGCCATCTCCTGCATCAGCCAATCAGTGGAAGCTTTGTATTTAGTCATTAAAATGAATGAGGGAGCGAAATAGTTAAAAAAAAAAAATGTATGTGAAGACTTTAGAACCACTTAAATTAGTTATTTATACTTCTGTATTGTAGGAAATTCAGAAAAGTCCAATCGTATTGGTGGAGTCTACTTGCCGCAGTCTTCAAAGTCTTGCCCAGGTGGTTTCCTTTGGAAAAGCTGTGCTCTTGGAAGGACCCATAGGCTGTGGAAAAACTGCATTGGTGGAGCATTTGGCCACAGTGACCGGACGTTTGAAACCACCTGATATATTCAAAGTTCAGCTTGGAGATCAGACTGATAGTAAGGTAAGGTCATAATAAGCAAACGGCATGCTTGTAGTAGGATATTGATATGCTAGAATAGTCTGTCTTGGACATCAGTATGCTGTACTTCCTCGTTCAATCTACTCATTTGCTCCCCACTGTTTGTTTTGAT